>PUFA01000054.1:4310000-4790000 GCA_003508835.1 Eonycteris spelaea | reverse complement strand
GAGCACATCCCCAGAGCTCACTTAACAGCCGGTTTTAATCATGCAGTTGACACAGAGAAAATAACAAAATGTATTTTTTCAGTGGCAAATTAATTTAGGCTTGAACCTCCTCCTGTAGCTCTATTCTTTCCTTTTTATTTTATTTTTTATTTTCTTGTACGAAGACCAGTGAAATTCACTTTTGCATTTGGAAGTAGTATTTCTCCAGTCTTGCTGAATTAAAATAAACAGGATGAATGTTTCTTTTAGAGTCAGTTCCTGACAGTGTTTTTTTTAAATGATCTATCTTGTTCTATATATGAAAGATGAATCAATTTTTGAGTTTGATACACATTGTCTATTTTGCTGAATGGAGAGGTGAATGTAGAATTTAGACAAAGAAGAAAGCATTATTCTAAAGAGTATTTAAGTTGTGGGTGGTCCTTTATATTGCATTTAATTGTCATTAACTGTTCATGATAGCTGTTTTGGAATCTGGCTCTCATTAAGTGACTTGAAATGCTGTGTAAATTATTTTTAAATTGGGGGAAGGGAGTAAAAGAGTACCATTAGAAAAAAGAAAAAATGGTAACTCACGTGGAGTTTCCTCGTGTTCCTGTAGAAACCTCTCCAATATAATCCGAGCCATTAATGAGGGTGCATAGTCCACCTTTACAAAACAGGAATAGAAAATTAAAACTGTCAAGTTGTGCAAGCAGTAGATATTCCACTATTTTGTCAACACTGAAAATTAAGTCAATTTTAATCAACCACAGCAAGCATCATTCATTAAAATCTTTCCCACTCTCGGTGGCTTCCATCATAATAAAATTATAACAACTATGATCTGTGCTGTTGAAAAGCATAAAATGGGTCAAGTTTATTGAATGTAATATTGGAACAAAAAGAATGGAACAACTTGGAAATAGTATTAATCTAATACAGTGGAATGGGCTTTTCTCACTTCTCCTCAATTTTTTCCATTGGTACACCAATATTATTTTTTATTCTAGCCATCCTTCTTTCTCTCCAAGCACCTATATTTACATAGTTTTGAATGTAATTTCAAATAAAAATTGCTTTTGTTAGTGACTGTTTTCAAAAGCTGAATTAAATGTCTTTAGCCATTTAAAATATGGATTTTACTAATTTTAGTTTATTTTATCTTTAAAGACAACTGAAATTTGGGTATAAGTTCCTTATGTATAAAATATCTTGTTTAGTGGAAGAAAGATAGCTATACTGCAGAGATATGAATAATAAAAACAACAATAGTACCTGCACTATAAGATCACCATCCTTAGGCTTATCAGAAATGTTACTTATCAATTTAGTTAATACAGAACCCTGGGAGGTAACTTTTTGATAAAGGATCAAACAGAAAACAGAATATGCAATCCAAAATTCATTTTAATTAATTAAAAATTTCCTCTATCCTTTTGGAAACACATTTACTTCTACTTAGTTCTGGGACCTTACATTAACCATTGATTTAATTTCACTAGAAAATTGGTGTGTGTTTTTCAAGAGCAATAAGGCTCCCCCTAAAACAAGTCTTTTTATCTTAGGTGTAAGATAGCTAATGTTTCTCATATATTATCACCATGAATTTTTCTTGACAGGTTTTCAAGTCCCATATTCATACCAAAATTTTATCTTGATTTAGTAACTAGACAAAAAGGCTGGCTTCATTTGTATGAACAGGTTTTTTCAAATATGTATGTACTTGGATGCCCTTAAATTCCCCAAGTAGAAAGAAATGCTTTCCATGAAGCTGCTTATTCCTAGTAACCCACATCAGAGCTGACACATGAAAAATGGTGAAATTACTGAAGGTAGTCCAGCCTGAATAAGGACTACCTTATTAGTTCAGGTACTTGCATCTCCCTAATTTTCATATTAATCATGTGTCCATCTTTCTCCGAAATAGGGCCATCATGCTTCATGTCAGAATTTAGCATGTAAGTAAAATTCATAGTGCTTCAAACCTCACTTGAAAATATTTGTGTGGAGTGAACAAAATGACTTATTATTATCCCTAATGAAGTGAGATTTCCTAAAATGTTCATTTTTAGCCTTGAAATAGGAAAATTAGTATTAAAATATTTATAAAATCAGTGATGACCACATATAGTCCCTACACCCAAATCAACAACAATACAGTGTTCTTTGAGAGCTGCTGCACACTGTAATGTACCAGTGTTATATATTTCTCATCAATTTTTACAGTTTCTACTGATTAAATATATATTGACTCATAAAGCATGACTATCACATCAGTTGTCATCAGATGCATGCATATGTCATTTAAGTATTAACTATCATAAAAATGGCAGCTTGGTTGTTTAGAAGCCATTTGGGTACCAGTCATTCCCAAATTTCTCTCATGTGTCAGCAGTCTCTCAGAGACTATGATTATCTCTGTACTAACCTGCAGCCAAAGAAGAGGAAAGATCTTTAAATAACTGTTTCTTTTCTTGGGTTAAATATTGCTATATATTCATGGTAAATAATGGGTTTAATGATATAGAAAAAAATGTGTTAGTGGGTTAAAATTTTTCATATTACTAGAAGATGGAAGTTGAGGTCAGCTAAATAAGCTGAGCTCATCAGAAATATCCATTAAAAATTCAAATGAATATAAACTGCTACTATATAAAACGTATGCTATCAACATCGTCATCTATAAAAATGAGTACTACATTTGCAGCACATTCTTTCCAGATGCTGTATCTAGAATGCTGTTAGCTCTCTCTTCTTTTTCAAAAAAGGACAATCACTAAATTCCTAATTACTGCTCAGATACCTCAAGTTGCTGACGGAACTGACTTAAAACAAACAAGTCTGTAGACATTTAAAAACAACCTTGCTCTAGAAATTTAAAAAATGAATAAAATAAATGTTTTGCGAGGAGAAGGAGAGAAATGCATTCTATATGTAAACTATTCTATCAGATGGTGTAGACATCGCATAGACTATTAAAACCTTCTAGTAACCGATAGATAATTGCTCATTTGCTGACTGTAGTGGTGTACAGCAGACAGAGGCTGTGAGAGAAGCCATCCTTCCTTGCTAATGTAACATGTAGAACTTGCTGCTACTGCAACACTTAATGCTCACAGTACCGAGTCATCTTTAATGCAAACACACATTTTCTGCCTCGCTTCTATGTTTTCCATTATAATGCAACACGAAAACAGTGTACATTTCATTCCATCCCTATGAGGTTTGCATAAGCAGTTCCAAGTCAGACTAAATATTGTATTGCTCTTATTACAGTGAATAAATATTTTAAAGTTTACGAATTAAATATTTTATTTTTTCAGTATGCTCCCTTAACTATTAAGAACTTTTTACATCTTCCTCATTCATAGGAAATCTTTAGGGTTTCCTTTTTTAAATGTAATACTATTAGTTGTTTCCCCAAACAGAAGTAGATCAGAGTTAACAAATAAGTTCAATAAATCATTTTATACTTAGTGTTAATATGAACAGCATGCTTATTCATATAAAGAGACTTTTCTATGAGCACATATCTTTCATTATAATAAAAGTTTGCCAAAAAAAGAATCAAGTAAATGTTACATCTTTAAGTGTACAGTTTCTCTCTTCATTTTTATAATCATTAGCATAGATTTTCTTGGCATACGTCTTTTTACTTGACACAGGTATTTCTCACACTAAATTAGGACAACACATCAGAAGAAGAGCATGTCCTGAGCTGTTTGGTTGAAATTTCCCACAAAACAAGAAACCAAGAAGCTTTTATACTTTTGTCTTAAAAGAGGCAGACTAATTATGTTAACTGATTTATTAATATATGAAGTTCTTTGTCCAATTATTAAAAAGTACAAAGAGACCAGGGAGCAATTTAAATGTCTAATGTACCTCAAAATCTTTTTTTAAAGGTTAATTATAATTCTAAGCAAAGCTACTCTAGATAGGCCCCTTAGGTTGCATGCAGGTTTCAGTAAAATAATAATAACATTACCTCATTGGCCAGCTCCAGGAGCACTGGGGCAGCTCCATTTTTCCCCACTCCACTCAGGTACCTAGACAAGACAAAGCCAAGTGGTAACGCAGTGACGATAAAAGGCCAGCATAGACTTGTCAGCATCCCCTGTGTGTACACGTTTCTCCTGGGCAAATGCCACGCTTAACTCTAGTTAAAGTATGCTACTGTCATAGGAAAGCATTAAGGGAAAAGGATAACAAAACAACTTACTTCAAAACCACTGGCAACTAACTAACAGAAGTTGGGGGGGAGGAGGTATGAACACATTGGTTCGCCCTGTTTTTACTTCCCAACATGTAAACTGAACAAGAGGTGATTTGTAAAAAGAACTATCCCTATCACCTAGCTTTACCTATACCAGAACCATCTCATACCAAAGGAAATAAGTTTGCTCCTAGAGTTTCAAAAAAAGCATCCATGTATATATACCCATATCACTTTTCATTACTTCTGTTTCATAGGATTGGGTGAAACCTTATTAAGAAAAAAAAAAATGGAACAGACTTGTCATCACTGGGTCAATACAATTGTAGTAGGCATACAAGCAATCGTCTCACTGGCTTTTGGATTTCTTCAGCTCTCCTTATTCCCTAACCCACTAAACAAACAAACATCCTCCCAAATCCATCCCAACATGGAGTCCAAAGTGACTTTTTAAAAACAAAAATTTTGAATGTTATCATTCTCCTTAAAACGTTTCAAAGCCTCCACATTAAATCTTAGCTCTTCTAAGGTTCTTCAAAATCTGGTTCCTACCTGCTTTATCTGGCTAGCCTCATCTCTACAGTGTTCCCCTTTACAACCTTCACCTGCAGAATTCATAATTCTGCTTCATATTGTATCTTGCCTAACTACTTGTCCATCACAAACCCATCCCCCACCTAAGGCCAAAAGTCACTTGAGGGTAGAGGAATTGCATTTTCTTCAATTACTATATGCCCTAGCACAGTTCTTGGCTTATAATAGGTGATTATATTATACATATCTAGTTTTTCTTTAATAAATGATAACATATTTCTTTAAAAATTAAAATATTTTTTAAAGCCTTATTAAGCCAAGAAGGATAGAATTAGATATAGACATTTCCTGTATACTGTTGAGTGAATAAATTAATAATATTTATTTGACAGTAAAAAATCTAAGTCATATAAACAAGGTCTTCAAAAAAACTGCCGGAAAACAGATACTAAATTATATTATTCCCAAGTATGCTTATGAGATGTATGCTTCCTATAAACAAAGTGGAATATAAAACAAATTATTCAAGGTAAGGAGAGTCTCAGGATCATTATACTTCAAAGTAATTCTAACAAGTCCATTTTCTATATAGTTTAGGTCTTTCTTGAATAAATTGGTTTAGAAATCTAACTTGGAAATAAGTACTTTCAGAAGCAAGCGGAAACGAAAAGACAAGTGTGCTTTAGAGAAAAGGTTCCTGGAAAATAGGTCAGTTAGGAACTTCGTGTCAACTTACAAACATTTCCACTGCATGAATAGGTCAGCTCAAGAATGACCAATCAGTTTCAGTCAAGTAAGGCCAACTAACTGCGATGTTTGTAACCACCAAAAGTGCACATTCATTTAAGGGTTTCAGATTCTGAGTCAGAGTCATTAAGCCTATCTTGATATTAAAATATCTTTACAACTTTCTACTCATCATTTGTTTACCCCCAACATAATCTTGAGAGCTAACTTATATATACTGAGCCTTATTCCAGGTTTCTGAAGCAGTAGCGGGGAACAAAATTTCCAAGATTCCTGCTATCACAGAGATTATATTACATCAAAGAGACAAACCACGAAAAGACAAAAAAATAAATACATAACGATATACACTACTATACACAACAGATGGAGATTGTTGGTCAGGAAGCCATTTCTAAGGAAGTGATACTTGAGTAGAGACCTGCAAGAAGGAAAGTGGGCAGCCCATGGGATGAAGAGCTTTCTCAGCAAGAGAACAGTAACACACAAATGTCAGTGATGTGCCTGGGCTGCCTGGGGACCAGGAGAGGCCTCTAATGTGACCAGAGCAGAACTTGCGAGAGCTGATTGAAAAAAACAAAAGAGAGTAGCTGGAGCCCAGACCACTGCCCGTGCCTGAGAACTATCATTGTGAGTCAAATCACATGGTTTCATGTAAATATTGCATCAATCATTACCCTGGTAATGACCAAAGGGACACTTTGATTAAGGTTAAAGAAACGAGAGATGGTCAAACAATAACCATAACCCACTATATCTACATAGTCTATATAATATTTGAAGTACATTCATCCTTAATACAGTGAAAATTCCTACTTACGAGCTTGATAAACCTTCCCAGTTGGTCATATAAGAAAATGATGAAACCCATCTGGGTTATCTTACCATTAAGTAATAAGGCTCTAAAACAGAATCCTGATCAACCAAGGTCTACTGAGTTGCCTTCATATATATATATATATATATATAAATCTGAATGTATTTATTCCACAATCTGTTTCCCAACTACATCCTATAAGACTTCAGAAGTGCTAGAGAAACAAAATTAGTAAAATTAATTTGACGTACTTCTCCTTTCTGAGAACTTTAATTGTTCCCCATATCAAGTAACAGATCAGGTTTATTCATATTTTTAGATATGCAATTAAAGGGGTATGCTAATTTATAGAAAATATTCAGTAAAAAACATAAATGAGATATTCCCAATGCTACCCTTCTCTGAATACTCAAAGCATCTTGTGTAAACTTACAGCACAGACTCTTAACATGGTTAAAACCATTTGTTTCTCTAACTGGCTAGACTGGAAGCTCTTGGAGGTAGGGCCATACAAATGAATGTTGAACCTTTATTCAACAGACCCTTAGAGAACTGAATTACAACTGGGATATAAAAATGTGGCCCTGAACACTACACCAAGGTGACCTGGGCTATTTTCCTAATAACTATTTGCAAATAAAAACTACTTTGCACAGCCCTCTAGCTTTGCCACAGGAGGACCAATGAATATATATCCTGTGGGTGAAACCATCCTTAAAAAAATTTCGTAGATGGTACATTTTATGTTTTTTGAGTGTAAAGGATATATTAGCATCTAGTTAAAGAAAAATTAAATTAAAATAATACATACTGACTTTAAATATAAGGCAAAGTTACTTGATTTAAAAATTTTTCTTTACAACTACCATGGTAAAACTTCAAAAACCTACCAAATGAATGACACTCAATTGATCTGATTCTCTAAAGCTAATAAAGCTGGCCTTAAGACAGTGTGTGCTAGGAGAATGGAGGAGATGGGTGACAATATTTCTAAAAGTTCATGGGGACTTGCAAACCTGACTCATTTTCCAGTGAGCCTATGTGTGCGCGCACATGCCCATATGCACCAATTTAGATGAATGTAAATAAATTTAACCAAGTATAGTTCCTATTTGGAAATGAAATGCCACTAGAGGTGGAAAGCATAGAGAGTTGCTTTCAAAACGAACACTCACTCAGGCTGTGTCTAAGCATACACAACATGAAGAATGGAGGCCATTTCGTCCATAATTCAAAAGCTCAAGAAAACATTTTCTACTGATATTTAAATACTGTGAAGTTTCAGTTAACCATGATGGAACTGCATTCTGGAGTACACAATTTTAAATAGACTTCGAATTCTGGATTGAGATCATCTCAATGGTAGCTACAATGTAGAGACTCAGGAATTCTCTGATATTGCTAGCAGGAAACCACTACAACCTTTCTAGACAGTGATTTGACAACATATAATAAAATCTTTATATGTTCATTGTTTATACCAGTAATTATTGATATAGAAATATTAAGAAACTAATCCAAAATTCAAAAACTTATGCACCATAACGTCAGAACATTCAAAACATGTATGTTCAAGAGATGAATAATTCAGTAAATTGTGATACTTTCATATGATTAAGTAATGCAATCAATAAAATATTTACGAAAAGCTTTCTACAAAATAATAGTATGTTATATACATTCTTTCAGTATAAAATTCAAGATTCACAATTGCATATATATAGTATGACCTCAGCTATATAAAAATGGGTTGATAAATGACTAGAATGAAAAATATCACAGTGGTTATCTCTGGGTGCCACAATAAAGGGCAATCTTCATTCCTTTTTTATACCATCACAAATGTGCTTAATATTCACAAAAATTTCATTTTTATAAAAGAAAAAAATTAAATAATGTGTTAACATTGTCAAACTGCTAAAATGTGTTTTGATATAATACACTTTGCCTTTAATCTAATCAGCTGGAAAACAAAAATCTTTTAAGGCCAATTTACCTTAGACAATAAAGGGACATTCAACCTGCACATTCAGAACAAGAGGCCTGGGAGGTCAATCCATCTGAAAGGTAACCACACAGCCCATCTCCAAGCACAAAGCGCAGGGCAGAAAGTCAGTGAGCAGCGTGGTGAAGTAAGAAACTAGTCAGATTGCTCTCCTATTAGTCTGTCATTACAGCCTGTTTTTGCTTCAGATGTTGTGACACCTCGAAATAACTGAGACTCTCACATTTAAATAAAGGTACAGAGATACGGATATATTTCTGTATTCTCATTATTACCTACCCAACTGTTCATCACCTAGTAACCATACAAAAAGGAAAGATTTTTATTTCTGACCTAAACTACACAGATAATTCAATAAAATATATTCATAATTAAATACACTTCTTATTGAAACTAAGATTTTAAAAAGCAGCACTCAGAGATCTTAGAAATAATCTATTGAAACAGCCTATTTACAGTAAAAAAAAAAAAAAAGATTATCAGAGGGCAACCTAATGGACTTAGAGTAGATCTCCAAATTTTTAGGAGATGGTCTATCTTCCTTAACTTAGGTTAACAAGGCTTTAAAATCTTGACAGAGGACTATACTTTTATATGATGGCCTAAGATTATAATTTTTACAAACGAGAATGTATTTTTTGACATGTGAATAACTTTTTAGTCTTTCTTTGGAGAGTCTGAAAGTCAAAGCAGTTGTCAGCTTCACAGTATTTTCCGGGTTGTCCTTAATTTTATATGTATGATTTAGCTTATGACTTTAAATATATGGAGATTATGACTTTTAAATAAATCAATTCAAACTTTACAAAGATTTGTTTAGAGAGAAATTCTCCTAGACACAAAAGTGTGTGTGTATGTGTGGTGTGTGGGTATCATTTTTTAATAGACACTACTACTGAAAACTGAAGGTATCTTTTACCATATACAACATAGTGTATAATTTTTTTAGAAAAATCTAGCTTCAATAACCTTTTTCAGTAAATACCTCTCAGCTTTTAAAAATGACTTTACAGAAGCATGACACCAATATTTTATGTATGTAGTAATTTCATTCATAAAATTTTCATGCATAAAAATCATTCATCTAAAATTAGTGTTGTCACTCTCACCACAGGGAGGTTGATCTGTCAATCTTAAGTGTAATAACTTAAGAGCATATTTCAAACAGTTTTCCTTTCCAATATGCCCTTGAAATATTTAAGAAACCAACCAATAATTTCCAATGCAAACCATTACCATTTACCATTATAAATTATTCAGTCATGTTACAAAGCCAATAAAAATTTTAGAATTTTTTAAAAAGAACTATTTAAAATATTCTGTTTGTTTTAGAACAGAGTTTAAAAACTCTAATAAATTAGGCTGAAATTAAAATACCCCCTGGACACTATGGTGTTGATTTAATGCCCAAGATTTTCTTTTTAAAATCTAAAACCCTTTTTAAAATGTGACACATACATTATGATATATTTCCATATGTCCTTACTTGACACATCTTTTTTTAAAATGGCTAACACAATACCTATAACACAAAATACAACTGCATCAAAAGTCAATCTTATTTTCTAATACATTTTTCACCTTGGTAATTTAAATGAGAAATACGTGAAAAATTGGTTTGAGAACTTCCACACATACATATAGATATATGTACATCTGATCATGTACATCTATACAAGGTACGCACTTACAGTAAGTTTCCAGTATGCAACTGAGATTCCATAATATCGTAAAGATTTCCTACATAGTATGTATCCATACACTTAATCAAGACGGTCTCATCATATTCTTCTACAAAACAAACCATTTGAGAAATCATTAAGAATATATTTGAAGTCTGAAATTATAGACTTAAAACAAAACGCTTTAGAATGTTATATAGAAAATCCATTTAGTAACCTAATTTATTCATAATTATTATTACAATTAATAGGTACTATGATACCCTCTAGTGGGGCAGGAAGGTCATACCTCTGGTAATAACTTTCAATCGCTTCTGAAGTATGATGTTTGGCATGTGTTCTTTTAATATGTTTCTGAAACAAAACAAAAAAGATCATTATGTTGTGTCACAGATGAAGTTTGAGAACAAAAATGACATATCTCTTCATCCCAACATCTATCACATAGGGCAGACTGAGTAACAGTCTAGGGATTTGGGTGGTGGTAGGTCTTTTTCCCTTCCATTCGAAGAACCTGTGCATTTTAATCTCCAAGCCTGGCTGGGATGTCTTCAGACTACCACAAGGTACAGTATATGTGTAAAAGCCAACAGGGTCATAGTAATTGAATCTAAATAAGTTTGCTTAGGGTTGCAGAGGGCAAGGAAAAACTTGTTCCCTCTTGCAACCTTTGTATTAATTTCCCCTCAATTCAATTCCATCTAAGTCCTCTGCACTCTGGTTTTACAATCCAATTGCCATTCTTAACCAGGACGAACATTGCTTAAAAACAACTTATTTGAAAACTACAAAAAGTAATTCCATAGAGACTTGCCACTTGACTGACACCTGTCATCTCATGATAAATGACTCCATTTTCTGCCTCTCTTGCCTTCTGCCACTCCAGCAATGGTCATTTATCATCATCTCTGTCAGCAATGGAAAGCGGCACTGACAGTGCAAGTCAGCAAACATTTAGCACATGGAACCACGCAACACAGGGAAATTATTATTGTCAGAATAATAATGGTTTAGCATAATTTATTACAGGTCCACCAAATAAGCAAAGGCTAGATGTTATTAGACAGATGGATGGGTAGGCTTGGCAGGCCTCCACTGAGACGCAGGCGGTGCTTGATGTGGAAAGGAGAACATCCTCCAACCCAATCAGAGAGCTGGCAGTTCAATTACAAAGAAATAAAGGGACATTCATCATTCAATTAGGCACCTGTCAACCCTCACAAAGGAGAAAACTTCTAACCTGGTACTCCTGGGAGAAGATGCTCAGCAGAGTGGCCTGCGATTGACTGGAACAAATAAAAGAAGGACAAAGTTAATTACTGGAGTGCATGGCAAAGAAACAAAAGAGGAAGGAGCTTCAAAGGTAGGCCTGCTGCCCTGTAATCTAACAGAACATGAAAACAAGTGTGGAAAAGTTGTTCCAGATGAACACCTCAAACAAAGGCTTCCTGCTGCTAGGTCAAGGAGAGAAAAAGGGAAAGGGGGAAATGTGGATGATCTCAAAGCCAACTGTCATATGATTTAGATTTTTAAAAAAACTTTAGAATGACTGTAAATCATATCTATAGCATACAATGGTGTTAAAAGGGACCGAAAGAAGCCCAGGTTTATTTCCATTAATAAGTGAGGGAGTTAAATCTCATAAACAGTATGAAACATGCAGTTTGTTCACCGGAAACATTCTGAACTTTACTTTGTCAGCAGACAGGTAACCTCTTTTGTAGCTATTTCAGATTCAGAGGGAAAAAAGACTTTGGTCTTCACTAAAAGCGGCACAGAGACCACTGGAATATCCCCATTCATACTGGAGTGCTTTGAAAATAGAAGTTTTCACAGCAGGAAGCTGAGGTCCTTGGAGTGTGTCATTCCCAAAGATTGTCATAAGCCTTCTTCATCTAAGACTCCATGCAATGTCAAACACCTGGCAACGAAGCAACCCGGAAAACATTCCTCCCAAGTGGGAACTTTCCTCTCACAATTGCTAACATTTAAAAATGGAATAGAATTTTTTCTTCTCTGAAAAGCAATCAATACCCTACTGCTACTCTTTTTGATTGCTCTCTGTAGATATATCTACCTTATAATATCTTGATAACAATTATCTCTGATATATTTTCCTACTAAATTCTATCTGAACAAATTACTGTGTTAATAATTCAGCTTTTATAGTACACCAAAGCACTGTGAATAATTATCATTTTTTTTTTCTATTCAAGAATGAAACCTCTTAAGCTCATCACAGGTAATTTGGGGAATGTGAAATGAAAACAATGACACCATATTTCTTTATTCACTATCTCAGTGTTGTCATTTTCTGCATTCCATCACAGGTTTGGCTTCTAAATCCTTTCCGCTCTTACCAGATTACAAAAGAACATGTTTAAAAAGTACCACAAATGTTTACTAAGGCAAACTGATAATTCCCAAAGGACAGTTTCAATAACTAAAAATCGCTGAGAAATGACTAAATACAATTACAAATTCATTATGGCTCCATTTTTTTTTTTCCTTAAAAAATGGAAAGCATTCTTGAAAGAGTCAATTTTATATACATAATCTTCCTATTATGCCTGGCTTGCCTGAGTTTCACATGCAAATCACATACAGTGGTAGTGTTGTTGACAAACCATCTTCTAAAAAAATGAAAAAATTAAGCCATGATCTTTATAAACCACTGAATAGGTCAATATTTTAGGTATTTTTGTGCAATAAATGGGCCCCTCTGCATTGTGCAGCAAAATGTATTTATGTTAAACATTTCATGGTAAACAAAATGTCAGTCTCAATGTGTCAAAAGATATGATGGAATTAAATGTGCCTATAATGCTCAAGTCAATAACTAATGACTAATGAGAAGGAAACTAAACTGTGGATAAAAGAAAAGTATAACTGCAGATGCTCAGTATGGTAAGACTAAAGGATAGCTGGAGAAGTAAGTCCCTGGAGTAAATACTTCAAAGTAAGATGGTGGTCTGGAATTGAGAGTACTGGAGGACAAGGTAATATATTTAGCTAAGAAAATGTCTTTAAACTGCTTATCATTCAATTCAGCTAAAACCATGGCCAAGTCTACAGAGCAACCCATTTTCTCAGTGGCCAAATGGATTAAAGAGAAGATTCCAGCTTACACTGGAAGTAAAAAACTGGCTGAACTTAAAAAGAGAAAACAACTTACTTAACATGGTGAAAACAGAAAGACCTGGGTCCAAAATGCTTTGGGTTTGGTTGACTAGACAAAGCCATAGCAAAATAAATGACCTTTGCTAGGCAGTTTGTCAACCTAATATCTGTTCCTGTGTGTGCTAAGCTTATAGGAGAGGGTTCCGAACAAGCCTCACACCATAAAGAGCAGGAAAGCAATTTTAGTGCATCCAAGACATTGACTCCAGTGTATATTCTTTGTTACTTTCCTCCACTGTGTTAAGTCTGAGATCTACCTTGAACACCACAGTCAGTCCGCAGTATTCACTTAGTATCTCCAATGTCCTATAGTAATAGGCATGGGTAACCATACCATCAAAATAAAAAATTAAATGAGGTGAACATGAACTGACTTAGAGGAAACTTTTAATATGCACACACACACATACACACACACACACACACACAAATTAGAACTGTGTATTTATACATTTTTTAGGGATTTGGTGACGTAAACCATACCTTGAATCCTCACATATTTCAAGACTGTACTGGCTTTGGAACACACATGCCTCACTTAGCATATAAATTTACACGTTCAAATATACAATCACTTAATTTGCACAAATGCCCAAGATACATTATTAAAACCTCTTCAAAAAACATTCATGTTTTTTTCCCCCCATGCTACTCTCCCAAATTAAGTTCTTCCCGCAATCTGAGAAAAGAAGAGTATGCAAGAGGATTCCTAGAATTGCTATGTAAAACCTTGCCCAGGTGCCAAATGGCTCTACGGAGCAGCAGCAGTTATACTGCAGCAATGGAAAAACAAGCATGAGGACCAAGCCTATGGAGTGAGGGCAGCAGGACAGAAAACAGCAGGAGCCTGGGTCCTTGAGGACACTGTTGAAGTGCTCAAGAGGCCATGAATTGAACTGATCAGCCTTTATATGTCTTCTGAGTAGTAATACATGTCTCTTTTTTTTAACCCTCAAAAACAAAGAAAAAAAAAAACTGCCCAGGGTTTTATGTGCCCTGGTAAGAGACATAATGGAGAAAGGGTCCCAGGATGCAATACATGGAAGTGGTTGTCCATCTTTACACTTTCTAATTCTCTTCTCAGTGGAAGTCATGATATTGGGCTTCCTTAAAATTGTTCCTCTGTTGCCATGTCACTAAATTGATGTGCCTAGAAATCATAAGTTGGTGTGTATGACTTTTCGGTACAGTTTTAAACATTGAGGAGGTACTATTTACCATAATTTTATAGTGCATTCAAGACTCCACAAATGCTATGTATGTATGCAAACAGGCAACAAGCCAGTTTCCCATACGTTATTTAACTCAACATATCCCCAGACCCGTCCAGCTAAGATACCCAGTAACTCGAAGGATATTAGAGAAAATGAACATCGGGTCTACATGGGAGCAGCGCAGACAAAGAGCAGACCTCAGTATAGACTTAGTTGCAACATTCATGAGAGGGAGTCCGCATGTTCTCAGATAGAGACTTAAAATAAGTATTATCTTAAGGAAGACAGCACACATTTTAAGTCCTTCCTCTTCTCAAGTACCCAACCTCTAAAAAAGACCATAAAGAAATAAATACCATTTTTAAATTTTCAACCTACTTTTGCTACAGAATTTAGGAAGCTTAGATGTCTACATTCAACTGGGCTCGAAATTATCTGAGCAAAACGATTACTATTTTGGGGACTCTAGGAGCAGTAAACCAATTAAAAGGAGATAAGGCAGGATGCTCCTACAGAGCATTAGGCTTGGAGACCTCACAATTACAACCTCTGTAAACCTGTGAAAGAATACAATAAACACTGGTTCTCTGTGGTTAATGATTCAGAGTACTGGTCAAGGAAGGTTTCTGTGGAAGCAACACATTTACGCACCCTCACACCCCATAACGCCCTCATACACACCTAAACCCAAACTTGAAACGTAGAACCTTTTTTTCCCTCCCTCGAAATTAAAATGAAATTCAATAAAGGAGCAAGATTAGTACAAAAATTCCTCCATTTTTTTTTTTTCAGGAACATACAATGCAAGATTGAAAGACTCTGAAAAGAGATTACCGATACTCTGTGAAATTACTGCAGAAAGGAGAGGAAAAAATATTTAAACTAAATTCAAGAAACAGAGAAAAATGTATCCATCATACCTCCCCTTCATTTCTTCTTTCTAATTTCCGACTTCATATCAAAGATGCAGACTATATTTTATGTCTAATCATAGCAAATAGTCACACATCTGACTACATAGATGACAGCACTAAGCTTAAGAGTAAACAACTACTAAAAAAAAATTCTTAATGCTATACTTACATTATATATAGGAAAAAAGTGGTTACTGCCCCAGTCACTTAATTAATTTTGCTGATAAACTCAGGTCACATCCAAAACTTCTCTACAAGATGCGGGATTTATATGAACACCTACTTCGTGCTTGACATTATACTGAGTATTTTACCCTCAACAGTCCTCTGAGGTAGGTCCTTATATTAAAGATGGAGAAATGCAGGAAGAAAAGTTAAGTGAAATGGAGTTAAAGAGCTAAGTAAGCAGTAGAGCTGGGAAACAAATCCATATCCAGTTCCAAAACCCAAACTCTTAACCCCAATGCTAATTTGCTCTCCTTACAGTTCTCAGAAATCAGTTTTGCATGTCATATCTACTGATATCCCTGCTCAAGCATTTACATGATGTTATATTACCCTCCAAACAACCCTGCCAGGTAGGCATTATTGGGTTTTTGACAGAAAATTGAAGCCATAGAAGGTCAAGCATTTCGATCAAATTCCATAGCCTTAGATAATATTCCCTTTATAAAAAATCAGATTATTTTCCCTCTACTTTATATAAAATGCTGTTCTTTTTTTGGTGTGTGTTGAAAGTTAAAGAAACTATTAACTACAGAAAACAGTCAAGGATTTAAAAATTGTTGGGTATTTCCATTATTCTCCCTACAGCTAAAGCATATTTTGTTAACAACCACGTCATTGCCTGAAGTGTTTCTATGTGATTTCAAATGAGTCTTTTGCTCAAATGCTACTTACTGCATGTAAAGCAGCTTTAAACCCTTCTCTGAACAACATAGGTATAAACTTAATCAATCTCTATCGAGGTCAATATCCTCTAAATGTGTTAATCTCATTATATAATATTTAATGAAGTTCCCTAATTAGAAAATAGTACATATTCTGTGGAAAACCCAGAGATGGCCACTATTAGCATTCTGGTGTATATCTTTCCTGTGTTTTTACTCTGTGTCTAGAACATGTGTGTGTCTATACACAAACAGAAAAAAAATTTTAACTACAATGTTTTAAATATGCTGTTTTGTAACATGTTTTCGGTACATAAGATACAGGCATTCATCCATATCATTACACATTACTCTTTTAAAATTATTTTTTGTGAATAAGACACATTTTCTAAAAAAAAAAAAAAATGGAATAAATGTAAAACCAAACGAATTCATACATAAAAAACGTCGAGTAACCTCAGGTCAACAAATAGAACACTGCTGGCACTCCAAAAAATATTCTATCTGATCCCCATTCCTCCCCACTCTGAAAAGAATCTAATCTTAATGTTAATTGCTTTCTTGCTTTTCTTTATAGTTTTACCACCTCAATACCTGTTTGTAAACTTTACACCAATGGTACCATACAGTGTGTGTTCTTTTGTATCTGGCTTCTTTCACTCAATAACATGTCTATGAGAGTCACCTATGTTAATTTAAGTGCAGTCAATTCATTTTCACTGCTACAATCTATTGTATATTCTGTAGTATAAGTAAAAGCCACATTTCTCCTATCTTTGATCAACACTTGAACTGTTTCCAATCTTTGCTAAAGAGAATAAGGCTGCTGTGAACATTCCCGAACATGTCTCTTGGTGTACATTTTTGGTAGATAAAAAGTAAAAGTAGAATTCTAGGCCATCTGACATGCAAATCTCCAGCTTCAGTAGATATTGTCAATTTTTTGAAGTGTTTAAAATTCCTCCCAACGCTAAGGGAGAGTTCTCAGTGCTGTACATCTTTATCACACTTTCTCCTAGTCCATGGCTTGTCCTTTAATTTTCTTTGGGGTGTCTTTCGAAGTGCAGAAGTTTTTAGTTTTTATGAAATCCAATGTATCAATTAATGTTATTATTGGTAGTTTTTGTGTGTCGTTTCTAAGAAATCTTTGTTTAGCAACAGTCATAATGATGTTCTCATATGTTTTCTTTTAGAAGCTCAAGAGTATTAGCTTTTACATTTAGGCCTATGATCTATCTTGAATTGATTTTGTGCACTTTCTCTGTTTTTGTTATTTTCATACAGATATCCAATTGACCACACACCATTTGCCCACTGAATTATCTTGGTGTCTTTGAGGAAATCAAATCTCTGAGGGTCTATTTTGGGACTTTCTAATCTGTTACACTGTCTTACCCACTATACATTCCTTTTCTCTCCTTCCTTGTCTTCTCTTGATTGACTTAATATTTATTATTCATTATTTTTCCCCTGGCTGCTTGAAAGTTATACAGTCTTACATTATTCTTTCAAAGTGTATTCTACATAACCACATGCCTTCTTGATTGATCAAGATTTATGTTTAATTGGTAATTAAGTGCTGCCCAGAAAATACAAAATTACGATCTACACCTATCCTTTCTTGACACACAGGATATTATTGATGTTAATTCTGCATATAACTTAAAATTCACAAGACAATGCTATTATTTTATACAGTCTTGGTTCTGATATACCCATATATGATAGTACCATTTTGTTGCCCTTCGTTCTTTCTTTCTTTATCCTTCCATCTAGAATAACTCACTTCTAATAATTTTATTGGTGCATGTGTCAGTGATGTCAAATGTTGGCTCTTTTCAGTGGTAAAGTATCTTATTTCTCTATCTGGTTTTAGGATTTTTTTACCTTTTATTTTTAAAGTTTTAACTCTGTGGTATTTGGTAAACTTCACTTAAAATTTACTGGACTTAAATAAGTAGCTGGATACGTTTCAGCATTTTGTGAATATTCTCAATCATTATTTCTTCAAACATTGCTTTAGCACTGTCTCTCCCTTCTGAGATGCCAAATAAGTGTATGTTAGCACTCCCTATTGTATCCTTTATTTCTTATTCTTTTCATATATTCCATCTTTTATTTATTGTGTTCCTTTGTGGGTATTTTCTTCTAATCTATCCTCCAGTTCACTAACTCTCTCTTCAATAACGTCTAATTTGCTGTAAAATATATCCACTGAGTTAAATTCATCCAATTTCAGTTATTGTATTTTTCACTTGTAGATTGTTTATTTGATTTTTTCAAATAAGTTCCCTACAGACTATTTTAACCTTCTTTTTAAACATTAGAATATACTACAATTATAAAAATTCTGCTCAGCACTTCCAATAACTGGAGTCCTTTTGAGTCTATTTCAACAGTATCTACTGGCTCTCATTCATGTTGTCATGTCTCCTGCAACTGGGTATCTTTCATTATATGCCATATTATTTGAAAAAATGATTATAAATACTAAAGTTGAGACTAGTTGAGACAAAAATGACATTATCTTTCTCCAGAAAGGATTTTGATTTGAATCTGGGAGTACTAGGAATCCATAATCACCCTGTCCCAATTTCAGGTATTAGTTTTAAGAGCCAATGAGGTAAACTTGAAGCTGAAATATAGTTATGTGGAGCTGTTTTACTTTCAGTTCACATTACTCCTAACGTGTAGCCCTTCAGGGTATCACCACAAACCTTGGGACATTTACAAGAGCTCCAACCTTTGATGGGCCCTGATCTTTAAGCACTGTCCTCTATACTATAAAGCTGTCGAAAGTTCTGCTAAGGAACTGACCAGACTACATCTGATGAAAGGGTAATTAAATTAGAATTCAATGATTAAAAAGTCAGGCTCTCAAAAACCTTTAAGAAATTAAAAAATGGATTCCTAACAAACTCATAAAGAGAAAATCACGATGGAAAAAACAAAAATATGTAAAATTAAGCAATGACAGTGGTACATATAAACAGTTGTGGAAAATTTATTATATTAAATGGATAATATGAGAAAAGAAAAAGCAATTGTGTTTTTTTTCCAGAAGGTTGTAGTAAATTGGAGGTCCTAGAAAACAAAATAAAATAAGAAAACAAATAAGAGAATCAAGAAGGATGAAAACAAATAAAACCCTCATTTGTAGATGAGATTGATTTCTACAAAGGAAAAACAAGAGAATCTACAAACTATAAAAACTAAAAAGAGAGTTCAAAAAGGTAATTGGACATAAGAATAATATAAATATAAACAGAATTCTTATGTTAATAATATTCAGTTACATAATGAAATAGAAAACAGATCTCATTCACAATAAAAACCATAAAGTATTTAGAAATATATTTAACAAAAACATATAAAACCTTTGAAGAAAGTTATAAAACATTACTGAAGAGTACAAAAGAGTTCCTGACTAAATGGAGAAACAAGATATTTTTACGAAGAAAGTATCATGGGTGGAGAGATAGGATAGATAAAATTGTCAATTCTCTATACATCAATTTGTAAGGTTAATCAAAATGCAACCAAATTCACAACATGGTTCTATGGTAGAAAATGACAAATTTATCTTAAAATCTATTAAGAAGAATGCATGGTCATGGATAGTTAATATTTTCTGAAAAGCAAAAACAAAGTAGGGAACTTACTCTACCAGATACCAACATGAATAAATTTTAAAAACTCAGTCTTTACCAAGAAAAAAAGCATGTTACAGAATTATATCCACATTTGATACCACTTATAGAAAGCGTAAGAACAGCAAAATATAATTACCTTTTTTGTTCATGGATATATATGGATATATTTTTAAAAAAACATATGATGCTCATAAGCACTAAACTCAAGACAATGGTTACCTCGGGTAAAGGAGAAGAGGAAAGAAATCAGAGAAAAGTACATTCAAATAATAAAAAATCTGAAAAGGAAAGAGATTATAGAATGGTGTTGGAACATTTCATTTCTCTAAAATTTAAAAAGCCATCTGAAGCAACTACAAACAGAGATGGATTCAAAGAGTCCATTAAATTATTCTTTATTCTTTTTTCTTTTTTTTATGTGTGTGCTATATTTCATAATAAAATTAAATAAGTAGAAGACGGAAAAAAAACAAAAGAGAAATTGTATAAATTCATCTTTAAGATTCTTTTCTGCTCTAAGTCCTGCCTATATAAATGTTCTTTAATTAGTTTTAAGTACTTACACTTCTTTCCTTTCTAATTAAATTTATGTATTAACTCTTCAGAACAAGCCACAACAAAAATCAGATAAAGAGTAAGGAGCCTGGGTGACAGACACTTAATTTTGCTTGCAAGACCAGATCTCTGGTCATTTTTCTTTAAAGCAATTCTAGTAACTTCAACACAATACATAATAAACACATTTGTAAGAAATGTTTACCAATTCTTTTTTCCTACAAGGATTTTTTCTTTGTTTAATAAATCATATTAAACTACACTATAAGAAATCCTGAAATTAAGTTTGTAGTAATTTTATTATGATTGCCAAAAAGAGAGAGCAAGAGAAAGTTAACAGGTGATAATAGCCTAATAACAATAGCCTGTATGAGAATATGTTTATAATCTCTCTGTTGTTTAAAATTCAACTCTCTTCCAACTCTACATAGCATATTAGCTAGTATATTTTCCACCATTTCCTCCCTATGGATACTTCTCAGTTATTTCCAAGCATGTTTCTGTTTTCATAAGCCAGACCTACCTACCTTTCAAACTTTTGTCCATCACTGTTTCTCTTCAGTACCAAATGTCTTTGTCTAGAAGGTCTTTGGTTCCATAAATCCTATTTGGCCTCCATCCCATCGCAACCTCACTTCTGCCCCAACTCCTTAACTGAAACAAAAGTCACAGACTTCTCACTACCAAAGCCCAAAGACAGACTTCTTATTTTAGCTGACCTCACTGCAACATTTTGTACCTTTGACCACCTTCCTTTTCTTGAAAATCTTTCCTCCTATGAATTCCAGAGCACTATTTTCTAATCTCTCCTATTCTGCTAACCACTCGTCTTTCTTTCTCTCACTGGCTGCTAACCATCTTCCCTGGGGTTTCCAAGAGAGAGATCCTCAATCCTCTTCTCTTTTCACCCTACATGCTCATGTGGGTGCAGTATACCCTGTTGTGTTCCCAATAGCTACTTGCATAATTCCCAAACACATACATACATGCATGCACACACACCTTTCCCCCCACTCTTCAATTTTATAACTACTTATGGAACATGTCACCTATTGGGCCACAAATATTTTAAAATCAAATTTACCACCACCATCCTTTCCCACAAATGTGTTTCATACCCAACCTCCCATAAATCAACCATCTCCTAAACACAGATGCCTGAGCTAGAAATCTCTGGATCATTCTTGATTCTGCCCTCTCTCTCACACCGGAAACATCTAGCAAGTCACCGAATGTTGTTGATTCTAGCATCAGATTTTTTTTCATATTTGTCCTTACTCTCTTCTACTACTAAATAGCTTCCTGATTCACTTCTCTTGCTTCCTATCTCTATATTCCTTAATCCAATTTACCAATCCTTTTAAAATACACATGATTATGTTACCCTCTTAGTTTGAAAATCTCAGGAGGTGTCTATTGCCCATAGAATGACGTTCAAACTCATTAACAAAGCACTTGAGGCTTTTCTCAACCAGGTCTTAGGTCCCTTCCTTTTAACATTGCACACCTCTCTTCCCACCTTCAATCTCTCAAGCAGTTTGTACTTTAATCTCACCACATCACTATTAATTACCGTGTGCTTTCGGAGTCTAGAATGGTCTTCAATTCTCCTTGTTCTACTTGGATAACTTTAACTTTTTAGAGTAATAATTGGACTCACGATGCTATAACATGCTATCATTATTAAGTCAAGGTATTTTAGTAGAATATGTCAAGAGGTGAGGCATCATAGGAGTTTTAGACCAAGCCCAACACTCTCATATTAAAATGACAAAAGTAAAAGTCATAGAGATGAAATGATTTGTCCAAGGTTACAAAAGCATTATTTTATACCAGGTACAGGTAAAGCAAGGAGAAAATAAGTTATGTTCAAGCAGGAATTATGGAAATAATATTTTGTTAGATCATTTTAACAGGTGAGAATATTGCATATTTTAATGCAGTTTTACTGTTTCTATAATTTATCTATGGACAATGTATATAAATTAAACCATAAATATAAATAAGAAAGTAAAATGTACCTAACATACATCACCAGACATCAAACTCACAAGTTCCCACTTCTTATCATCAAAAGATACAATGAATGGAAGATCAAAATTATGATTTTTTTCCATTTGACAGTTCATTTTTCTACTATAAATGCAAAATTTTAATACACCCTCACAATAAAGAAAGTGATTCTTTTTCCAAGTAATGTGTCATTTCTCCTAATTTAGGACCAGTTTTCAGTTCTTCAGAATCTAATTTTCTCTTTAGGAATTTCTGATAGCCATCTTTATGTATTCCACAATTATGTTTTTTAAACAATAAGGGGCATCAAAAGTTGTATTGCTAAGGGAGCACCAACAGGAGTTATTGTCTTTATTCTGAGGCACTTAAAATCCAATTAGAAAAATCAATATTTCAAAGTCTCACTTTTACCATGTATATATAGATACATGACTTTAGAAGAATCCATTTTCATTTAAAAGTTCCATGAATTTTTTCCAGTTTCACAACTCTAAGATTTAATTTCTTTCTGCTTCAAGTCCTAAAACTTTTAAGCATAGTTTAACTGAAAACTGTGCCTTAGTCCTAATAATAATGACTTGTAATCATGTTGACACTGGACATTTCTGTGTGGGCCTAACATAGGTCTATTCTAGGTCAGTAGCTATAGTGATTGAATTGTTTATTAAGACTTCTAGGCATTTAAAGTAATCAGACCACAGGGTGAGAACATGGAGGAAAATAATTAACTCCTTTCATTCACCATTGATTACAAGGTACCATTTCCCCCAATAGAGGTTAAACAATCACCTCATGGTATTAGATATGTCATGAATTTTTCACTGCCAAAATCCCAGTCTCCCTCAAATTACCTTTTTCTCTTTCTTTCTTTTTTTATTATTTTTTTTGATACAACACAGATATTTAATAAAAGAACCATCAGATATTTATTTACCTGAATAGTTGTTTTAGAAAACACATTTTATTCAACCTCCCAATTCTTCAAGTATTTGAAAGAGTCTTTTTAGGAGAAGGTCTCTGGGTTGAACTAGGTAATCCCAGGAAAAGAGACAAGTGAATCATGAGGATTTATAAGGCCCACCCCCCCCCCACCCGCCTCTGTGTAGCAACTTCGAACAGAAAGATTTGTTTGTCTCACCAGGTTTTTATCACAGTGGCTAATGCTGAAGAAAGTAGAGGTAATCCTCATTCTTAAAATGAGTTTAATTGTAGAAGGACGTTTATCATAGGGGTTAAAAATACAAAATGAGACATGAGAACAATGTTTACAAACTTTTATTAACGTGACAAAATCACTTCTCTAACAATGTTCAGCATAATTTAGTAGGCAATCTAAGATATTTTTACCATGTATGGGATGACTTTTACCATTAACCAATAACTGTTCTCTTTCTATTCCATTGTATCATTTGCTTTTTCTTCTGCAAAAGCCTTAAATCTAAAATAGCACCAAATGACACTGCTTGTTTTTCCACAGTAATATTCAGAGCTAAAAACATTATCAATTCCGATTCACCTCATTTAGTTTTCTTAAAACAGCTTATCAAAACCAAATATATTAATTTTACTCTCTCAGGTCTTTATCTTAAAAAATAAAAATTTACTAAACATTCTGCTATAGCCAGACACTCTAGTTTTCTAAGGTGCAATAACAAGTTACAATATATTTAGAAAAGGGGCTTTTGGGAAGTAATTAGGGTTAGATCAGGTGGAGGGATCACTCTGAATGTGTCCACCCAGGAAAGACCAAGTTAAAAGACACAGTGAGAAGGTGGCCATCTTCAAGCTAGGAAGAGAGTCCTCAGAAGGACCTGACCGTGCTGTCAACATGCTCTCAAACTTCGACTCCCCAGAACTGTGAGAAAATAAATGTCTATTGTTTAAGCCATCTAGTCTATGGCATTTTGTTATAGCAGTCCAAAATGAATTCATCACTAAAAGTTCTTTCAAAACAGGTGTCACTTTGAGGGCTATTAATTAATCACTTTCTTAATATTCCCAGACGGATAACTAATTCTCCAGGTTTAGGGATGGGTCAGGCTCTCTCTTGAGTTCTTTTCTGAGTCTCTTCCTTAGGACATAGATTCTAAAAACTTCCCCAGAAAACCAAATTTGTGCCTGTATCAGCTTACTTATTATATATCCTGAGTTTTTTGAAGCATTCTGATTTTACTCCAAGGCGTCCATTTTTTTTTTTCCTTCTGGATTTCAAATATTTTCTGGTTTTGTTTATCCTGAAAATGCCTGGAATGGAATTTTCTCGGGAATTCCTCCATTTACGAAATCCTGCTAGAATACCAAGTTATTCTGCCAACTCTACGACATCATAAATGAATGACTACACATCTAGAGGCTAATTTAATTCTGTGACCATAATGCTGCTAGTCTATGTCTAATAAACACAATTAATTTTCAACCTTTTTCATAGTAAAAAAGTTTATAATATTGTTTAAAACCACTTAAATATTTCCTTATTCTTTTTCTGCATAAAGAAATGTGTCCTGTCCTCCTAATCTTTCTTAATTTAATACGTCACAACCACCTTATTTTAAAAAAAAGAAACAGTAAAAATGATTGGTCAGATTCACTTTATAATTGCTATAATTTACAAAAATCAAACTACCATCTCTACTGCTTTCTTCCCAAATAAATTTGCAGTTATATATACATAATGGTATTAATAATCTCATACTCTTTCTGTGTCTTTTATCCCTTACTCCCATACCCCAACTGCCAAACTTATGCTTTTCATTTAAGAATTTAACAAGGAAATATAGGAACTGGCATAAAAGTAACTTCCTGAATACTTAGTGCTTTAACATAGCCTCAGTAGTGTTCTTATGAGGTCAAACTATTTGAAGCTTCAGGTACTATATTTTCCCTACTACATTAGTTTGAAAAAACTAGATTTTCAATATTCTCTAAAAACATCATCACCATCATCATGTGAACTATAATTATTCTATAACCACCCCACTTTAATAATAAATGCTGAGAATATTAAAACATAGATGGAACGTCTTAAAATGCATTAAGCTCTTCTCTTATTAAACACAAATTTTTTAACTCTTACCACAAGCCTTTTATTCTTAATTCACAATCAAATTCTTCTGGCAGTTAATCTCAGCACTTAATGTCACTCACTCCAAAAAAACCAATCTTAAATGGTTATAAATGCCTTCTCCACTTCTCTACGTGTCAAGAGAAACCAGAGGAAGAGAAGAAATGGAGTTCAGACTCTAAGTCTATGCACAACACAGTTATGCTTTGTTACACACTAACTTTTGCTAGAAGATCCTATTTGTAACTTTTCCCCATTTCTATTGAACTCTATCTGTCCAATTAAGTGTAGGCACTCAACAAACACCTTCTGTCATGGTGATCATGGTGATGATGATGACAAAGACAGCAACACTGATGGAGAGCTTCTTGAGTACCTAGCACTGTTCTATTTAATTGTCATCACTGTACCAATAAGTAATAGTAGTATTTAAGAAACTGAGGGGAAGCATCTTATCCAAATTAATACAGTCAGCATGTGAATGTAGGCAGTTTGGCTTCAAACCCTATGTTCTTAATACAGCATCCAAATGATAAAATTACTTTCATGAATCCATACTCCAATATCACAAGATTTTTAGTTGTAAACAACCTACTCAATCTAGTTTCAATAAAAAAGGGAAGTTACTCTAGACTTTTAGACAGCTCATGCAATCCCCTGCAGGACCAGAAAGTCAGATTCAAAGGCCTCATAACCAAGAACAACTTCCAAACCCCACAACAGAAATGTTCCCATCAGACACCACAGGCACCTCCCTGTCCACCACTGGGGCCTCCAACAACTGGCCATCCTCACTGTGACACTTGCCAAAGAATGGATCTACCTTTTCCACCATTAAAGTTTCATATCAGCTGATCAGAATTCATCACACAATACAATTAATGTGCAACTGTTGGCTGTAAACAAATTCATTTTTAGCTATAATTTGAAGTGAAATGTAAATATATTTACACTATGTTTATAATTATGGCTTAAAGTAAGCATGTGTTCAAGGTCTATAAAAGAAGACAATTAGAAAAATAGTGTAACAGTTTGTAGTTACAGGTGATTTGTTTATTCTTTTTCTTCTGGTTTTAATGTTATTTATGTAAGAAATAAAAATTCAGAGGGGGGAAAATATACTTTTTCCTTGAAATTTATATACGACATCCTAGAAATGTGATTGGGTTTTGTTATGTTCCTAAATAACACCATCCAACCAAAAAACACAACAGCAGATGCCTCTTATTCTACAGGGCTGCAGCTGACATTGTATTAGATTCTCCCCAATGTGAATGTGCCCAGTGCATTGGCAGCCCCTCTCAACATCAAACTGTACTCCTTCCTCAGGTTAGAGGAAACCAGAAAGGCTGCCTACTCTGATACAAATGCTGAGAATGCTGAGGTAACTGAAGACCCACTTGAGGAAGTGCTCGCTGCACCTGCTAGAAGCACCAGGCTCTGCCTGGTTCCTCCGAGAGCTGCTTGACCTCATCTTGGAGTCTGCCCATGACTTCCAGACCAACCCTAACCTCAGAGAGGAAGAATGTCAGTAGCTCTGGCCAAAATCTCCAGTGCTTGAGATTAGGTCCCATTTGCTGTTACACTGGCTCCTCATTTCTTCAGACTCAGCCTACAGACTGCTGAGGCAAAATATGATTCCCAGATTTTTTGTATAATGGGGATCTATCTTTATAAACCTATCTATTATTATAGATACTCGAGAATTTGTTCTAGCCAGGAACTCAAACCCTGTCCCCAAGGCCAGCCTGACAGCCTGGCTCCCCATGACAGAGCTCCCAACAGGTGCCTCCTCTAGTCCACACTGCCCAACCCCACCACAAAACACCTGCTTTATTTTTCTCCCAACTTTTTTTACACCAGTTAAGGGGTACAGGAACATCTACAAGCAGATCCACTCGTCCGCACCTCTCCCACAAGCCCGCTCCCTTCCAATGAAGGAAATGGATCACACCCAGCTTTGCCCTACATGTGACAGTAAAAATGCTGGACAGTCTATTTTGAATCTATACTCTTTCAGTTCTAAGATACAGACATCAAGGAACATACATTGAAATCTATTTCTAAGTATAGATACATTGAAAAGGATCAAATGTAGGTGATACCAAATACAAGTAACACTATGATAAAAGGAACACATATCTCACTTTAAAAATTTTTCCTCATCAAGTTTCCCACACATAAAATTCTAACCACTTACAGGTAGTCATCATTTCAATGAATTGTGTCAAATGAAAAGGGAAAAAGAAAGATACATTCACCATGAGGCTAATTTATGGTCTCACTAAATCCAGCAGACTGAAGGATTTCATTTAGTCTATCATGAATTCTTAGACCAAAGCAATTCTATTAAAAGCCCTTGGGGGGAAAAAAAAAAAAAAACAGCAAAGAAAACCCTGAACTTGTCAGGTCAGCAAACAAAAACCTTCTCTAAATATTGTACTTATATCAGATACCACCCTTTCCACAATTTTAAAAAGCTAAAACCAAGGAATTTGTCTAAGTAGAACAACAAAATTAGTTTTTAATATTTTTTTTCAGAAATTAAAACAATAATAGAGATATAATATTTTATAATTTTGCATATATTTCATTCTTTAAACAATACTGGGTATCTGTTGGACGAGACCTATATTACTCTATGTAGACTGCTATATGCAGCTTAGAAAATGTAGGCTTAAAAAAAAATTACCAAAACATATGCAAAAGCATCTAGTTCCTAAAGGAGCCTCTTACAACTCAATTTTGTGACTCCAAGTCCTTGAGACTCAGCTACTCCCAACTTTCCACTATGACTAAAATGTGGGTCTCACCCTTTGACTAAGAGAGTGGCTTCTGCATCCCAGACAATGAGATGAAGAAAGAATCTAGATCATGCTGCTTACATTTTCCTACACACATATTCATTTTCCTTTTCTGATGGTTTCTCTTCCTATTATCTCACTGGTCCAGTGTTAGACTCTGTGGAAACACCTCAGAGGCAAGTTCTCCTTCAGAATTACTTTTAGAATAACAAATAGAGAAGATACCTGGGAATTTCCAAAATACCTACATTAAAACTGAACTGTACCAGAATACTAACAATTATTCAATGTCCCAGGAAGACAACCTAAGGAAAAACATGCGGCTTCAAACGAACAAACAAACAACCCCGCTGAGAAATCCTGTGTTCTTGATGATCTTAATTTTAAGCATTAATAAACATACTTGGAAGCCTTTTTCACTGGTTGTTGGACACTAGCACTGAAGTTTCAAGGGCTCTCAATAGAATTGCTTTGGTCTAACAGTTCATGAAACCCTTCAGACTTCTGGATTTAGATGAGCCCATAAATAAGTCTTGTATGTTAAATTTAATTTAAAGTATTCTTCCTTTCATTTGCTTTTTTCAGGACTCTGAGTTCTTTAAGGCAGGGGTTCTTTTACCTTTATATCTTTTTAACTTTACATCACCAACATTTAGCACAAGGCCTTGCACATAGTAGCCTTTCAAATAATGACTTAAATGAAGAATAACCTTCCCCCCTCCCCATTCTTTAATACGCACATACCCCATACCCAACGCACATGTGCATTCTAATGGAAAATGCAAAAACATTGCAACGCACAGACACACAGAGTAAACAGTCATTAAGACAACATGTGACAGAGATAGCAATGTTAAAGAAGACTTTTAGCTTCCCAAAACTGTGGTGCCTCATAATGATTTTAAGCTTTACAAAAAAAATAAGAGAATATGTGCTACTATTAATTTTTAAGGCCTAGAAACTTTAGCCACATAAAATATAACAGAAACATCTAGTATGATTTGGCCTTTGCTGTCACTTTAAGAATATAATATCACAAAGTTCATAACCAACTATTTTTTTAAAGATATCAATAAATAGTAAGATTGATTACCTCAGGGAAAAGATGTTCATGGCCAGACTATAAATAAGGATGCCTGGAAAAGCACCATGATCTGTTCCTTGTATCATCAGCCATCCCACCCTAATCCAACTCTCTTTCTTTACAACATCCAGGTAGAAAATGCAAACAAGTAATTGCAGGAAACTTGTGAAAGCCATGTCTGAGCCTTGTCTCAATCAGACCAAATCAAGAACCAGGAAAGTAGAGACACTAAGTGTTATAAAAGTGCTAACCTTACTGAAAAGCTACATAACTCACCAGGCAGGCACACACTTTGAAATACCTCTGAACACATGATGAGAAACTTGGTCTGATGCACTTACACTCTGACCTTATACTCCAAGAGTCCAATCTGATAAAACCCAGCATCTCTATCTCTACATCAGATGCAGTAAGGTTTAGCCAAAAGAACTGTGGATTAAACTGGGCAGAAATTTGTTTTCTCAACATAGCAATTCTGCTGTAGGAAGTCCTTAAGGGCCCCGTTAACTCGATAGTCATAAGCTAAGGTGCTACAATAATTAACAATACAACATGGCCACGAGTTAACTCTGCTTCAAAGCTGTCTCGATTTTTAACTCTTCTTCCAAGCCATATAAAACTCTTGGTAATGCTGTTTCTTTGAGACGGCTCCCAATCATTATTAAAATGAATTTCATTCTTGAACACCATTTCTGAGCAACAAAATTTAGGGTCGGAGATACCACCAATTGAACAACTTATTCATTTGATAAAAAGCAAAAGCTACTCTGATGTTTTCAGTACAAGACACAGTACTTTTAGTATAATACTTACTTTCTTTAGGAATGAAGTAGTTGATTCTCAAAACAAATCTTTTTTCCTTCTAAGATAATAATAATACTAAGAAAATTAAAAAGCAAATTAAAAGACTTTATGATACATGGATATGTCACTTCATTTCAAAAGAGAAGTAAGTATACCTGGATTCATTCAACCAAACCATCAGGATTTTGTGTGAATCTCCTCAGTTTCTCTCCATTTCATGAAATCCAGTAATGTTGTATATTAAATACACATTCAGAAGCCACTCCTGTGAGGTGGTCAGTTCATTCATTCAGTGACTCAGCAAGTATTTATTAAGTACCTGTTTGTGGACACACATGTGCTAGAGAAGATACTCTCAAAGAGTGTGCTGCATAAGACCCAGCCACCCCAAGAGTTTTATATTTAAAGGCTTTTGGTAGGTAGAAAAACAGTTATTCTCAGAAATGAAGAACTCCCTATTATTTCAGTATAGTGAATAACACATATTATGTTCAGCAAGTACAGATTCTCCAACTATATCTCTAAGAATTTCCAAGAAGTGATGTAACAACAACAACAAAAATCTTACAGCAAGTTCTTTCAAATGACTTGATTAAAGTATCTTGGTACAAAATGGTATGCAGATAATTTGGGTAACATAATTTTAAAAGAATGAGTCAGAAGTATCATCACTCTTATAACCTTGACCCTGAATTTGGTCTAAAACTTCTATACATTTTTAGCGGCATGTGAAAACAGATGATGCTGTAACACACGCAAAAATGGCAACATTTAAAATTCATAGTAGCACAAAACTATTACTTTTCCCATTGGACCCCTTGAACTTTAATAATGTCTGACCTGGTCGGCCAATAAGTTCTAAAAGCAGACAGAGGAAAATTGCCAATATTTGATACTGCTGGAATGATTTCTCCTTTAGAAAGATGTTATAAGTTCTCTTAAAAACAGGTCACCAATTCTGTACACACTTGGTTTTCTCAAGAGGGTAGCCATTTAAGACAGCAGGTAACCTAGGACATGCAAAATAGAATCCAGCTAAAAACTCGACTTTATATATTCTTATTATCCTTACATACAAAGTAAAAATAAATGCATACCCACTCTCCCACACATAGTTATATCTGAACCAATCCAAATTAAAGTGTGGCAAAAGGAGATGTGAAAGAACATTATTCATTTATTTCCCAGGACAAATGACCCAAAAGGCAGCATCTCATTAATTGTCCAAAGGAGACAATACGCTACACTGCTGAGACTGGATAAAGACACTGGGTAATCACACATTTATAATTTTCACATTCCATAAATGAAAAGATTTATAAAGGCACAGTTTAAGGCTCCCCCTTACTTAAGTCACTTAAAAGAATCAAAGTGACAAGAGGAGCAAGCAATTAGCTGCTTCTCCACAACACCACGATTCCAAGTGGCTTTCTACGTGCCCCTTGTTTTAGTCAAATATCACTTCAGCATGCAATTATCCCTGTGCTGTGATGTAGTAGCCATTTGTTTTGTTTTAAATGCGGATACCTGCTTACTGATTGAAAATTTCCCGTGTTACGGTTTGTGAACTGTTGCCTAGATGTTGCTTATAAATGACTTGAGTAATATATTCACTCTTTAGAACCCCTGAAATGATATTCAGCCAGAGTAAGCTCTAGGATGCATGCCTTATTTGAAAAAGTCAGAGGGCTAGTGTACAGTCACACAGAGAGCTGCTCAAGGGAGAAGCTCTCGTAATTTCTCCCAGAGACTTTTAAACGTTTCCTTTCACAGCTTTACAAAAACACCAGCCTCCAGACTGGCAGGGCATTACCATGGCATTATAACTCCCTTAAAGCTTTTACGCAGCCCTCATTTATCTTCACAGGATCCCTATGCAAAAAGCAGGAGTTCTTGCTATCTTTGTGGGCAAACTGAAGCTCCAAGATAGTAAGTCACTTGTCCAAGGCCATGCCTTCAAGATGGCTGCAAAACTGCCTCTTGAAGCCAGACCTGCTGTCAGGTCTCACATCTGCAGGCCTGGATTTCGTGGATGGGTGAAAGGTGAAGGATTCTTCCCAATCCTCATCTAAAGGAACACAACTAATAAACCATATCTGTTTCATTACATTTTAAAAGCAATGGAACGCAGTTCAAGTTTTTGCATTCCGAATCGATGGGGCCCTGATTCTTTACAATAAAGTTATTTTTTAATTATACTTTCAATGATTGCATAATCTCTTATTTTTAGCACTTTACTGACATAGCTCACATCAAATTGTAACTTAATTTAGTGATACAGTCAAGATAGAGTCGTCCCCCCTTATCCAAGGTTTTGCTTACCATGGTTTCAGTTACCCATGGTCAACTGCAATCCAAAATTATTAAAGGAAAATTCTAGAAATAAACTTCATAAGTTTTTAATTCAGTGCTGTTCTGAGTACCTCAGTTCATCTCATTAGGTAGGCACTGCATCATCTCACATCATCACTAGAAGAAGGGTGCATACAGTATATGTAAAATATGTGAGATATTTTGAGAGACAGACCACATTAACATTCACATGACTTTTATTCCAGTACATTGTAACAACTGTTTTGATCTATTATTGGTTATTGTTAATCCCTTACTATGCCTAATTCATAAATTAAACGTTATCATAGGTATGTACGTATAGGAAAAAGCAATGTATATATAGCATTCAGTAGTATCTGCTGTTTCAGCCATCCACCGGAGGTCTTAGAACATATACCCCACAAATAAAAGGGGACTATTGTATACTTATGTGTACAATTTTAAAAGGCAAAGTAAAAAGGAAACTATTATGACATCTGACCATTTAAGTTATAGTCAAGAAATGTTTGCCAAATTTTTTAAACTGGAATGTATTATCTAAAAAAAAGACAACTTTCACCAAAACAGTATGTTTTATTAAACAAAAAGGACATCATGAAAGAGCAGTAATATTTTCCTTACAGGAAGGTGACAGATATTTCTATATTGGCTTTTTGTACCCTCCTTCTGGAAGAATGATCCAAAAAAAAAAAAAAAAAGAGAGAGAACCAACAAACTAGGAGAAAATATCTGCAAATCATCTATCTGATAGAGAGACTTATATCAAGATCATATAAAGTATTCTTACAACTCCATAATAATAAAAAGACAACCTAAACGGGCAAGGAATGCGAATAGAGAGACTGCTCCAAAGAAGATATGCAAATACACAATAGGCACACGAAAAGATTCTCGGCGTCATTCGACAGTGAGGAAATGGAAATCCAAAGCCCAAGGAGATCCACTACGTACCCAGGAGGACAGCTATAATCAAAAAGACAGACACTACACAAGTGTTGGCAAGGATGCTGAGAAATCGGAACCTCATGCACTGCCGTTAGGAATGTAAAATGGTGCAGACACTTTGAAAAACAGTTTGACAGTCCCTCAAAATCTTAAACTATATTACCCAGAAATTCTACTCCTAGGTAGGTACCAAAGAGAAATAAAACATATGTCGGCGCAAAAACTTACATTCAAATGTCCATAGAAGCATATTCATAATAGCCCCAAAGTGGAAACAACCGAATACCCACAAACTGATGAGTGGGTAAACAAAATGTGATATAATCATACAACAGATTATGCAGCAATAAAAAAGAACACAACATGAACGAACCTTAAAAACATTATGCTAAGTTAAAGAAGCCTGTCATATGGTATTATAATACTTAAAACATTCAGATAGGCAAATCTATAAAGACAGAGAACAAATTAGCGGTTGCCTAGGGCTGGGGTGAGCAGGAGTGGGAATGGGGAGTGACTGCTAATGGGTATCTAGTTTCTTTCTGGGTGATGAAATGTTCTGGAATTAGATAATGGCAATGGTTGCACAACTTTGTGAATATACTAACATCAGTGATGTTTAATCCACTGAATTGTACACTTTAAAAGGGTGAGTGTTATGGTGTATGAAAATTTCAATAAGAAAAATTCCAATTAAAAATTAATATTTATACAACATATAATAAATTACAGTCTTGTGCTGCATAACAAACATTGTGGCGGACGATGGACCACAAATACAACAGTGGTCCCATAAGATTTATAAAGGAGCTGAACATTTCCTATGGCCAAGTGGCACTGTAACCTTGGTAACATCGTAGCAATGCATTGCTCTCATGTTTGCGGTGATGCTGGTGTAAACAGCAGTGCTGCCAATCCTATAAAAGTATAGCACATACAATTATACACAGGACATAATACTTGATAATGATAATAAATGATGTCATTGGATTGTGTATTTACTATGCTAGACTTTTGTTATTTAAGGGTATACTCTTTCTACTTAACAAAAGTTTGCTGTAAAACAATACGTTGTGTTATGCTGGCAGCAGGCTCATACATCTCATGCTTACATATCTCTTAATTCATCATTTTCCCTTGTGTTTGATTTAATCTCATGCTGTTCTGTACAGTAACATGCTATAAGGTTTGTAGTTTAGGGGCAGTAGGCTACCTCAGACAGCCTAGGTGTATAGTAGGCTACACTATCTGGCTTTGTGTAAGTACACTATACGATGTTCAAACAACAATGAAATCACCTAACAATGCATTTCTCAGAATGTATCCCCATCATTAACTGGCATATGACTGGAATTTAATTTCAAATTAGGAAGGAAGGAAGAAAAAAAAGGAACAAAATCTATGTTAATCTCAAAGAAGTTAGTAAAGGTTATGCACATCTCACAGCAGGACCAGGCCCCAGATACAATGCAGGAATATATACATTAGGTCATATGTAATTAGATTATTTTATTATACATACTGTATTGGAAACCTTTTAAGCAATGCATGCTGCTTAAACTAATACATTATATTTCTCCCACAGCTTATTTTATTTATTTTATTATAAATAAAATTATATCTTCAAATTCTTCTGTGAAATATATAATTAATTCTCATCATGTTTCATTTCCCTGAAATATCAGATAAGATAATATTTCCATTGAACACCATCCTGGTCCTCAAACTGTTTTTGAGAAGGATGTCACTTCTCACCCATCCAACGATCTGATAAAGGAACAGAGGAAACAACAGAAATGTGAAGACCATCCTTCTAGTTTATTTTACTATACACAAATTTCCAGTAACACTTATAATTTTAACTTATATAATTGATTAACTCAGAAAATGCCACCAAAATAGCAGCATGGAGTTAAGAAATCAACTCCTACTGCTTTAAAATTCAAGAGTCTCTGACTTCCAACCTGTTGTGTTAATCCCTAGACCAGTGGCAACCTTACTTAGAGTAAATTAACCACCTCTTAATTGTACAAAAAAAAAAAACTTGCTGGTAATGGGTAATACATATGATTACGCCTGTTGGGAATATAAAATTTACAAATAATCCTTAGAGATTAAGGAAACAGTGACTTCTATAAACAAATATTTTAATTTAGCAGAAAACATTCAAAAATAAGGTTTAGGTATATAAAGGAATTGAAACAGGCATCATAAGCAAGTAAATACAGAGATATTGTGAGAGGAAATTGGATTACCCCAAACTGATTTCACTCAGAAGCTGTTTAAACCTTCATCCTTTATGGCTTATTTTGGATGATTTTCCAACCAGATAATAAAAAGCAATTTCATTTAAGTGCTGAAGCCACAGGGTTACTGCATGAGGCCCTTCTGTGCTCCATTTCCACATCTCATCGTGGGGCATCGCTATGATTTGTTCACTCTTCAGGAAGCATGCTTTCCTCCATATGTGTACAGAATCCCTCAGGATAAAACCCAAATTTCTTTTTCCTATTCTCACCAATATCAAAAAGCAGTATACCTCATGGAAGTGTAGAAGTTGAACTTTCTGCCCTCTTTATCAATCAAGAAGTGTATCTGCATATTTTGCATTAAAAAGGATAGAAATTACACAAAGCTAGTATTTGTTAAATAATTTAAAAAATTATTTATACCATTAGCATATGATATTCTATTCTACCATCTTGACTGGAAGCCTCACAAAGCTGGTATTTCTAAAATAATATAATAAAAAAACTTTGAAATGTCATTCTCCAATAAGGTATAATTATGAGTATATTATATATAATGATATGTGAGAAATATTAATAGTCTATATATTTATATATAAGGTATTTATGTAAGACTACACAATACACAACATGCTTTGGAAAAACCAGCATCAAGGTTATCTGCTGTGACTTCCTATCAGCAGAGAGAAGGAGGTGGACGGAATTCTGGAACAGAAGATAACACTCATGTCAGAAAAAAAAAAAAAAAACACAAGTCCTCGTCCTCAGGCAAGCTAATGAAGCAAATGATAAGCCACCAGTCAAATTCCCACTTCTACAATCAAAACTTATCATAGCAGCCCTTGAAAAGGGAGTGCATCTGTCATATGTTAATGACTTCAAGCCCTTCACTGAACTTCTAGGTGTACAGGAAAACTTAAAAGCACTTCAGGACTCCTTGTGGGTATAATTAGACTGTTGCAATTGTTGGCAATTTTCATCTTGGGACTTTGAAAGGTCACTCCACTCTTTAAGATACCAAATTTGGAATCACTCTTCCTTCTGGACAGATTAAAGGCACCTCACAATTAGTATACAGCTGCACCTGTTGCAAAGCTTCTTTCTTCAGTGATGTAAATGGGGACAGTCAACAACATTCTAAATTCTTGAGGGATTATTAAACCTCCGAAACCAAGCGACAAACAAGTCTAATGTCTGCTGTTGAGGTGATGGATGGTGGTCACACCCTGACCACACACAGAAGCCATGATCTTTATTCTTTATAGACAATCCCAGCTAGCATAGGCACCACATTGACTTGACTCTCAATCTCGTAAGCAGTCCACATGCAATTGTGTATTTAAGTTCTAGGTTTTCATGATCTAGTTGGGTTTCTACAAAGAACAAAGAGAGTTTCAAAAAAAAAACATTTTGAGTCCAATTAACTAAAACTGCATCATTGATATCTGAACTTGACTAAATCACGGGTAAGGAAAAATGACACTGGTCATATGTGAAGGTAAATCTTTCTATTTTATAAAGTTTATAGCTCGAAGATATAAATTCTCCTGTAATTTAACCCTTTACAAAAGTTCTCTACATATTTCATAAATGGTCAGTGATAGTGATTTCACTGCTATAGTACAAAATAACAATATAGATATTTAAAGGATATAGCTTTTAGTGGAAATGTAATTAGGAAAAGAGACATTAACTCAAAAAACAGATTTATAAAGTTCAAGAAAATTTGACATAAATGTTAATAAATTCACTTAAAGCTATAAACTTTAAGTTCTTCCTCCCTCTTTATATCTTTCCTTTTTTTCTTTTTTTTTTAACGAAAAAGGAGCAAAAAGGACAGAATTCTAAAGCCAACCTTTTCTTTAAACCATTAAAACACTGGTATTTTCTACTGCATCAAAAAAAATTTTTTTTGGCACCTGATACATGAGTACATTAAAAAAAAAATACGGTAATACCTCCTTAAACTTGTGATACAGTAAATTTATTAGGCAAAGCCTCTTATTACCACAACAGTATATATCATCACATATACTTAGGTATATTTTCCTTATATATAAATTCTTTTCAAAATATAAGTTTACAAAATAAGGAAAAACTTTTATTTTTAAGAGTTTTACTACATCATTAAGTAGGTACACTTTCTTCTATATTGAATTATATGTACAAGTATTTTTTAAAAGCTGACTGAAATAATATAAAAGTTAAATCAGTGAACTATTTCAAAATTAGCATTCCAACTAGAATAAAGCTAGCTTAACTGGATAACATTCTTACCATTCCACTCCAAATAAATAAACAAATATATTTCCCAGTGAAACTATTTCCTAAAAGGATATATATGTGTGTGTGTGTATGTGTATATACATGCACATATATGTACTTTAAAATATATCTCCTTTTAAAAGTCATTGAACCACATTACAGAATTGCTAGTTGTTTTTTTTTTTCCTTTTTTTTCTTTTTAGGATTGCTGTTGGGTCTATATAGTAATCAAATTTAGAAAACTATAAATTATATTTAAATTTATTATTTACAAGCAATTAATTATAAAAAACAGCCAGGTGGCTTTCATTACATAAATTACTGTTAATGACAGAGACCTCATGCTGCTACCATATTTAGCATTTGCATGTGTCAAGTGCACAGAGTGCTGTGTAACTACCCTCTTCAGGGTAGAACTGATCATTGAAGCACAAGGCAGGCTGCCTAAGTTTCAGATCACACCTCGACTAGCTGTTTGAATCCCAAATATTATCAAGGTTTTAACGATGTTTGCTACAGGAACCTGTAACAATATTTTGCTTTAAAACCAGATACACAATTATTGATCATCAAAAAAATATTTAATTACACTTAGCTCGTTAAAGTCCTATCTCTATGATTTAAACATTACCAAACAAGTGCAATTAATTCTTGCTGAACCAAGTAAGGGATTCACTGATGTCTCACAAATGCAGTTTTTAAAATGATGTTTGACATGTTTCCTCCCATCATGAAACTATGCAAGAGAAACAGACAATAACTCTTTTTTGGGGACTCTGCCTCCCTATTCTATTTAGTCTATTGTAGTGATTCTTCCAATTCTCCAGTAAGTGTAACTCCCTTCCAAAGAGAATGAATAATTTGACCTCTTTATTCTGAGATAAAGTATGAGTTTCAATGATGTAACAGGTGAAATGGACCTCTTATTGTTACTCTGAATTAAATGCAATTCTTGAACAAATAGAAAGTCTGTACCAAACACGGAAAGAAAATAAAAATAAAGAATTTCATCCTATTTCAAATCTATCTAGAGGCCTAAATAAGTAATTCCATCCCGCTCCAAAACTACCACCAGAAAAAGGACAAAATTTTATGAAAATGTCTCTTAAGCTGTAGGATAAAATTCTGGAATTACTCTATTTTTTTTCTAAAAAAAAAATATATATATATATATATATATATATATATAATAATTTAATTAAATAGATTTTTAAAAATTAACTGAAAATCCCATATTGAGCTAACTCTGATATTCAGAAGCTCGACAGTTAACAGATTATCTAACCCTTCACTTTTCCTCTCCTTCAAAAAGTCTGCCTTTTAGAAATTTCACCATTTATTAACATAAGCAGAGAAGTGGGTAATGGAAACGAATTAGAAGAAACTTTAAGTGTCTTTAGCCACTCAGTAATCTACATTTGATGAGTACAGAGAAAAGGGGGGACAAAAAATAATGGCTAATAGTTTGAGAGGATACATACTTATGTAGTATGAGGATAAAGTAACAAAATGAACGTTTTCAGCTGGCACTCAAGAACTAATTTATTCAATTATGTTTGGCCAAAGTAATCATTCTGGAGAAGTAGTGGGATTTGTACATTCACCACCAGTGATGTTGCCTTTACTCAAAATAGAACTTATCTTTAGGAATCACTTCAGAACTACTTTACAAGTTACAAAGGAAGCCAACTTCATAGTCATATCTCGTATCTTACCAAAAATACAGGGTTGCCACCAAGCCTGGAAACAGAGTCAAATATATAATAAAGGGTTTATTATGATTGAACTGCAACACATGGTAAAATAAATGTCTGCAGACTTAATGATCACCTTGTAGCATCAGCCACCTTATTTATCAAACCTAATGATATTTGCCAGTCTCCAAACACCAGATCCATTCTCAAAGTAGCAAAGTTTGTCATCACTGAAGATATTTCAAAGACTGTGACACATGCTCTAAAAATAATTAACAAGGAGTTTCAAAAGTGTTTTGGCTATGGTTAGATTGTGTGTCTGGTAAGAACCAATATTCATCCTAGCACATTTTTTTTTTTAATGAGCCATTACTTTGTAGTTGCAACACATGAGAGTTGAAGAGGAAAGATCAATTATCTGTGGACATTACAAGAGTTAAGTGGAAGAGAAGAGACAGAGGGACTGATTCCTTGGTAGGCTCTGGAGGATACCACTTATCAAAACCATCAGCACCTCTCACTGGAGAGCTGGGAAGAATTCATGTGTACACATGGTTAAGAATGAACAGTATCTGGAACAGATACTTCTCCAAAGAGGAAATATAGATGGCTAATAGACATATGAAAAGATGTTCAAGGTCACTATCAGAGAAATGCAAATTAAATAAGATATCACCTCACACCTGTCAGAATGGCTATCATCAACAGATCAAAGAACAGTGTTAGCAAGGATGAGGAAAAAAGGGAACCCTCATACATTGTCGGTGGGATTGCAAATTGGTATAGCTGTTACGGAAAACTGTGGAGGTTTCTCAAAAAACTAAAAATGGATATATCTTCTGACCCATCAACTGCACTTCTAGGTATTTATCCAAAGAAAACCAAAACAATAATTCATAAAGATCTATACACTTCAATATTCATGGTAGCACAATTTACAATAGCCAAGGTATGGAAGCAACCTAAATGCCCATCAACAGAGACTGGATAGAGAAATTATGGTTCATATATATTTATATAATGAAATATTACTCAGCCCATAAAAAAAATGAAATCCTACCATTTGCAACAACACGGATGGACCTAGAGGTTATTATGTTGAGTGAAATAAGTCAGACAAAGATAAATACCATATGATTTCACTTATATGTGGAATCTAAGGAACAAAAAGACCAAACTAATCAAAAACAGACTCATGAATATAGTGGACAATTTGGTGACAAACAGAGGGGAGAGGGGGTTGGGGGGCTGGGAGAATGGGGTGAAGGGTTAAAGAAGTACAAATTAGTAGTTGATAGATGGTCACAGGGATGGGGAGCACAGCATAGGGAATGCGGTTAGCATTAATGTAATGACTGGGTAGAGAGCCAGAAGAAAGAAGGAGCAATTAAGGGGAATCGTTTTATAAACTAATAAATGCCTAACCAATGTACTGTATACTTGAAACTAATTTAAACAAACAAACAAACAAACAAACAAATAAGAAATCTCTTGGTGGTTGCCAGAAGTGAGAGGTGGGCAAAATAGAGGAAAGAGTCAAAAAGTACAACTTCTAATTATAAAATAAATAAATCCTGGGATGTACTGTACAACATGGTGACTATAGGTAATAGCATTTGTATTGCATATTTAAAAGTTGCTAATAACGTAGACCTTAAAAGTTTTCAAGAAGCATCTGAAATCTTGCTTCTCAGCATGTCGTTTGGCTCAAATAAGCTCTTATAAAATTAAAAGAAAATCTCATCATGAGAAAAAAAATGTAGCTATATGGTTATGAATGTTAACTAGACTTATTGTGGTGCTCCTTCAGCAATGTATACAAATACCGAACAATTATGTTATATACCTGAAACTAATATAACGTTATATTTCAATTATATCTCACTAAAAAGTCATATCTGTATATATAAAGGGACGAGGAAAAACTGAAAGGACATACAGCTTAATATTAATAGCAATTAAATCTTAATGGTATTAAAGATTTTTTTTCTGTTTGTATATCTAGACTTTCTATTAAACAGCACATATGGAAAGAAAAATAATTAACAGTATTTGAAATTCATAATTTTTCTCCTATTACTATGCTATTACTACTATTAATAATTTCAATAATGCAACAAGATTTTTCACGTCTGTCTAATCTAAACTAGGAACAAGAGCCTATCACAATAAACAGAAAATAAATCTGAGAGCTGTGTATCAATAACAGCCTAAATGTTTTGGTGTATGATGTAAGTAAATGATTCAGTGATGCTGTGACCAGGGCATGGTATAATGAGCTTTCAGAGGGAAGTCTAGAAAAGCCAGTCAGCAGTGCTATCTATTTTTATGATGCTGGAAGCTCTGCAGTGGTAGAGCTCATTGGCATCATGTACCAGGCAGGACGTGAGGAATGTACTCAGAGGGCTGAGCCCAATCCCAGAGAAGGTCCAGACCAAAGGCCTCCAGGAGACAGTAAAGAAGTAGAAGCTGAAGACTTTCTGCTTTGGAAACGGCCATAATATTTGAGACATTGTGGCAGGCTAAGAAAATCAAAAAAGAAGCCACCTAGGCAGTTAGTTCATAGGGTGAATACCCTGTGGCTGCCCAGTTGTAAATCCCCTGAAGGGAAAGTTAACTGAGGTTTAAAAATAGGGGGCAGATCACTTCAGGAGGTCCAGTTTTACAGAAAGATCATGCCAAAAATCATAAAGGCATTTACTTCACATGGTCTGGGTTGGTAAGGATTATACTGGTCTCCATCTGATTCATATGAGCCACATGGCTAAGATTCTGAGAATAAAATGGAGACTAGGAAAAGAAAAAGGCCAGATTTCTGATTACAAGTCTGCCTTGATTCCAGACAGTGCAACTTCACACACAGACTCCCTTTTGGTGCAATCTACACTCTCCTCAAGGGTAGAACTCTTAAATATGGTACCTAGTGTGTCAGCCTTTAACGAAATCCCAGTGGGAAGGCCATCTACATTCTGAAAGGAAAGCTACTCCTCACACCACAAAATGTTAGCACTCCTCAAAAATTTGCAGCTGAGTAACTGCTGAAAAGGATCTTTTGATCAACTTATACCTGGGATATCAAAACACTGTAGCATTACTTCCTAAAAATAATAGAAAGAAATTGCTTCAAACCACATGAAGCAAATCTGCTGACTGTCTCAAGAATAAAAGTCAATAACTGAATTAGAATTAACCACTGAAATTGGGTGGGGGGAGAGACAAAAATAAAAGTAGATTGAAACTCTTTCTACACATGTTAATAGGTCAGAATTCTTCCAGAATCTAATTTCTTTCACTCACTTTTACATCAAAGTTTTATAAACTACCAAAAACTATATGTAGATAGAAACCATAACGCTACTGCTAGCTCTTTTGGTGTTAATATCTTTGGTGCGTGGCCCCAGATTTTTATACCACCACCAAAGTACTCAGTTAATATCCAAATTTCTACTAAACCAAGCCATAAACAAATCTTCCACTGAAAAGCTCTGTCTACTTGTTTATAATCTGTTACCTGGAAAAAAAGCAGAAGGTCTCTCTAGCCACCTAATCACCATATCAATGACACACGCCACAAGAGAGAAGCACTAGTTTATTTGATTGATCATGGTAGATAAACTCCAAATAACAGAGAAATTAACAAATGCTTGACATTTGCTCAACATCCATTATTCTGACACTGCTTTCAGAATTTCAAAGCCTGGGAGTATGCTTAATCAACATTCATATTCCCTTGTGAGCTACAGGCACCATATTGCACCCCGCCTTCATACTGATGAAAACTGCATATTGGCCATTTCCAAAATGTTCTGGGACTCCACACAGGGCCCCCTTTCTCTCTTGTTCCTGCTCTGCAGTTTTCTTTTAAACACTTCCAAGACAAAAGCATCTGCCAGTTTTTCTCTCTAGGGATGTATGCAAAATGAACTTAACAGTTTTAAGGCAGGAGTAACCCTCACATCTAAATTCATTCATAGGACAGAAAAGGGCCTAAGAGGCCTCTCCAGGGACAAAACCCTGCTGAAATTCTCCCCACACACAACAGTGGGAGCTTTATAAAATCTAAGTCCAGACAATTTCCAATTCAAATGCCCAACATAGCATGACCTTTGTCAGATCTCTGAGCCCAAGATGCACCCATGATTTTTTATTCCAACCAGCACAGACATTAGACAGGGCACTACTGCTAAGCAGGAGGTTCAATATTTGCATGCTCTTCTATTGTGAAAATGTAACAGTGACAGCACTGTGTCAAATTCTTTTCCCTCTAGAACTTTAACTCCATAGGAGAGGCATGGCTGACAGATGACTCCCCAACATCTGTGTTATGTACACTGCACAGCTGAGGAGCCCCGATCACTGTCAGAACATCGCAAAGATGACCCACGCCTTTCTTATGCTTTCTTCTTACCCCTGCCCCAGATATATACATACACACATGTGTATATATATATTACAAATAGTGCTATTTTTAACAAAATGTAAAAATGGCAACACAGATTAACATAATTCATAGTCATTAAGCTGTTCATGTAGCAGCTCAACATATGTTGTATAAATGTCCTATACCGAATAATTTATCAGATCTGACACAGTGCACATCATATTGTTTTATTTAATACACTTACTAAAATTTCATGGATCAAGCATCACTTCTGAAAGCACAGAGAAAGCACTAGAAAATATTTATTCATCTCCCGTGATTTATTTTGATTACCCTTACAGCTACATGATAAAGTGGAACTCACAAAATTACAAGGTTAAGGTTTACACAGCCATTGCTTCATCTACTAAAATATAACAAATGGCTCCATGTCTGTGTTATATTTTACTTTCATTTAGTGTTAAGTAGTATGCCAGGCTAAGCACTCAGCTGCCTACTGAATATTTTAATATTTTTAAATAGGACTTAAACATCCTGACCCAGAGAGTGGGAGCTTAAAAAACAACCTTAGGAAAGAATAGCAAGTCCTTTGTACGTACTACATAGAATAATAATGGGCAAAAAGAAGAAACATGATTTTTGAGTCATCTTCTCCTCAGAAAAGACTTTATAAAAATAAGCATTAGCTAGTCTTAGAAAGTTCACAAAAATCCAATAAAGGCACAAAGTTCCACAATACTGTCCTATTCACTATATTCACTAAAGGGAGGAGGTGGCCAGATTAAAATCCCAGCCAAAACACATGGCTCCTATCTTGAGGAATTCACAGTCAGTCGAATAGAAAGCAAAAGATAGGGATGCATTCATTCCAAACGAACAGGTAAAAGTAACTACAATCGTCAAAGCAAAATAAAAAATCTTAGTGGATCTAAACCAATATCCAAATTTCAGGAGACCAAAAAAAAGGGGGTGGGGCGGGATGGAGAGGAAAGAAAGAGAGACAGAGTAATTGGCACTTGAGACTCTTTTTTTTTTTCATCCATTTTCCTTTACAATGTTTTATCTGGAGGCAGGTCTCGCAGACAAGGAAGATGAGATGAAAAGGATGATATAAAGAGCGGAAATGGGAGATGAGAGCCCAAAGTAGAAAAGGTCAATATAGCTTTTCAAGAAAAACACGAATGTTTGTGGCCTGTTCATTTTTGAGAGAACCATTAAAGACTTTATCAGATCAACTGCCTTGGGAAAGACTACTAAGGGGAAAAAAAAAAGTTTTAATTTCCAATGAACTATTTTGTTTAAGATGCAGTAAAAATAAGATGAAGACAAGGAACAGATCTTTCTCAGGAACTAAATTTTGTTTCCATTTATGAGTGATAATCATCCCAAGATAACTACAAAATAATAATCTTCCCACAAGTATTACCCTCGGGTACCCACAGAGGCTCCATATGTTTCAAGGTGTAAACACTGCAGTCCAGAAGCGAGGTTTAAGCTTCTCAAAAACTCTGTCTTACCATCAGATGACAGGAGAGCTGACAGTCAATGAGATGCTTCATGTGGAGCAAGAAAATCACGAAGCCATGTTATATTGTATTGCAGGTCAGGCAGCAGAGTGACTTCAGATGAATAACAGGTTACTGTAAAAATACTGAAGGGTCTATCATACTGCACACTCAGAAAGGAAAGATAAAGACTATGAAGTCAAATAGAGTTCAATACAAAAACAGTAAAGTTCCAATCTCCCAAAAGAAAAAGAACTAAAAATAGGACAATAATCTTGCTCAGTCTAATGCATAGTGATAATGGCACCTGAAAAATCCTTAGTAAAGAACCATTTAACCCTTGCAGCTTTATGTCAGAACAAAACCACTTTACCCATTTTTAAGGGTTTACAGAAAGATGAGCTCTAGCATTACAAGATCGCCTTAAGAGTTGAGGTGGTGGTGGGAACGTTGCGCATCAAAAAAACTCAACATGAGTAAACTGAGAGCACTGAAGAAAAGAATGAGTTTGAGTGTTGCAAAATCTTTCTTGGACTCCTATCATCACCCTTACTCTGGCATTTTATTTCTACTCGAAAAATACATTTTACCTTTCTGAGATTATTTTCTGGTTACAAGCCAACCATTATGAACCTTTCAGTGAATCACTGAATAGGGCACTTAAAGGGATAAACAATTATAAAAATAACTCTGTCACAAGTGCATACGTTTTATTTTATTTAGTGATGTAATAAGCTTAAGGGCATATATCAGGTCCAAAATGGTCTTGGTCATTAATTTAAGCAATAAATCATAGGTCTTGCCAACAATGACGGCAAACAGATGCTAACAAGGAAATGTATTATTTAATATTGCCATGTGTTATAAAAATGTAAGTGTGTTTAAGACATGTCTTAAATTTTTATAATAATATGCATTTAATACATTACTGTTTTGACACATGCAGGAATCAGATTTATAGGTCCCATTCCGTAGCTTCTTCTGTGAACATGAGAGCATATTCTGGATTTTTTTTTTTAAACAAGAAGGGAAATCTTTAAAGTGCATGCTTGCAACAATAATATATAATTGGTTGTCTTGCTGTTTTGTAGTAAACAACATCAACATTGAAACTCATGAATTTACACACTTTGCTGGAATACAAAAATAGCACATTTTAAAATTATAATTTTTAAGGAAACCTTAAAGTCTAAGAAAGTATAAGATCACTTTTTAACTAAGCTAGCAGCTATTTTTTTCACATTCATCTTGAGCTGTTCTGCATGACATCAGACAAAAATACTTGATTAATGAGTACAGTTCAACATTCACAAATGTAGAAACAACTAGGCAAGAAGAATTCTCTTTATATCTTTATTCAAAAATCCTAAGAATCAAACAGTATCTTGAAACACACACTAATTTGAAATGGAGTCTTTTTATTTGAAAATGTCAAACCATAATATTCCCCCTTTAAATATTTCCTTTCACATCAGTAGGCTTACATCTCTCACCGGTAGGTTCAAACCCCCTAGGGAAAGGGCTTGTGAGAGAAGGGAATTAGGACCTAAGGAACTAACCCAAAACCTCTTTAAAGAAAAAAAAAAAAATCATCTCTTTAACATCAACAAGATAGCAACTCCGCTAAAATATTTTTTTATTTGCACATTATTTTGTCTGAGTGTCCTTTTCAATCAACTCCCTACAACTGCCGGCATGGTCTTCCCCCTTTCTTGCATAGGCAAGAGTCCATGTTTTAGAACACTTGAAGAAGCAGTACTTGGAGTATGGAAACTAAATTTTCTTCATTAAATCTACTGAAGCAGATATTAAAAATGCATTTAATATACTGGCAATGGTCGGTGGGCACCGCTGACTGTGACAGGCCAGTTACTGATGATGTGCCGTCAGATGGCCTTCTCAGCAGGCGCCTGGGTCTCAGGCTGCTGAAGGACAGCAATATCTTCCCTTGTGTGTAAGCTCTATTCATCTCCCAAGTATTTACTAAATCACAGGCCTCTGCACACATAGCCCACGTTTCAGTGTATGCTAACAAATGATGGATGGCCTCGTCAATTCGTTATGTCCTGAAAGCATGGTTTCTTGCCATTCCAATCATCAAACCTCAGCGCTTCAGAGCTGATCAGTCCTCGCGAATATATTTTGCAGGCTCGATTAAAAGAGTAGAGTTCTTTCCATTCGCGTCTCTGACACCCTCCCCCAAACGTTTGTTGTTTCAACCGATTATTTGCGCAGAGTATTCAGTAAGTGTTCAGATAATTACAACACCAGCGAGCGTGCTTCTGATATTTGCTAAGGTGTAATTTCATCTATGACAAAACAGTTGAGGCATCTGATAGTAAAATGTAGGTTTTAAGACAATTTTCCATCTACGTACACAGGAAAAACCTTGAAAATATTTTATATCATATTATAATGGAAATGCATTAGCAGACGCATTTCAAAGGTACTTTCAAGGGAATGACCAGTCAGTGAATCATCTAAAGCCTTAAGACAATATTCGTGAAAGTTCTCTTAATTATAATCTAGGTAAAGTAACAAACTACTTGAATGTTTTTCTGACAGTTCCAAAGTTAGATGACAAAAGTTCAACTTGTCAAAGAAATAAACCTCTTAAAAGAAGATATATTTTCAGTTCCAAGGTTATATATGTCAGTTGTCTTTCGAATAAACCATAAGAATATTTTTATTTTTAGCTACTGGTTATCTGTGGATCAGAAAATAATATGCATACTTCATTAACCTTTCACTAGAAACAATTATAAACTTCAATTACAAACTAAACCTTTACCACATACGAACAGATCGTTGAGCTCTGAGGAAACAGGGAGTTGTTTAAAGAGCTAAACAATATGCTATAACTAACTCCTGGAAATGCTAAAAAAATTTTTTTTAAGTGCCAGTCTCCTTGAGCCAACAGCTAGGTAGGCTCTGAAGTACCTCAATCAGCATAAGCTCTACCACATTGCCCTGCCTTTTCACTCAACCTTGAACCTCAAGATTAAGCCACTTTTATTGCGCACAAAAAGGTCGCCTGTATATTAAGGTCAAAATCAAAAGTCCCTTGTCAGAAAAGGTTGATATATTCCAACCTTTTCCTTCTCCATGCATCAAATTTTTCATGGTAAAGTCATATTCAGCAGACAGTATATTCAGCAATTTATTTTGCCATTGTAATACAGTGCAGAATACAAATGCCAAAAAGCTATGACATGAATAAAACTATTTTTCATAACGATGTCCCAAATCTAGACTCCTTACAACATCTCTAACAGATGCAATAACACTAACCAAGTCTTGTTTTTCATACTTGAGGAGTTGTTACATGGTATAATAAGTTGCCTCAAAATGCCAATCTACAGTATAATTATACATTCTACTTCCAAATACTTGGCTACAAGCAACTATTTTTTAGAATGTCACTTAAATTTTTAAGATTTTTTTTTAAACACAAAGATCTCCAGTCAGTTTTGATACTTTTATACAAATCTGGCTTCAGCAGCATAAGTGAAGTAGGTCTAAACCCTGAAAGCCTCTTCGACCTAGGACCTAGAGAAAGATATGCTCTATAATAAACAAAACAGAAAAGGGGGAAAAAATTATTGTCTTTCCCAACTATTATTGCGACTATATGATCAGCAGAACTGCACAAATAAGATAAATTAAAACAATTTTTGCAGGCAGCATTCTGAAACACGCTGTAATTAATAAAACCAAAGCCTTGAGGAACAATAAATCTATTTTCTTTAAAAAGTTTGTGCAATTTCTTTGTGTTTACCAGAAGGTATGTTCATAATCATTATTAGTACCATGACTAGATTTAAAGAGTGTTTAAAAAGAGTGTGCATTCTTAAAATTTATTAATACCTATGTTAAACACTACAGTGTTCACACTCATGTAATGATCTGGAGTGTCCCTACAAAATCTCCAGACTTACACCTGAACTCACATAATTATTGGACTCAAGCTACTTCCTGGTGGCAGAACCCAGCTCCAAAACTGGTATTCACCCAAATATCTTTCACAAAATTTATAACTACCTTGTTATCAAGGTGAAGCAAGAATGTAAAACAGCTTCCAGAATATGGGGCATTGCATTTGAAAAAAGTTATTAGAAGGAAAATACTTTAAAATTCTCAGGTTTTAACATTCCCAATTGTTATGTCTTCGGCAGTGGTCTTGTTATATAACCATTTTCTATTATGGGAGTGAGGATGTGGGGAATGGATCTAAACCTCAATATGCCCATTTATTAACAGAATATCACATCTTGGTTGCCATTACAATCTAAGGACTTCACTATGATATACTAAAAGTGGGTTTTCTATTATCCTGGGGGTAAAAGAACACTTCGGAAACCTAGAAAATAAAGGGGCTGGTCTTAAGAAAAATCTTTTCAGTTATAAATATTCTAATTATTATAAGCATAAATACCACTGCAGTGAGATCCTTAAGTCAACCATAGTAACAGCAGTAGTGGCAAAACTTATCCAGCACAGCATCAATAACTGTAGTGATCATTTTATATGTCCTATCTCATTTCAAGTTCATAACAATCCCATTTTATAAATATGAACACAAAGGCACCAAGAGTTGAAGAAAGTTATCCAAAGTCACCCAGCAAGCAAGTCTTGAGGCCAGAATTCATATGTTAATTTCCAGAACCAAGTTCTTTAAACCAATATTTAAAACTGCCTTTAGAACAAAAAACTGAACAGCCTCCTGCAGTTCTCAATAATAGGGTTCTGCTTCCTATCAATTTATAAAATAATTAACCGTAAACAGAGAGAGCTAAATAAATCACCCAAGGTCAAGCACAGGCTATTACAACTCTGCCAAACTCAATACCACCTGAACAGCCAACTCACAGTAGGCTCGTCCCCACACAGAATTCCACGTGTCACTCTAAAAGGCACATATTCCAGCCTCACGTGAATGTTTTCCATTTCTGTTTTAGTTCCACATGGTCATATTATTTTATTACTGATACTTTAAATATAGGAAAAAATAGAACATGTGATAATTGAGTCTTTATAAAATTATACTAATTCAAATTGTAATGTGATCAGTTGGGTATCTTCCCATTGTTTTTCATTATCATTGTAGAGACGTTCTATTTGCTTTTTACACTAGAGTAACTGCCAATTGAAGATGTAACACCTAAGCTTAAAGTTTCTCTAAAAATAACTTCTGACATGATAAACCCTCAGATATACCACGGAAGCATTTCAAAATTCCTACAGAGTGAAGTATCATGGCAATGTTCCTAAATTTAACAAATTAATCTATTTTGAAAGGAATTAATTTTCTCAAATGAGACATATGTATATAGCTGTTTTATTACCCAACCAGCATTTACTTCATGTCAGTTCGGTCAAATGTCCATCATAATATATAGTATAATACCTATAATATACTAGGTACTGCTACGGCTCGAGACTAGAATTCTAGCTTCTACACTAACTACAGTAGGAAAAGAAATATGTATCCTCTCTTTGGACAAGAAAAAAAGGAAGGAGAAAGCCCAACACACAAAAATATTGTAAGAATAAATGAGATATAGATGTAAGTATTTTGAGCCCCTTTCAGGAAAAAAGCTATGAAAATCAGATAACTCGGTTAAGAAAATTCTGGAAAAGACGTGCCACAGGGCTATAACATAAAATGCAAGTCTCAAACTGCAGGGGTGTAGGGTGCTTAACAAGTATCTCTGGTGATGGTGAGGAAGGGTGGGGGGAACCCAGGTTTGTAGCATTTGCCAATTTCTATGGTGTAAACACTACCACCATGGCTGATTTGAAGGTTCTGATTCACGATCACAATTTGTAGACTTGGGAAAAGATGGTCATGATCAGCTCTCACAAGCTGGAGAGGGTCAGCTCCAGTACCCATTGGCTGTTGCCAAATTCAACTCACAGACTTGTTCTGTTTGGCCAGGAAACTATTGGCCCTCACAATGTTTTAAAAATTCAAATAAACTGACAACATTTAAAACGGGATATTTTTTTCTAAAAAAGCAGATTTCGAGCTGCTTTCTAGAGAACAGAAGACCTGGCAGCAATGGGCCCACATTCCTGAAAAGCAATACACGGCTGGCATAAAATGACGACTACTCTCTTAGTACACACAACTATACTTCCACTTTGCCACAATCCCAGCCAGGCCAGCTTCATTTATACACACCTTGTTGAGACCTGCTGCCCCCAAGAATGACGGGAGTCTATGATCTCTAGTTAAAGAGCATGAATGGAGAGTTTTGACTCCAAATGTGGAACCTTAGTCAAATCATGGGGCGACATTCTGCCCTCAGTTTCTGCATCTACAATACTAACCGATTTGGCTAAATGATCTCTAACTGCAACCTCGATCCAACACTCTATCAGTTATTGAATCTGAAATAACGAGAGGGATGCGGTTCCCTCCGGGGAAGCTCTTGTGATCAGAACGTGAAGAATTCCAAATACACCTACCAAAGAGCAAACAACAATTCAGAATGTTATAAATTAGAGGTTAAACGTGTTTTTACCTTAATATATATTTTAGTTGGTTACACAAAATAAGAATCCAGATAATGTTAACTTCATCAGTGAAGAAATGATGTTTGTGAGCTGTGCATCCTATCTAGGCTATAAGAGTCTGTGGGGTTTTAATGCTCTAGAGCAAAGAGTCTCTCTCATATCCCAAGTCCATTTTCTATCTTAGCTAAATGGGGCTTGAAGTGCAAGTTAATTTCAAATTTTATTAGCTTTCCCGACCAGTATCACCAGAAAAAACAAACAGCAGTGTAATATACCTTAAGCAAAAGATGATATTGACTTGGAAGAGTTGTAGACAGAAATAAAACATTGAAAAAAATGAATTGCAAGTCTAATTTCATGTGTGATTATAGGAAGATGCATTTAAACACTTTACCATCCAAGATCCTATTTACGAAGGAGGCCTGGAAAGAGCACAGAAGTCTTAGCACCACCTCATAAGTAACGGAATCGTAGGAGGCTAAGGTGTGGCAGAGGCACGAGTGACAAATCACAAAGAGGTTTCACCCTGAATTTCTAGTAGTGTGAAAGCTGAAGTTAGGTGCTCACAGCATTCTTAGATTAAACTCACTCAGTTCTGACTATTTGAGAGTGATTACAAATATACATAACAAACAGTAATTCATAAACTTGTTAAGTATAAAGCTGAAGCTTTCATGCCACTAGCCTGATTGGGTAAGCAGCAAGTCAATTAGCTAATAAGTGAGCTTAACCAAGCACCTGCATCCTAAAGCTTATAGACTGTCCATCCGATAGGGTACTAGCTGCATATTTTGGAATTTTCAACAGTCTTGAGTGATCACCCTTGTAAATATCAAAGGTCTATCATGCCTCCTCTTTCCTAAAGCAGGACTAAAAATAAGATCAGCATTTATATCACCACTTTTTGGGTCCTGGAGCAAAGGACAGATCTCAACAATAACCAAAAAATTTACAATTAAAAATAAGTATAAGAGTTATGGGAAAGGAGAGAACACGGTAACAATGCACCATATATTTTGTCTTGGTCTAGTTATATGACTACTGCTCTCAGGACAATCTCAGAAAAAGACTGGGATTCACACAGAACAGCTTCAATTACCAGACGTAATATTTGGTCAGGGAAAGACTCAGTACTTTCATATTTGACTGAGCAACAGTATCAAGATCCATGAATCCACTTTACTTTTTCCTCCACTTGCATGGCTTTCTTTGCTTCAAAATGTTTATTCCTGTGGTCCTGACATTATTACTCGAAGTTTAATAGTTGTCAAACATTTTTAGCAGCTGAATCTCAATATTTAAAATATATAAAAGAAATAAGTTCTGAGGTATTTTTACATTCAGTTATCTCAATGAGGTTTCAGGTATTTTCTCAGGTCACAGATGCAAAGACATACTAAACTAAAAAACAAACAAACAAAACTTTATTTGCTGCCCTACAGCCAGAAGAGGAAAAAAAATAAAGATCCCCCTCAGCTAACAGATAGCATTTTAAAAAGCTGATACTATCAAACATATCACTGTCTTTTGGTATGAAGAAGGAAAGCATTGGGTTATGAGGAAGAACTAGTAACTCAACATATATGTTATCGAGATGCCTCCTGAAAGGTAGGGATGGAAAGAGAGAGAAAAGAAAAACAGGGGCCGGTATTTCATTCCCTGACGTGGCCGGGAAAGGGCTAGATTCATGACCAGCCTTATGCCATTTTCAATACACAGGGCACAGATTGCTCCATGCTGGTTTCATACCCATGAACCAAACCATGCTGGATCCATTTGTCTGTTCAGTTCCCCTAAGACATGGAGACTTGTCATTCAGTAAGAGGCTGCACGCCAGCACCTTTAGTGTGTTCATTGTATAGCAGTTCACTGTATAAGCAATTTGAGAGCAGAAAGAAAAAATTATCTTGAATCAGACTTTGAAAAATGTCCTTTCAAGAAAAAGACAATTGAAAATAAAATAAGGAAAATTTATTTTTACCCATCTCCCACATGGTTTTCATACCAGTACATGACTTTCACATATTAAGGTCACTTTTCATACTTACTCTGGAAAAGTTCTTGTATATTGGTTGTTTTGTTTTTAAGGAAAATTCAACCAATATGGCAAAATTGCACAAAATGTGTAATAAAAACATAACAGTGAATTCAGTCAATATTTGTTTAAAGTCAAATAATAAAATATTATTACTCTACACATCTATTGAACATTTTTCTCCTAGGGAAATATATAATTCCTCTTTATTGTACCAGCGAACATTCTGGTATGGGTTATGACTTAGTAAAGTTGAATGCCTGAATACAGACTTTAAAATGAAGTCGATAATCTAATACCATGAAAATTTTCCCCTCAAACTAATAGGAAATACAGTCAGCATGTGGGTTGTTCTCAGCATAACGTTATCTGAGGTGTTCTTCAAACACCGTACTCCTTTGCAGGAACTCAAGCTCATCTCACTTTTGCAACTATGCAAATCCAAAGGAACACAAATGTCTGATAAAAGTTAAGTGGCTCTTTCAGAAAAAAAAAAGGTGTCATATAACAAAACAACCCACCAGTAGAGTCTTTAAGGCTATACTACAAATACAGCAACCAAACAAAAACCTGAAATCTTACGGAATAAAACATCATTTTAAAACATAAGTAAAGGAATTATATAAAATAACCATATTCTTTCTTAGACCAGTTTTTAGACCAATTTCTTTTAGATCTATTTCTTTTCCAATTTGCACTAATGATTAATACAGAAATAGTCCTAGATATATTTCCTGAGTATATGAATATTATTTTTGAAGGTCATGTAAACTAATTATATTTCTTTGGCAAAACTGCCAAAAGAATTTCCAGTTAAAAAAAAGACTAACATTTTCTCCCTTTACAAAACATATTCTCACTCATGATTCTGGACTTGGGTCCACCACAACATTATCATAAGTATAGAAAACTGACCACAAATTGAGAACCAACTCTCAGTTCAATTGAGAGAACAGGGCCAATAGAAATAACCTGCCAATTTAACTTAAATCAAGCCCTACAGTATTAATTATGTACTCCGATGTGCTACTACGATTCTTAAAAAATCAGTGAATCTAGTTTAAAAAGTTTTAAAAACGGGCATTGTATAGAACTATGAAAGATTTAAGGCAAATTTCGATTATCTGAGCCCTATTCAATTAATGATCAAATCTACGTGTTCTCAGCCATATCATGATCCACATAAACATTTATTTTCTGCACATCTACAGATCTTTCAAAGCAAATTTTTGTTTTATATGTTTCAAAAGGTTCTTCCTCAGACATTTCTTCTATAGGCCATATGCTAAATTCTAATAATAATTATATTTACAGTTATTAAATACATACCAGAACCTGTACACTATGTTAGCTGTTTTGCATACCTTATTTCACTTAATCCTCAGCCTTAAGGAACTGAATAGCAACACACCAAAGAGAGTAAGAGTACAAATCTGGAGCAAGACTCTACCTGAGTTTGAATACTGCTTTTTTCTACTTCCTAGCTATGGAGCTTCGTCTTTCCTTTTACAAATGACGCAATTATGAGTCAAATAAAAAGAGGCAGAGTCAAGTCTTTTCCAAGAACAAATTGTTACATGAGGCGAAAACAATGGAATAAAAAACACCCTCTGGGAAAAGTGGGCAAATTAAAAGGAACCGTGATACTAACAGTGGCACTAAATTAAACTCAGCCACCCTAAATAAATAGAAAGTTAAGGAAAATTCTTGTGCTTTGGCCAAGTACGTTTCTTAGCTACCCCACTCCTAACTAGACTGGACTCCTAGGTCCATCACCAAGAACCAGGAAGTTCAACACCGGCATATTGACAGTAGAGTCAGCCTTAACTCTAGTTCTCAGGTAAATGTGAGTGAGGATTTCAAAAAAATGAACCCCATATATATTTAAGCACAAATAGCCCAGCCAAATGAGTTTTTAACTACTCCTTTTGAGATTTCTCTAGGAATAGGGTCATATGAGTGAATAATTTCCTGTATTGTGATCCGAGAGCGGGAACACATGCTGTAAGCCAAGACAGAAATGTGGAAGGCACCATTAGAAAGCCTGATGCAGGATTCCTAAGGAAAAAGATATACCAGTGGTGTAAAGACACTTATTTGCTTAGAGATTCATGGTATCTAGAGTTTAATTTATGATTCATTAGTACAGGCATAAATAGTAACCAAATAACTAATGTATGGCAAGGGAACTCAGGGGAAAAAATATCAACAAAAGGCTTAGTTTACCAACAAAAGAATTTTCAACAAACGTATATCTCCTCTAAGAATCCCACTTCACTAACTATATCTGAACTAACTGTCCAACAAATTCTTTGGTTTCTAACATTCCATGATTATAACAATTTACAGCTACAGGATGAATCCTAAACTCTTTCCTCAGACTACAAGTTATTCAAAATTAACTGCATTATTCTATCTGTTTTCTGAAAAATTCCCAAATCGTGCTACAAACATAGTGAGCACACGGTGAATTATTATAAATCAAATGCTATAAGAGGTGGATAAATTGCAAGGACCAGTGAAAATCATGCGCTGACCGTAGGATGGGTTGTTTCACATAACATGGTGATAGTGGATGCTGTTAGTTGAAAAGTATTCCAGTGAGAGAAATAGAAAATCACCATTAGGCAAACCCCAGTAATAATTGTTTCATGTAAGAACTATTGATGGATGCTAAAATCAGTGGAGAAAACTGTGATGTGAGAAAGGATATCTGCAAACTCTCAAAGGAGATCCCTACGAAGTAATTATTGTAAAGTGAACAGTAGTAACTTTACAGTGGAGAAAGCTGGCGGGCATCACACCTTGCCAAGTGAACAAGGTTAATCTCACCGGTAATAAGACATATGAAGTCGTGCGCCCATGACAGGATGCACTGAGAAGGGCACAACATCACTTCTGGGGTATTCTTGCCAAGAATGGTTACCCTCTATCTAATCATGAGAAAATATCACACACAAATTTAGGGATGTTCTACAAAATAACTGACTGGTACCTTTCAAAAGTGTCAAGATAGTAAGGATCCGTCACAAGTTTGAGGTGACTAAGAAGACATTACAATTAAATCTGATGTGTGACCTTGGGACACAACAAGGATATTAGTGAACAAGTCAGCAATGTTCCAAAAAGGTCTGTAGATTAATTACTTGCATTGCATAAAAATTAATTTCTTGATTTTGACAATTGCACTATGGTTATGAAAGATAGTAACATTATGATAAGCAGGATGAAAGGTATACAGGACTTCTTGTCCTATTTCTGACTTTTTTGTAAGTTTAAAATCATTTCAAAATTAAATATTATTTTGAAATGGAGAGACCACATGTATTAGTTTAAGCATAGAGAGCCCAGCCAAATGAGTTTTTAACTACTCCCTTTGAGATTTCTCTAGTAACTGCCTCATATGAACCATATTCATGCATACATAATATATAGTCAAATACATATATAATATTTAGTATTTGGGCAGGAAATATAATGTTAAAATAGTAGCCTGATAAGTAACAGCCAATTAGGCTGGGAGCTTCTACCTCAATAAGAAGGTCCAGGAAATAACTGGAAGATGCAGATCAATAAATGTGTCCCCAGCAAGTACTTAAATGCAGTATGTCCTATGTTCTTGGGGTCAAAGGGCCCATTACTGAAAAACTGCAGAACAGAAAATAATAGAGAATGAATTTTGGAGTTGTACAATATTAGAAATCACAAAGTCCTACCCCTTCATTTTCAGTTGGAGGATTCTGAGACCAGAGTGGCTAAGGGGATTGCCCAGGTTCAATGTGATGACTTGAAAGACATAAATTTGTAATTTTAGTGAAAACAAAAAAGCCATGTGGGAAAGGTTAACATGTGGAAGCCACAGTATAAAATAAAAATTAAGGTACATATTTCTGAGCATATACTAAAATAAATTTCAGCTAGAAAGTTTTAAAAATTAAGAGTAAGAAAGAAAGCCATAAAGAACCCAGAAGAAAATTTAAGTGCAAGATTTATTTTTCATATCTTAGAATAGAAAAGGGGTTCCTCAGCATAAAAGCAAAAGTGCAAAAACCCCACTAATTTAAAGTTAAGCATTTCAAAAACAGAATGATACCTAAAAGCAAACAACTGGGAAAATATCCGCAACAAATATGACATATAAAAGATCAACATCCTTAACATATGCAGATCAATAAACAATAACAAACAGACAATAACACTAACACTCCTATAGAAATCAGGCAAGTAATTCAAGAAGAAAACTAAACGGTCAATAAACATTTGAGAAAACATACAACGTATTATAATAAAAAATGCAAATTATGAGACATCATTCTTGATCCATCATATTAAAGATTAAATGATAACTCCCTTCATACCTGGCAAAAGTTGCAGAGACAGATACTCTCATGCTGTGTTGGTAATAGGATTAGTACAATCTTTGAGAGTAATTTGCTAATACACATCGAAATCCTTCAAAACATAAATATCCTTTGATTTGAAATAGCTAGTGGTTGTCAAAGTATGGTCAATAGACTCCTGGAGTCCCTGAAACCCTGTCAGGGGTCTACAAGGTCAAAACTAGCTTTATAGAAATAATAAGACATGATTTCCCTTTTCCCCTATGTGACATCTGCACTGATGGTGCACAAACAATGGCAGGTAAAGTTACCAGTTCACGAGCACAAATCTAGGCCAGGCACATCTGTTCAAGGGGTCACTGTCCACCACACACTTCCAGAAAAAAAAAAAAAGGTGGTTTCACTTAAGATTCACTTATTGTGTTAAATCTCTACCCTTGAATACACATCCTTTTAACATTCTATATAACACAATAAGAAGCAAACACAATGTCTACTGTATACAGAAGTCTGATGGCTGTCTCAAGGAAAAGCACTTATATGATTGAGAGCTGACCTGGTTGATATTTCCATGAAAACACCATTTTTACTTGAATAAACAATGAACAAAGTATGATTATTCAGATTTGGGTATCTGGCACACATTTTCTCAAAAATAAACAATGTAAGAGTATCACTTTAAGGAAAACAAGTGATAGTATTTGTTGCCAATGATAAAATTTGAGCTTTCAAGGGAAAATTCAAATATTGGAAAACTCTGTATCCACCACCATAAGCTTGACAGCTTCAAATCTTACAGACTTTCCTGATGAAATCAGTGGGGATATTAACAAATGTGAATTTTTCTGATACTATATAATGAAAGGTGACATTTGGAAGATTTGCATAACTCACAACCAACATTTTGCAAGAGAACAATGCATGATGACAAAACTCATGCATAGGTAAAAGATCCACTCAAAGTTCAAGATAGGTCAATGGATTATAGCATAACAGTGAAAAGATCCGTGATATAGTTACACACTCCACGAGGCAATTAACCATTCAGAAAATGCCACTTGTTTGGTTGTACACAGTAACAAAAACATCCAAAATTATCTGAAAAGCCTATTAAATTACTCTTCCCTTTCCAACTACATATTTGTTTGAGGCCAGAGTTTCTTCATAGTCTTTAATCAAAACAATATAACACAACAGGTTGAATGCAGAAGCAGATATGTCTTCCTTCTATTAAGGCAGGCATTAAAAAAATTTGCAGAAGTGTAAAACAAGGCCATTTTCTCATTTTTTTGAAATGATTATTAATAATGTTATGTTAAACATAACATGTTAACAAGTAATAAGTTTATTATTGTTATTTTAAAATAAATTAATAAGTAAATTTTTAAATTTTCTGTTTTAATTTATATTTTGGTAAATATCAACAGATAGAACCCATACAAACAAAAGTTCTCTGGGGTCCTCAGAACTTTTATAGAGTGTAAGGAGATCTGGAAGACTAAAAGTTTGAAAACTGCTCATATGGTCATTCCCAAGTTCTGGGAATCTAAAGAAAATAAGCAGACTTGGCATTATATGTGTAAACATATAATATCATAAAATTAGGAAAACAAAATCCTTGATGTCAAACAATAAGAAATAGATGGTACATATAGAATGTGATATTATTGGTTACTTGAAACAAATTGTGAAGAATTTTTGAAGATGAGGAATATTCATAATATGTTAAGTGAGAAAAGCAAGATCTACAAAGCGCATTGGCAGAGACAATATTGCACTAGGAAAAAAAAGTCCAGAAGGAAATATATAAAATGTTAACAGAAATTTTCTAGCCTATATGATCACAAATAATTTCTTTTTTCTTTACTGAGCATGTACAACTTTTAAAATCAGGAAAATTAAATTTAGCAACTTTTCAAAACATTTTGGTATTTTAATTTGTTAGAACTCAATGTAGGTGAATGCCACCCCAAAAAAATTGCTGCTATTACTATTAATATTAAAATTAATCAAGTCAGCTTAGTATAGAACTCTGAACTGAAAATGACAAAACCTGTTTTCAAGACACTGTTTGGTCATTAAACATCTCTGGGATTTTTGACAAGTCACTTAACCTCTTTGAACCACCAGGAATTATCTTTGAGGTCCTGGCCCGAACAACTCTCTGATAAAATAAACTATCATATCTAAAGGTTGTTCAAGTCCTTTGCAATGAACATCTAAAGTACAACAGTGCTATAGTGAAAACTGTGACACCAGCTCCAAGATCACACTATACAATTCCCACCCATGCTGCTAAATGGCTATTCTAGTCCTTCTTTTGCAGATTAGTAATGCAACCTCTTTAAAAAAAGTTTCCGGTGTAAGAAGGGCTTGTTATTCCCCGAGTAGTATTTGAGAGAAGTGAAAACTATTTGGGCATATCATGAATGAAAAGAAAAAGGGCATATGAGAATAAGCAGGAAAGCACGGTGCCCCAAATGAAGAGAATCCTTCATAAGTGTACTTCATAAGCCCTTCATAAGAGTATGGCGAGGTTACCTCTTACGGAGAGGACAAAATACTTACTATGGAAACAAAAGAAGAAAAACAGAGAGAGAGAATAGGAAGAGGAAAAGAAAAGCAAAAATATACTGGTAATATTAGTACATAATGAGAGAAAAGTATCTAAATGTATGTTCTATTTTAAAACCACCCAAGAAAAATCTACCTGGTCCCTTAGCTGACCAGCCTTCACCCATTTCACTGCTCATGGGCAAAACTGGCAACAGTTAAAGACAGAAAATTTAATTACAATTTGTCAATTTTATTCCTAGATAGGAAGTCTGAGTAATATCTTAAGACTATATAAAGGATAAATGTCGCCTTAAATTAAATCTAGGTAATATTAGAAAGAGATCTTGCATTTCACAGATTAGGAAAACTGAGGTCATAAAACTGAGATCATAAAAGACCTTGAACTTATGCTTCAATTTGTACTTTATTAATACTAACTATCCAATAATCTCTCTTTTTCAGAAAATAATTCTATGATGATATCTGTTCAAGGGTTACACATCAAGGACAAGGAAGTTCTCCGTTAGGGGCTAATGGTGCTCAGTGCCACAAAAAAACATTCGTACAAGTTTGAATTTGATTTTGAAATAAAAGTAAACATTCTAATCTTTTAACATGTCACCAATACAATAATATTTTTGTCCTGGACTGGTTCGTAGTGTAATGTCTGGGCCTCAGCTCACACATCTTTAAATGAACTACACAGTATACAGTTCCTAAAGTCCTTTCTTAGAAAGGGATGATCCTAAAATCACTGAAAAAAAGACGTTTGGGGGAAGAGGGAAGGATAAAATACACCTGGAATGTGTGTGTGTGTGTGTGTGTGTGTGTGTGTGTATTTGTTCAAATGGCCAATCTTGACACAAGTTTGGGATCTGTAGGGTATCAGTCTCTCTGAATGGCGTGGGAACACTTGAGTAGAGAGCCATAGTCCAACAGGAGGCCCCTTTAGGCCAGTGCTCCCTTGTTTGTTCCCATAGGCCAACTGAAAACGGTCCTGCATTTCCTCCTTCGGAATCTATTTTTACTTTGAGAGGGTCCTGCCACCTATCATTCATTCCAAGTATCCGCCAATTAACCTAGACATTTATGGAGCACCTACTATGTGCACCCATCACCTAGCACATACCAAGTTTTCAATAAACAATTGTTCACTTGATTTTAATTGCAAGGCCTTGGGCAGCTGCCTAGAATTCATCCACTGAGAATTTCCTCGGGAAGGCAGGATAAATAAGAAACCTCTTTGCCATCCTTGATCTCCTAACATCTGACATGTGTGACACGTGGTTCCTAAGTGCTGGCTTGGCTGCCCAGGCACAGCTGCTGCAGGCAAAGGGCTGTGAGGGGGAAGATGGGCACTTACCTGGGGAACCTCTGCTTCAGCTTCCTCAGGCTCTGCCTTGTGGGAGGTACAGACACTAGGCACTGGGCTATCTCGTCGTACTGGGCTTTAGTCAGTATCATGTTGGGCCAGAGACTGGGAGATGGCGGGGACAAGTAAAAAGCCCTGAGCTCGAGCAGCCTTGGTGCCGGGAGATGAGGGGTGGGCACAAAGCAGCACTGCGCTGGATTCTCGATTTCCTTAGCTTACCCTTATACCCCTTCAACCTTAGCGGCACAGCCTGGGTTTAACCCGGCAGCTCCGCGGCGGCGTGGGGCGGGCTGTAGACCCGATTGCCCAGCTTGTCTTTCTGAGCAGCCGCAGTAGGACAGGCCGAAGGCAACCCGCCGCCATGTTGGTTAAGGGCAAACCAACCAGGAAGTAGCGGCCACTGGCAGAGGCGACGTGTAAGTCTCAGCCTGCGGCTATGTGAGCATCGCCTACCTGGGATCAACCTGGGGGCGCTCGAGGCGTTCTTACCCTCCCAGTTGCCAGAAGCCAAGGAGTCCTATCGCACAGACCCGGCGTCAGGGCACACGTTGTCCCTCGACCCTAAAGCTTGAACCCCGGAAAGCCACTGCTAGGGCGCGCGATTTGAATACGCTTCCAAACGTGTCCGTTTTAATGCAGCTCCAGTTGGAGACTGACCTACAAAGCAAGTACACCTTCACTGAAGTCTCTGCACTCTGCGAGCAGGGGCCGAGCAATAAGACCCTAAGATCGGTGTGGACACTACACAAGCTTGTGAGAAAACAACAACTTCTGCAGCTTGCGTGGAATGCAGTCCCTTCCCCTAACCCCCACTCCCCAAACCTGGGCTGGGAAACAAACTAGAAAAATCCGACATCATCAAACAGCAGTAAAGAATATCGCTCAAGGATTGAAATAATTTCTTACTCGTCTCTGTATCCCCAGCTCTCAGAAAATAGGCGCTCAATAAATATTTGGAGAAATTGATTAATGAATGAATTAACCTGTTTTCCCTGGTGCTGTGAGCGGATCTCATATCTCCTGAGGCAATTTCTTAGGACATCAGCCCCCTTTTTAAAACCCTTTTTTAAAAAGCTATTTTGTTCTTAGGAGGCCATATATTGTGTTTCTTTTCAAATTTTCACATTTTAAGCAAATGAAGGAAAAAGTGTTTAGATGATAGAGAATGTGTAAGTGGTTAATTTTTTTTTTTAATCTGGAATAGGTCTGGGTTGGAAATTTAGCTTAAATATACCTGCTCTGATAAACTCCTTAATCCATCTAAGCCTCAGTTCCTTTGTCTGTAAAATTGATTCCTAATTCATGAGGTAGTTGTTAAGATTAAATAGGATAGTACAAGGATTCCTCAGCATAGCATCCGGCAGCTAGGCTATGTGAGATGAATAGCCCATGTAAGACTGCTTGATAATGATAGTTCACATGGACATGGCACTTACCAGCTATTGTTTTACAAGCTCCCTGCACTTTGACTCACTTAATCCTCGTAACTTCCTGTGAAGCAGGTATTATTGCCATTATCACCTTCCTCCTCCCTTTGTACAGGGTGAATAAACTGAGGCATGAAAAGGTTAAGTAACTTCCCAGAGGTCATGAGAACAACTAAGCAGCAGGCATAAAGTTTAAACTGCTGAAATTTGGTTCCAGAGTCTGTGCTCTTGCCAACTCTCAGTAATGCTTAATTAGGGCACCAAATAGTCACACTCTCTTAGGCCAAAGGTTAAGGATTTCTTGAAAGAGAATAATCTACATTTCAAAGAATCTTTTAGTCCAGGTTTTAAAAAAAGCTCCACCACTTTATTTTCCCAGGCGTCTCAAAGTCCAGTAACAACAGTGGATCCTAAATTCAGAAACCATGTTTTTTCTGAATATTTACATCAGAATGTTTTCTTGCCATATGCTTTGCATCTAGCTCTGGTTGTGTGACATTAGTACATAACTATTTATTTATGGCAGCGTGGCCTGGAGTTGCCACCTGGCTAGTTTGTTGCTGACCCTGCCATGACTTTTACATGAAAGCTAGCTGACGATAAGCAGACACCACTTGATCCCCCATTCCTTTATCCCTCCCACTTTACCCTTTCCAATTCACAGCCAACAGATTTTTATAGAAAACATCAGTTCAAGGATGTTTGCACTAGTTATTTTTATAGTAACTCTTCTCTCTGGCTCCTGTCCTGCATTCAACCTCACAACCCCTAAGGAAAAGGCCAGGTTTGTTTTCTGTTTTTATTTTTAACATGCTGGCAGTTTACAATTTTGACCCAAATCCAGTAGATTGTTTACAGTTAGTGCCAGGGAAAAAGCACAGTTATGTTGCTGTTTTTGTTGGCAGTGACAGTGTATTGTTTATTAAGCACAAAATAGAAGCAAAGCAGAAATGTGGTCTTCTTCTTGTTGTTGTTTAGGTGTTTTTAAATTTTCTTTTCATGTGAAATGCTTGGAGTAAGCCAATTATTCCTTTGAGGCACTTTCTTCCTCCCTTACCTTCCTCTGTGCTGCCCTATCTCCTGCACTGCACTTCATGTCCCTCATCTGCTCCTTCCAGAACTGCCTTTCCAATTCTGAAGTTCCCCCACTCTTTCTCAGTCAGTCAGAAGTAGTACCAGCCATTTCCCTGCTAAGTAAAGTAGGGTCATGAAACGAAAACAATATCAAACTAAATATTCGAAGAACTAGCTACCTGTTTAAAATCAGCCATAAACTGTGTGGCCTTGAACAAGTGACAGCCTCACTGATTCTGAATGTATTCAGTGTAACCTCAAGAAATGGAACTTAATAGTACCGATGGGGAGAAAGAAGTTCTGAATGTGAAAATAGTCTAGAAAATTATAGCAAGAAAATGTGTCAAAGTGGGGACGAGTGCAGCTCCCTGGAAGTACCTAGAGTCTTGAAAGATGGGCTGGAGTGAATCACTTGGCCAGATATCTTTCTGCTAATTCCTGGACGATGTGAATGATGAACGATTTAACAGGAGTGTGCGGTTTGGCAGAGAGGCATCAGAAGGTCATTTCAAGAAGAGTGCTAAACACAAAGGACTAAAAATAAGAATGAGCCAAGTCACGCGCATGGGAAAGTTATTCTGGCTGGAGCAAAGAGTTCTAGGCAAGGCGAAAAGGAGTTGAAGATGCTTGACCTTGGAAAGAGTCAGTCACATTTTTAAAGTCTGTTGTTCATTGAGTCAGCCAAATCCAGTGCATGCTTTTAAAAATAAATACTGACATATTATTTTTATTATACTTTAATGTCTGATTCTATTCATGGAATCGTGTTAAAGTCAACTCATTGATTATTTTAAAGAAAAGCAATAAAGTTTATTAACTGAATTAAGAGAGCTAATATTATTTAAGCACCTACTATGCTCAAACATAATCTCATTAGCTCCTGATTTATAGATTAGAAAACTGAGACTCAAAGGGAGTAAAGGATTTGGCTGATGGATACAGTTAAGTTGCAATACCATGATTTGGATACAAGTCAGTCTGACAATAAACCCTCATGTTCTCCACTGCAGTGTACCATAATTCAAAAAGGAAAAAACTCTTTGGTTGAACTCTCCTTAGTTAAGCATCTATGCTCTGAAATAGCCAGCTACTTTCTTTGGCCATTAGCAATACCTGCTGAAGAGGTATGCAAACTTTAATTTCGACATTTAGCCAAAACACACTTTTGACAAAATTGTCTGGCCTCTTGACTAGAAGAGATTGCATATTTTTCTCTTTGTTCTATGAAGTACCATCGAAAGTGATGCATATTTTGAAACCGAAGTTTACATCTACATGCTTGCCATCCATAAGTGACAAGTCATTTTATCCTGGTCCCAAATAATACAACTGCTTAGCGAACAATAGAGAGCAGAATAATTTACTTGTTGAGGCTTGCGGCAATTACTCAAATTAATGACTTTGAGAAAACAAAAGGAAACATATAGAAGGGCATTTTACACTATGATGGTGGAGCAATTACACTGGATAGTCGGGAAAGACCAAAAGAGAAATGGGGTCTCTTCATGTAAGTCAATGGTGAATGAATTTCTATTCTGTCAAACCAGGTGATTTGATTCCAGAGAGAGATTACTAGTTGATGGAGATATTCACCTAAGGCCTGTTACAAATAGAAACTGTGTCCCACATACATATAATTCCAAATGGCATCTCCTCCAGTCTGTGGGTCAATGTTGGGGTGGGGGGCACTAACTAAGGGCAGGCACTGTGCTAAGCACCTTAAAGATATCGGTCTTCCTTTAATTCTCAGATCCGGTATCGAGAGGTAAGTGCTTTTATTAAATCCACTTTTTAGGTGAAAAACCTAAGGCTTAAAGAGGTGGTTTCTATTTATCTCATCAATTCCTTTACAACATTCTAGAGTAGTGTTTCTCAAACTATTTGGATTGAGGGCCCAGTTTTCCCCAAAGTGTCATGAACTAATGTTTCTGTAAAATAAGATAATGAATTACTAAAAAATGAAATTAAAAAAACAAATACAATATAAAATTTGAGGCCTCGATTTGTTATTACGCAATTCAACAGATATACAATTAAATTACTCTGTCGAATTGAAATAAAATGTTCTAAATAGTTATTCTCAATTTCTGTACTTATCGCATCAAGACATGTACAAAAATTTGAAGATCAGCAGTGTTTTGCCCGTGACATTTTGAGTAACACTGTACTAATACCTTAGAAAGCCAATATTGTAAGCCAGGTAGGTGCAAAGTCTAGGATATCACATTTCCGTGTACTCTTAGTTAGAAAAGAGGTATAACCTATTCATTTTAGATTTCTGAGTATCAATCATCATTATTATTACTATTATTCTACTGTATTTAGTTCTTCTCAAGTGATGCATATTTATTAAGATCAGCAGTGCAAATCCTTGCAGGCTATTTCATTATGTACCCTATAAAGTTAACACTGTGAGCTTTGATAGCATAAAACTCAATATCTTCTTTAGATTATAAACCCATCAGTCAGAGCTCATATACCACTTCTGTTCTGAATTACACACAGAAAACTATTGGCACATGAGAAAGGCTATTAATTGGCATTTACACATTTACTATTACGACATTTGACAAGGATAAAAAACAAAAGTAGTGTTTTTACAGGGACATTTTCTCTTGGGTGTTATTGCATTATAGCAAAAGGAGACACGTGAACATGTTTGTTGAAGAAAGCCTGAAGCCTCTTAAATTTTCTTCTCAGGCTCATCAGGGACTCATGGATAATTTGCAGGCAATTTGTATCCCCTTTTCCTGCAGGACTAAACCTCAGATGTAATTTCTGCAGTTGTCAATCACTCTTCTTGTCCCACCTACCATTCTGCAAGAATACATCATATTTCGAGGGCTTTCTCCCTTTTATAAATTCAGGAATTGAAAGGAACTATGCTGGTGGAGTAGAGGGTTTCCGCTGAGGGTCAGGGAGAAATGAAAGGCAAGGAATCGAGTCTGTCTGTAATAAGCAGTTCTTTCAACATAAGCTAGAGTTGGAAGCACATGTCAAATGGAGATTAGCTCTAAGTCTCTTCATTTAAAAAAGTCTCTTTTGCCATCCCACTGGAGTAGACTTCCAAAAGAGCAGGCAAGATGCCAGTTAAGATTTATAACCCCTTCCCTCTCCATGATGGATAGAAGGAAAGTTAAGGGAAGGAGTTTCAAGATAAGTATAGAGATTATATAATAATAATAAGATCTTCTCTTTTGAGAAAATGAAAGCACATTGCATAGTTATCTGATGTATTGCCATTGCAAAATGTCTAACAGCTATTATTATACTCACTTGGCATATGGGGAAACTGAGGTATAAAATGGCTTAAAACTTTAACCAGTTTCTTTGGATTTCGCTTTTAAATGTGAGACTATAAAAACATTTTTATTTTTATACTTAGTTTCTTTTTATACTTATTTTTTTCTCATGATCATCAAAGAAACATATGTTCCTTGAAGCCAATAACAGACGATCAGATACTATAAATTATCCATAGTCCCATCACTTGGAAGCCACTACTTTAACCACGTTGGCATGATTCCTTCCAGTCATTTTTCTACAAAGTTTTCTTTTCATAGATAAAATCAAACTGTATTACAACTTGAGTCCTGCTCTGTTCACTTTACATTACACCATGAGCCAAAGATATTCTTATCAACACTTGGCAATTTTGGCCGTGGTTTTATATTAAGAGTAGAGCAGTAGGTTTCTGAAGTTAGGACATGAACTATCACAAGCCAGTCCTTGAAAGGCGGGCCTTGGCATACCTAGCAGGAGGCTGGACCATCTTTCGGTTCCAGCAATGAGCTGCAATTCGACAATGTGGAAATGAATGATGTAATGGACCCTCTGGAACAAGGCAGAGATTTCTGTGACCGATGAACAGCTTTCCTGGCCATTCCATTCACAGAGCTATGATTGCAGTCATCATCAGGAAGCTTCCTACCATGCGGGCATTCTGTCAGTCAACATATTGACACAGGAGCCAGCATGTTTTTTGTTTTTGTTTTTGTTTTAAAGGGTTATATCTGAACATTCAGATTAATTACAGCCCTTGATGCTGGGAATAAATGTTTTGCATAACTCAGAGGACAGAAACACTGGATGCCAATCCTCATGTCAGTGGATCTTGGGTTTTCATTTCACTTTCAAACAACACCAAAGGTTTAAGTTGGTAAATGGATGAAAAGGAATTTGAGTAATGATGTGGGCATGGAGTAACTTTAGCTCCACACAAACACACACACATAGACACACACACAAATCTAGTTTTACGAAACAACACTGGAACTATTTATATAGAAAAAATTTTTTTAAACATAATATAAATACTCTTAAAATGCAAAGGCCACTGTAATTCATTATGCCAGCTTCCCTTAGGAAAATATGAACATCCATGGAAAACTCATTCATTCATTCAACAGATATTTACTTAGGGCTACCATGTGCCAGACCTTGCTCTAGACCATTTGTGTAAGCAATATACCAAGTCCCCCTTCTCGAAGATTACATTCTTCAATAAATTAGATTTCCTTTATCAAAAGATTATTTTAAGGTCCAATTTAAAGGAAGCTAAAGAGACATGACAACTTAATAAAATACCTGACCATAGGAAGGATTCTGTACTAGAAGGAAAAAAGTGCAATAAAGGACATTACTAGACAAACTCACAAAATTGGAATACAAATGATATATTTAAAAAATATATATGTATGTATATGTTGCTCTTAATGATGCAGAAAAAAAATCAAGGACAGTGAGAGCATAAATGATAAATCAAATGGAGTAAATGTCAACTGTATGTGATTTTAGATAAAGGCATCTGGACATTTTTATACTCTTTATTTTGTATTATTTTCATTTTTTATGATTTTATTTTGTAATTTTTTGGCAAATTTGAAATATTTCCCAAATACAGTTTTTAAAAACCTATTTTACTTTGTGAAATGAGTGATAACACAATGTCTTTAAATCATGCGGTGAGCTCTCTTCAGTCATATATGATTTAAAGACATTTGATTTACATGCTTATTTTCTCAGGATTTCAAAGATGGAATGGTATTTTATAATCAGACCCACAGGAAAACTGAGGCATAACTTTCGAAATCTCTATCTGCTACCTACAACATGGCCCATGGATGTTTTCTGTCTTGTCCAGGAACTCAGTGATTTCCTCTTATATCTATATGAAATATATCATTAATAGCCAATTAAGCCACTCACTATGTAATTGATGGGGCCAAGGGCAGGCTGCCCCAAAATATCTCACAATGGCAAGCAGCTTGTGCAAGAGGGGTACATTGACCTTCCCTAGTCTCCTAGAATGCAGGAAATAAAACTTTCCTATGAAAAGTGCCCTCCTTGCTGCAGGTAGTCTAAGAGAGATACCCTTATTATTAGAGTTAAGGCATCCAGCCAGGGTCAAAAAGCTTGCATAAACAAACCTGGTTACTCCTTTACTAATTTACTACTCAAGCCTAAACTTTGTTTAGATTCCTCAGTAATGAGCACCCAAACTTAAGTGTCTTTGTCTTGTTCTTCACAAATTTATTGTTTCTTTGTGTAAAAAGTGAAAAAAAAAAGCTGGTTGGTTCATCCTTTCAGAGAGCATCACCATTTATGATCTCCTGTGTGCATGTATTAAATAGGTTTTCCCCTTGTTAATCTGATCTTATGTCGATTTTATTTTTAGTCCTGACATAAGAACCAAAGAAGGGTAGAAGGAGGGAATTCTCCCCCTCCCCAACATAATCATAATTCATACTCTCTGTGCTGATAAACACCCTAAAGATCTCAACTACATAATAGAAACGAGAAATGCCACCAAACAATTACTTCAAACATATCCTCCTTCCTTCCTTCCTTCCCTTTTTCCTTCTCAGGGGTCAGATAGCATTCGCAACTTCCTACCACTCTTGCCATTATTTCCTTCACAGGTATTTACACCAATAAATCTCTTGCATGTCAAATCCTGTCTTGGCAAGTACTTCTCAGAGGACTTAGACTGACAGCTCCCTATCTTCAGAAGCATACACAGAGAACTAGAGGTTACAGCCTAGTCATCTTATTATATTTGGATGTTTCCCGAGTTTTTATCAGCAGTACATTAAAAATAATCTCCCAAGAAGTCAATCTAATCTAATGCTTATGAGAACTAACTTTGAAATCAAAAGAACTCATGTGGATTATTTTAATATTTAATTGAATCAGATTTCTACCATGATGATATAAATATTAGGTAGTAATAGAAACAAATTTCTAATTTTCTGGACTCCCCTTTTATTGGTACCATGCAGATTTTCTTCATTTTGAAGACAGACATCAAAATAACTAGATGTAAACTTCCTCAGTTGAAATCAAAATTCCTATTTGCTTTCTGGAAGAGACTTAAACTTATACCCAGATGACCCTAATTGTATTGTAGCTATTTCTGCAATTCTCTGGGCTTACATTTACCAATACTATCTTGGATTTCTTTATTTCCACAAATGACTAATCCCATTTTGGTTTTCTCTTGAAGAGAAATGTTTATTTCAGTCTTGCTCAATATATAACAAAATATCTTGTCTGAATGTGGGAGTCCTGAGCCATGTATCCACTTGTGTCCCACCCATGCCCAACTTGTAAACCTTTTAAAACAAACAAACAAAACCTCTCATTTTATGCTCCTTTAAGTCCGCTTCCTTTCTTGGAAAATGGCACAACCACACATCCTTTCCTGCATACTCAATACCATTTTCCACATGTTACTCTAAAAAATATGCTTCTGCACTATTCAGGACCTTTCTTTCTTTATTCTATTAGTCTCCTAAAAAAACTTCCTGCCATAGTTCGTCTTTATTCCAGTTCTCCATACTGAAATTAAGGTGATTTTTCTAAAAATATAAACATATAAACGTAAGTCTCTTTGAGATGCTCTTGCCTATTTTGCAGGTTTCATTTATTTCTTATATTTTCTAATTAACTCAACACCCATTCAGGTTGATAGATCTCATTTACTCATTACTATATGCTAAGCACCAGAAAGTGCCTTCTGCAGACCTATGGGAGAGGTATTATCATTTCCAATCAGAAAATTTAGAAAAAATAAGTCACTTGTTCAATATCATAAAACCGGCAAGGGACGAAGACAGATCTTTATGACTCAAAGTTCCTTAATACCTTTCTTTCTTTCTTTCTTTTTTCTTTCTTTCTTTCTTTCTTTCTTTCTTTCTTTCTTTCTTTCTTTCTTCTTTCTCTCTCTCTCTCTTTCTCTCTCTCTCTCTCTCTCTCTCTCTTCTCTCTCTCTCTCTCTCTCTTTCTCTTTCTTGCTTTCTTTTGTCAGATATAATCTACATAAAATAAAGAGTGCAGATTTCATGTATATATAGTGAAAAGTTTTGGCAAATACATACATCCCAATCAAGATATAGAACTCTTTCATCATCCCCCAAATTTTCCTTTAAGCAAAAAAAAAAAAAAAAAAAAAAAAAAAAAAAAAAAAAAAAAAAAAAAAGACCTATAATTTATATACAATGAAAACACAGATTTCAAGTACACAATTCTCAAAGGCCTTGTTTTAACTCTTTACTTCTGATTCACCAAACTTGCCTTATTTTTTATGCTTTTATACAAAGGAACATGCATTTTCCCCTTGTTCTGACACCTTTACTTCCACTGTAATCTAGTGGCTTGAGTGTGTCCACGATCACTAGTTTGTATTCTTAACTTAGCATGTAGTGTCTTGACAGGCACGTGTTAGTGTTCAGGACATATTTGCTGAATGAACGAGTTCATGATGCTAAAGGTATAGGTTAGTGCCTTGTAAGTCATGTGTGTAGTTTAGATTTTATGTCAAGGCAACAAAGATCTGTTAGAGATTTTACACAAAGGAATGCCATGATTATCTGTGTTTTAGGAAGATAACCGATAACACTGTAAAGGCTATAAAAGAATAGTGGAAAGTAGTTACAGGGAATTAGGTTGATAAATCATTGCAGAAGTCCAGAAAAGAGAATATAAGAATGTTGGTTAAAGGAATGGACTGGAAAAGAGAGCTGAGGTTTCAAAAAACATTTTGAGAAATACTGTCCAGACCTCAATGGGGGAGGTAAAGGAAGGAAGATTCAAGAAGACTCATGGTCTTCAGTTAAAGAAAATAGATAGCTGTACTAGTAACTGAGAAAAATTCTATAGGAAAAAAAAAATAATTGGGCAAATAAATTTTAAGGTATATAGGTATAATACAAATATATTGGACATGTAATGGAAATGTCAGCCAAGATCTTAGAAGAGCAATAAGGACTATAGATGTAGCAGTCGTGCTGGTTATTTTCCATTTGTTCCTCTAGATACACTTTCCAACCTTCCCTATGCCCTTGAATCACTATCTATTATGATACCATCACTGTACTTGGCTTTCAGTTGAATATAGGCAATTAGAGACACCAGCAAAAACTCAAAGGGCAGGAGGAGAGTCAGTTTTGGATATTTATTCCATGAATCTCTTCTCCTTCTGGTCACCATAGGCTACCTACATCCCTCTTTCAAAAGACATAGCTCTTGCTCAGTCACCTTCTCCAGGTAGCTATTCTCCTAGAGCTACTCTGCCTACTCTCAACATTCCAGTAAAGACGAGAGGCAATAAGGCCTGGAATACTAACCACTCCTTGCTGGTTTCTCTTGAACCTGCGCACACCAAGATAAACAGTCTTTATTAAAATCTTCTTAATTATCCCATTTGAGAGTTTTTATCCCATCTGTTTCCAAACTGACAGATACAAACGGTACCTAAAGTCCTGGGAGACAAAAGTCACCTTAGGAAATGAGACAGGGTAATAAGAGTTCATGTAAAAAACAAACAAGCAAACAAACAAAACAACAAAAAAACGGAAATGAATTTGAATTTCTTACTCAAGGCATTTGCAAAGAAATTAGTCTGAGTGGCATCAAGCAGAACAGAGCCAAAGAAGGAAAAAATTTCAAGAAGGAATAATAGCTTCAGATGCTGCAGGGAAATGTAACAGAATGAGAAGTGAAAGTAGACTCTGTGTTAGCACTAAGAATGCCATTGGTAACTTTATCAAGAGTAGTTTCAGTATAATGGTAGGGCTAGAGGCGTGACTGCAGGGGGCTGAGGTAGAAATGGGAGTTGAGAAAAGAGTAGATGGGAGTATAGGCAATTTATTGAAGAGTTTGAAAGGAGAGGATAGGAGGAAGGTAAAATTTAGTTTATAGGATGAGGGGGAAATTGTACTTGCTTGTCTAAAGGCTACAGAGAAAGAATCAATGGAGAAAGTGAGATTGAAGATATAGGAAAGAGGGGGATTAGGTGGATAAGTTTGCGGAAGAGGAATGATGAGAAGATGAGCTTTTCATAGCAGGGAGCATCTTTCCCTCAAACAACAATAAAGGATGTAAAAATTCAGTGAGCTCTCTATAGTTCCCCATAACTACCCGTACACATCCCTAGCACATGACTGCCATGGTTACTTTGCAAGTATGTTTACCTTTTGTCTTCTTATATAAACTTATACTCCAGGACAGGGTATATATTTTGCATATAAGAGGTAAGTGTGTGTGTGTGTGTGTGTGTGTGTGTGTGTGTGTGTGTGTGTGTGTAATTTTTTAAGTTGAAGGTTTGCCAGTATCCTAGGTTTAAAGGTAGAGTAGTTGAAGGATGTGCTAACAGACGCTTTTATTTTCTCTGTGAAATAAGGGGTTCAGTCTGGCTGAAATTGGGGAACAAAAAAAAGTTCGAGGGAAGAGGTAACAGCTTAAAACAGCTACAGTCAGGAATAGTCTGATTTTACCCAGCAAGTAAACTTCGAATATTGATTTGACTTCCATGTCTCGTCTACAAAGAATATGAGTTAATGAGCTGATAAGAGAGTTCTGGTCCTGTTTATTTTCTTGCATATGAACCTTTAATTTCATTAAGATGAGTAAATCTCTCTGAGCCTTGTCAATCTGGGCATTCTAAACTCCAAAACCAGTCTCCAAGTCAGGGACACACTCTGACGTTCCTGCTGCTCTGAAACGTGGCTTCAACAACTGGCGGATGTCGTTTCAGAGAGCTACCCTTTACTGAGCATCAGTTTCTTTTAGTTCTCAGGTAGCGCATACCCTGTATGACAATGAGATCAAGGTTCACAGGTGGCTAACTGAATCAGTCTCTTTTCAGGGTGATGAAATCATGTAAAATCATTTTCTATATTGCCAGGGGAGTGTGGAATTTTAACATGTTCTCCGTGTGTGTGTGTGGTGTGTGTGTGTGTGTGTGTGTGTTTATGATGTATAAATAATTTATAATTGTTTATAATAATTTACAATTTATTTCTTAGCTGCTCCCAAAGAAGCTTTGAGGTGAGTACTCTTTTATTTTACCAGTTTTTTTTTTTTTTTGGTATGATCAGAAATTAGATCTTTTAAGGCCATTTAACCTACATCAAGAAGAGGCAATGTAATATAGTGGCAAAGAATATAGGTGCTAGATACAGTTTAAACCATACATACATTCAGATCCTGGCTCTCCAATTAAAGGATTGTATGTGTTTGGGCACATTAGTTAACTCTCCTGTGTTATAGTGTATGGCTCCAGCTGTAAAGTAAAGAAATGATAGTATTTACTTCATAGATTATCATGAAGATTAAAAATTAGGATATAGGAAGTACTTCTGCTAGTAACTGGAACATGGCTACATGCTGAAATTATTAAGTCGATTAACTCTTACTATTTCTTTAAAATAAATGGCCATAAAATGGCCTACAAAAATATCATTAGATTATACTATGACTCGGAGTATTCATTTAATAGCATAGGTAATATATATACGGTATTTTGTCGGCTAGATGCTATGCCGAGAGAAGATTATTTACTTGTTGAACAACAAAAAGTTGAGTAAGTGAGATTTGAACCAGGTAATTTGACTCAAAACCTAGATACATAACCACAAAACTATATTGCCTTCTTTTCACACAACTATTTTACTCATTAGGCAAAAATCCAGTCAAGATATAATTAAGCTTAGTTAAAACTTACAAACAAACCTGACAACACTCCAAGTAGTTATGGAATAGTAACTGTTTTTCTCAGAATTCTTATATTTTACTTCTCTGAGGAAAGTTATTATACTTTATCAGCTTTATTTAAGATTCAGATGTTTGGAGAAATATTTATTTGCCTTCACTTTAGAACACACACAGTTCCCTGAACCTTTGAAAGACCAAGTTCCAAACTATATGCAATTAACAGTGCTAGACACTTTAGAATATGTTCTTGCATTTCTTCATCACAATGATGTATGTAAGAAGTAAAAAATAATGTCCCCATTTAAGCCAGAGGAAACTGAGAGTCTAACAGCTTAATACAGAATTTTTCTTTGCATAAGGTGATAGATGAGAAGTAGTAAGGCCAGAACTCAAACCCAGCTCTGTCTACAATCAAAGTTAATAACGTCTTTCCTCTGTGCCCACGTTTCCCCGCCCGTAGCTCCCCAGCTCCTTTGCAGCTTTAAAAACAATAGCCTGAATTTTTAGAACTGAAGCAAAACAGACCTGACTTTGAATTTGTGAGACAGATTCTATTCCAAAATTCTTATATCATAGCAGAAACTTTTAGAAGAGTAAAGACAGTGGCTATAAAGCCATGTGAATATCAAACCTGAATATCAGAAACTATTAATAATTTGCATCATTGTGTATATTTTGCCACTCTCTGGAGTAGGATATTAACTAGAAACCTGTATAATTATTTACAAATGCGAACATGTTAAATACATATATTTGTTTTCTGAAGTGCTTTTCTTTTACAAAGTGGAATGTGAAAAAAAAGTTACTACAACTACTTCTTTATAATATGCAATGGATTCAAAGTGATCCAAAGTGTAACATAACTTATAAAAGATGAATTTCTTTTAAAGGTAAATACATCAGAGATATGGAGCAATGAGAACATTGAAAGTTTTCTCCCCACTCCTTTGCATGAGCAAACTAATTGTTGTTTAAATTTTTTTAAATCTGATGCCTCCGGAGTTGAAAATTTTCACCTGGATCGAGTGTTTATGACTATCTTGCGAAACGCTACTTTAAAAATGTAATTCATGCACATTAAATTAATAGAAATCTTGATTCACAGAGAAAAACAAATCAAGTTTGTAACTTGTATCATTTCCTTCAACCAACAGTAAATTCCTGGAGAGGAGGGTCACCATTACACACCTACCCAGAGTGCTTTTCGCTTTCCATGTGAGAATATGCAATGATCTCACAAAACAACATGTCTAGATGTACATGGCACCAGAGCAGCAGTCTGACACTTTCATAAAGGGTCCAAGCTCCTCCTATTTTCTCTCCACCATATTTAATGTATTAGACTTTTATTTTTCCGCCTGTCACAGATCCTGGCATCTGGTTATTGTTCAAGGTAAGACGAGAGGACAAGGGCAGCACCACTGAGTTGCCTCCTCATGTCTGTCCTTTACAAGACAAGAAAACCCTCCCAGGAGCTTCCTGGTGAACTTCCGCTCCTCCTCATTTCAGTAGTAGATTCCTTTGTAGGCCTTCAAGTGTACAAACACTACGATAGCTCCCAAACTTCCCCAACTGCAGTGATTTATAACTGAAGAATTTAGAGCTTTAATGACAATTATATGTGATAGCAAGTAGAGGGCAGGAGAGCTAAGGACACACATGGAAACTACACAGATGGCGAGGGTCCCTTCTATGGAGTCGTGTCCATTTTCATACACCAACTTCATAGCACCCGAAATTTAAACTCATGCCTCAGCAAAGTCACGGATTGTAAGATGGTGCAGTCCTTTAGGTTTCCATGCAATGAGCCAAGCCCTTAAATGAGTCTCTGAATACCAAGGGTCTACTGTAACCACCAATTTTGTGATGAACAAGATGAATTGTGTGTTTTCCTACTGAATTATCACTCCTTACATTCTTGAGAGAGTCTTTGTTGATAGCTGACTCATAGACCCAAGAATATGTTTAGGTATAGCTCCCCCAGGTTCCAACAATAGCTAAAATAAACTTTAAAGATGTTTCAGGTGAATAGCATTTTACCCTGTACCTTGGTATAAATCGTGAGTCAATTATTTATGAGTAGAGCCCAATTTGTTTAAACCTCATTGACCTTTAATACAGTTATGACATGTGTCTTGACTTGATTCTTCCCTCTATTGATTTGGTCTGGAAAAGTAAAACAAGAGGTAAAATGGCCCCTCAGGGTAAGTTAAAATTGTAGGTTACCGCCATGTTAAATTGCTTTAGTATACTTTGTGTCTCTTAGAGTCAGAAAATGAAGCAATAAAGTAAGTTGATGTAAGTAATTCTTGTTTTTAAAAGGACCTTGAAGTGCTCTTAACAATATCATGGATTTGATAAGATCTGCTTTAGACTGCTTAATTTAAAATGAACATAAAGATGGTAAAGCCGAAGGAATGTTGAAATACTAGTGTTGTGCTAACAGCTTTGAAAGTGAATTCATGGGAGAGGACCGATAGGAATTCTTCACTATTGTCTGTCATACTTGGGGAAAATTAAAGCAGCAGTCACTGCTAGGAATTTCCTGGGGGGCATATCCAGGTGTACAAAATATTTAGGAGGTTTTCAAATGCTTTTACTTATGTGTTATCAAGTTCAGACAGTGTTTAAAACCCAGGTGATTTTCAAGTTTAAAAGTTAATTTTTGTGACAGACCGACCTATTAAATCTGAGTATTCACAACTTTTTTCTCTCCCTGACCCCATCCCCTACTTGTCTGTGATTATTGTGGTATTTATGGGCTAAGAAGAAGGTTAGAGAAGACATAAAGAAAACATTGATTCACATAGAAAAGGAGAGAGAGTGTCATTAGTTGGAGAAAAGAATAGACTGTCTGGAAAGTAAAAGTTGGGAAAAAGGACAGGAGCCAACATAAGAACATGAGCTGGGTTTGGGACAGAAGATTATGATGTTTAGAGACAGACAAGAAAGAGTTGAGGTATGATTTATACCGAGAAATAAAAATACTGATTTCAAAATATGTTGTTATGCATGATGAATAATAATACTTTGAGATAATTAGATATTATTTTGTTCTTTCAAGATAAGAATAAGGTGGTTTGGCTTTATGCTGATTCCTATTACTATCCTTGAAGTTGCCATCTTTTTGCTTTTTAAAGCCTTTTTTTCCTTTTATGCCAATAATAACTGTTCTATTGATTGATTACCCATTAAGGAAGCACATAACTAAGAGAAAGAGATATTGAGCTTGAGCTGGGTGAGATGGGATTACCAGGTGAACCAGAAGACATGGAGTAGATTTAGAGTACACTAAAGCTGGACAAGAATTGGAGGCTTTTGAGATAAAAGGGCAATTTTAGGAAGAAGTTGTCATTCTTAAGACCTCAGATACTTCTTAAACATGACTTCTTTGATTTCAGCTTATGCTTCTATGCATTTGATTCTAGAGCTCTGTTTGTGCCATTAATAACCAGAAGGTAGCTTAAGCCCACTAGAGCTCTGGGTAACATGATGTGCTGATTCAGAAATTCCATGCTCTGAAAGTGATAAGTGAACCACATAGCTTGAGAGCCTCTGTGTAATTATGCCTGAATTAGAGTTTGTGGAAAACCAAGAATTGACAACTACTGCCTGGGAACCAGAAAAGGGGTGGCAAATTTGAACAAAAAATAATATCACATAATTCTTTTGATCAAGAACTTCAAACTCCACTGCTGTAATAAAAAATAACATGAGAAAATAACATGGGAAGGAGTCAGTCCCACTTGTAAGTCAGTTTTTCTAGCTCCCTATTCTAAAGAATCATTCTGTGGGATCCACTTTAGCTCTGTTGATCAGTGTCTCTCCTTTCTGTGTCTGCCCACAATCTCCTCTATTTAAACACACAGAAAACATTTCTTGACTGCCAATGATATAAATTTTCTGTACTAGAAGCAATGGTGTCTACTCTCAAAGTTCATTCTCTAATCAGTGATAAGCATAAAACCACTAAGAGCGCGGTTCATAACAATAATTTTTAAATTGCTGCAGCTCTTTGGGGTTTTACATATATTATCTGAATTGTTTTAATAACTCTGAAATGCTGATGATCTGTATACATTTGTTGCTATTATTTCTATTTATAAAAACAGAAAATTTAGATTGATTGAGGTTGAGAAACTTGTCTAAGTCATTTGGCTGAACCTCATGAACTATATCCTCTGATGTCAACTCTCATGTTTTTAAAAATTGAATTGTATTGAATTGAAATGAATGAAAACCTAGGTCATTTAAAAAGGCACAGTAATAATTTTGAATATAATTGTAAAGTAGCAATCAGAATCATGTGTGTCCGTCCTTGAAAGTATAAAATTTATTACAGATTCTAAAGAGGGATATAGATTTAGAAGAGGATATTTATGGAAAATAAAAAGTAATGAACAGTTATAAATTGATGGCACATTCAATATACATTTGTATGTATATTTATAATTTAATTCAAAATATATATGAGTAATGGCCCACATTTAGTCAGTACTTACTATGTATCAGACATCTGATACGTACCATGTTGTTCAGTAGTTACATCCATCTGAGATAGGAATTATTATTAAACTTTAATTTCCGGTTGAGGAAATGAATGCTCAAAGAGGTTCAAGGCATCCTCAGGATCAGAGGTCATAGAAGTGGGACTCGAGTTGCCTGGTTTCTCTGATACCACTTTGCAGAGCCATGGGGTCCAGCATGGGACTGCATTATGGTTAAGATAGTTATTCTAGATAATAAGGGGCCTTGCTCACCATGGGCAAGAATAGTTTCGTGGAGGGTTTAGTATCATTTAGTAGATTTCCCTAAATCTTCTATTATCCTGGTTCAAATGTTTTATCCCTGCCATTCTCATCAAGACTCCAGGCAAAACTTTAATCTCAGTAAATATGAAACAAGTTTAATGACATATTTTTGTTCCATAGAAGATCTTTGGAAAAGTATCTCAAATGCAACTGCATGCAATTCACACACCCCCTTCCCCATAATTTCCTTAATGTGGGAAATCCTCTTGAAGATTTCATTCAATCTCACATTTGCCTCCAGGAATTAATCTCCCACATTCACTCACCTCTTAAATTTACCTTTTTGGTTTCAGATTTCTCCTGGTCCTCAGTATAACACTCACTAATTCCCTTTTGTCATTATCAAACTCAATAGGACTCAAACTGAGCTCATTGGCTACACTTGCCCCTTTAAAAGATCACAGAAAGATAAATTTGTTTCTCACTGTCTGCTCTTCTCTAGTCACACTGGACAGCTTCTATAAAGACCTGGTTATAAAATGACTGGCCTTTTATTGTTGACTTCTTAGGTCCCCAAATGCTGCTAACTCAGAATCCTATTGCATATGGCTAAAAAGTATTGTTTATTCCTTAGTATCGTTCATTCTTCAGATTATGTATTTCTGTTAATAATGACTCCTAATGACTTCTTTATTAGATATTATTTTTTTCCCTTTGAACCTTCTCTATTAGCTAGTTATATCCACTAAGCCTATTACCTCTCTTATGTAAGCCTATTATCAGCCTATTATCTCTCTTATTAACTCAAGCCATGTATCTTTTAGCTGGCCAATCAAGACAGAATTTGTTTTGTTCTAATGTTATTTATCTCCCTTGTTTAATCTCAAAAATTCTTAACTGAGGCTTTCCTGAAAGTTTGAAATAAAATAAATCTCTTGTTCCTGTTATATTGTATCTCTACATTTAAAAACAACTCCTCCAAAAAAAGACAAAAATAAATAAATAAATAAACCGATTGAAACCAACAAAGAAAAAACCCCTCAAAGTCCAACTTTTAGGCTTGTCCTGCTTTATTAGTATCACGTTTTCCAATGTGTTAAGAAAAATCCCCAACTCAAACTTCCTAATTTCCCTTTTGTTGTTTATATTAATAAGCATCCATTTTAAAGGATAGTTACTACTTTTATTGGATTGTAAATCTCCTTGAGGGCAGGAGAGTGTGTCTAACCACTAATAGGTACCCGAGCATTTATTAGAGAGCAGTGCAACCTCTAGGGGGTCAATAAATGCTTGTTGACTCACTGACTCTATAAATATAAATGGCAAAATAATCAGACATTCTGCTAGCACATAATTCGCTCCCTGTAGGTAAGTTTGTCTCTTCGTAGCATTGATTCTTTTAGGTCACCAGGGTTCCATTTAGTGAATTACAACTGCCGTGTGCTAACTGGTACCCTGGTGGCCTGAAAGAGTTTAAGAGTCTCCCCAAATGAAGAACATCTCCTGAGAGGGGCTCTGAATCTGGTTGAATACCTAACCCAATCTTATTTTCTTCCACAGCAATTTCCCTGTAGGTCTTTTTAGCTTTCTCACAAGGCAGAAACTCTCAGGTCCTAAACAAATAAAAATGCACTTCGTTTATCATATTCTTGCTGTTTTACATTTTTAAAGGAAAGCATTGCTAAATTTCAGTGAATGCCAACAGGAAATTCACAATTTTCCTTGCAGCATTTTTCATAAGTGAGCAGCTTTCCAACAGATCCAGCTGTCAACAGTGTCCTCCTACTGCTCGACTCACATTCAGAATTCATTGCCATGTACGCCACAATACAAAAATTTTGCAAAGCATTAAAGGAGCATGTAGAATACTCTCTAGGTGTTTCTTCCTTGGGCTCATGCTCACAAAGCTTTCGTTTTGCTTACTGTTCTCTACCAAACAATGATCCTTTATGCAATTTTAGAAAACCTACCATGGGATACAGTTAATAGATGATTTAGTTGCATCCCAGCAGGACTCTCTGTCTTGGATCCTGAGGAATTTGTTCTCTTTTGTTGTGTAGTGAGCTAAAAATTGCAAGTAGATTCTTAAAAAGTGGTTAGAGTCTTCTGGACTGCAAAGACGCCAAGTTCCCAATTCCCATCACAGGACTGAGATGCTTATGAATTCAAGAGATTTATGAACAATTCTTATGGTGAGTTAAAACGTGCCATATGTAGATTGTGCAAAAGGTAATGCCGTGCTCTGAAAAGACCACTACATCCTGATCACACAAGTCCTAAATACCTTACCTTCTTCCACATGCCAGTTGCATGGGTCATTCCTATGTATCTTGAAAAGGCATCCACACTGGCTGCAGAGTCAAAAGATTACAGCTACTCCCAGTGGCACACCCTTCATTCTGCTGGGGAATTCTGTTACCTGCTTACTTTACCAGAAGATTTCCTCAGCTTCTGACCCAGCTTCATTCCTTTGATTTGGGGATTTCTTGGTTTCTCTCACTCTGTATCATTTTATTTGCACACTTGTTTCTTATCAACCTGGTCTGCCCTCTTCTTCTTTTAGACCTCAGCCAGAGATGATGCTCTGTAGTTACTCCTTGCCAACCTGTGGAAAAACTGCAAACTTCACAATACCCAGTGCCCAATATAATTTATCTATTAAACTCCTATTTGTGGGAAACCTTTCTTCATAGGAATAGTTTCTCTTTACTGAGCACCTTCTGTGGGCCAGACACTGTACTGGGTGCTTTTTATGTTCTTATTTAATGTCCAGATACAGAAATCTAGGCCCAGTGAAACACAATAACTCACCAAGATGCCAGAGCTAGTGCGAAGCAGAACCAGGAGTCAAAGCCCAATATTTCTGGAGCCAGAATTTGTTTTGCCACAGTGCCATATTGCCCACTGACACTTTTCTCCCATTAAAATTGTGTTCTCTACTGTTTTTTTCATTGTATTTACACACACACACACACACACACACACACACACTCATTCACACACTCATGCATATCTGTGGCCTGTGTATATAATAGCATTTATCATTTCGGTTATAGATAGCTATTAATATTTTAAGTTCTCAGAACTTCCAATTTCAGAGAGCAGAGATGGAATCTTATTTATCTTTATGTCCTTCCCCCTTTACTCTAAGCCCGACATCAAGTCATTGCTCAATAAATGGTAAGGACACTATTGGTTTGGTGGAGACATCATCAGGAAATAAATTTTAATTTATAGAAGTTTATTCAAGTTTCCATCACTATTGTTGTATTATAGCTTGCAATTTGGGCACTCCTAAGGGGGAATATTTACAGACTACTTGGGCAATTTACAATTATTCTTTCTTTATGAGCAATAATAGCTAATCAGTTGCATATTAAAGAGTTGTATAAACAGGCTGGGTTAAAATATTTCTGTGTTGCACACATCAGTGCAATACAAACATGCAAACATCATTTTTAGCAGCTATTAAAGCAAATTTTCTGAAGTGAGCCTTCATTTTGTAAGGCAGCGCTGTCAATAAAAGTCAAGGGTCAGACCAGTGCTCCTAAAACTCCTTCTGTCTGCCTTTGACTTGGCTTCAAATACTTCTTAGGGATTTGACATGTGTGTAGATGAATTGTCTGAAGTGACTAATATAGTATTTTTTAGAAGATACTACAATTAGGGTAAAGTGGTGTGTTAATTTAGTACAAGAAAATTGTATTTTTAGTTCTAATTCCCTTGGTTACAAGGACATGACAGGACAATGCTCATGGCCCAATATAACCCAGCACTTCTGCTAGAAAATAGCACCACAGTAAAGGAGTGTCATTGGTATAATCCTCATTTTTACAAAAATCACAGACTTCTTAAATGTGCCATGTGGTGTTGATTTTGTTTGAATTAGTGCTCTTTCTGAATGTTTATGTTGCTCTTTGTTCTAATTCCCATCTCTAGGTTTTCTCTTTTATGCATGCTAACTTTAAGTGTAAAAAACCCCCCAAATCCAAAATAATAGATGGAGGGGTGGGAAAACATAGGATGATTATTGCAAGACTGCATCATATATAAAGACAGTCTCAGCAATTTATTTGGCTATGTCTGGGTGCTTGCTTAGGGAGCTAGAGATCTAGTCTTTCATTCTATCAACAGTTCTTGCTGTCAATTAATTAGAATATATATTCCTATTAATTCAAGGCTGTGCGAAGCCTTCTTTATGTACACTACAAGCATTTCCATGAAAACTGCATCTGTCCTCAGTTATAACATGCAGCACCCCCACCCTGAAGTTGACTGTTTCTTTCCCAATCTACATATTGTATGCTTGCCAAACTGTACAGATGCTTTTTGGATTGGAAAGATATTGCTGCTTTTAATAGTATTTTAAAATGTCAAGAGTGTGGATTTAAACTTGATCTCTTTACAAAACTGAGTAAGTAAAACCCATTTAACAGATCAGGAAATTAGGCCACCTGTGATTTGGCTGCAACATGCAAACCAAATGGTTAAATATCTTTCAACAACGGATTTTCCCCAATGGGCATAGCTATCTCACAGAAAATAAAGCTCCACGTCCACTTCTGAAATAATCTAGACAGTTTGAAAATAAAAGTGCTAAATCCATTATCTTCATCCTCAAATCCGAATTTCCTTATGGAATTCTGTACCTCAGCTAATGGCATTTCAATACACTCCGTTGCCTCAGTTAGAACTCTTAAAGTCATCCTTGACTTATGTCCCTTATTTTCCATGTCCAATTGATCATTGGACCTGTCGGTTCTCTCTGAGGAGTGTCCTCTGGCTAAAGTCCTTTTTTATCATCCTCATGGCCACTGGCTTAGACCCTCATCATTTTTGTTTGGAGTATTAATACAGCCTTCTATCTGATTCCCCTGGCATCTATCTTCCTCCCCTCAAGTCCATTCTTCACACAGACAACAGAATGATCTTCCGGAAAACAATTCTCATCAAGTTACTTCCCTTCTTAAAGACCTCAGCAGGAGTCCCCGTTGTTCACAGAATGAACTCTAATCTCTTAAACTGGGCTCTTACAGCTTTGGCAATTGAGCATCAACTTACTTCACCAGTTTCAGTTCTTGCTGTGTTCTGTGTGGACTCTACTCTCTGGCTGTATTTCTAAACACTCTTATTACATTCTTACATGAATTAATTATATTAATTGATGCCTTTGCATATGCTGTCCTTGCGCCTACGATGCTTCTTTTCTCTTTCACCATTTAGCAAACTCTTCCTTTTAAGACCATGCTAGTATCACTTCCTCTTGAAGTCTTTCCTGACACCGGCAAGGTTATTCTTACTCTGGTCTATACTTTCTCATCATGCCAATGATGCTTCTATTATAATATTTATTGCTTTGTATTTTAACTATGTGTTAGTTCTTGTAAACTCTTTAGGGAGAGGACTCCCCCTAAATCTGATTCATACTTGAATTTTCCAAGTATGAAGACATTTAATAAATGCTGCATGAATGAATGAATGATTGATATTTATGCTTTCCCCATACCATAGTGTTTTGTAACTAAATCAAATGATATTTTTACTCTAAGTGCTTCTACTATAACATGGTATATGCTTTCCTAAAAAATTTCATCTCCTGCAAAAACAAAACACACACACACACACACACACACACACAAACGTTCATTGGGCAGACCACTCAAATCATCATGCACTTGTAATCAGAGCATGAATAAAAATAGTATTTGGTATCTGAGCTAAGTCGAATCTCCCTGGCAGTCCTCCTCAGCGTGGATGGACGTTGCCACAGTAGGTCTCAATAATAAACAGTAAAAATAGAGTCAGGATGCTGATAACACTTTAATTAGGGGGCGTTGCTGAGATAATGTAGGAGGAAATGGAGTATGAGCCTGTGGGGTTGTTATTAAGGTGGGCCCTGGGCTGTGCAACCTGCTACAAGTCCCGAATCTCTTTAGGCTGGGGAAGTACCTCTTTGGGGAGGGGAACCTAGAATGCAAACATTCATTTTTAATTTTCTAAAAGTAGATACTGCAGACTAAAAGGTTTGTTGCAACCAATGCAACAGCCACACTGGGAGACTCTTTCTTGCAGAAAGCTATAATTACCCTCTTGTTATATTTTGGTTCCTATAATAACTTACATATTAAAACAATTTGACTTCCACATTGCACTGATGTTCCCCATTTATTATGTTCCCCTGTTTATCAATTACGTATAAGCTAAATCACATTGTAAACATGAGCGGTCCGGCAAAGCAGACGGTATTCATACATTCGCATTGTTTAATTATCTAATGCCTACAGCTTGTCTTTCCAATGAAAGGCTAATTCTTTGAAGATAGGGGCTATACGTAATACTAAAACAATTTTCATCTTTTGATGTGAATCTCTCAGACACTATTTTTGCCAGTCGTTTGTTTGCTCTCGAGTCCATGCTCTGCCTTTCCCCTCTCTAGTTTGTGTTGCAAGGACCTACACTTCTCAGCCTTTCTCCCCAGGTGGCTGGGTAGTTTGGGCCCATGATAGGCACAGGTGGAAGGATGGCAAGTAGTAGAAGAGGAGACAGATATTTCTTGTCCGGTTTTGTCTCGGGCTGCTGGCTACCTTTGTTCTATAGCTCTGGTTCCTGTGGGAGTGCTCCGTCTTCCACAGTTCCAGTTCCTTCCGGGCAATCCTCTGCTGGGATTCTAGCTCCCACTAGGCAGCCCTGGCTTTTGAGCTCAAGGAACAGCACCTCCTCCCCTTGTTTCTTAGGGATGGTAGAGGCTTCCTGCTATTGCTCATTTTTAGGTCGCTTCATTGTACCTCTCATCTGGCTTTCCAGTTCTTCCATCACCATGTTACCATTTTCTTGTACTCAATTTCCTCTGTGTAAAAGATCTAAAGTGTGTTTCCCTTACTGGACTCTGATATGCTATTAGAAGCAGTATAGAGTAAAATCAGATCTACTATAGGCTCCCATTGCCCAATATGTAGGCCAGTCTGCAAGAAGACAAGTGTAGCCTACAGCCCTATTATGTCATTGGGAATGTTTAAAGAGGTCTTATGAATAATTTCTGAAATATTAAGAAAGCCCACAAGCTGTTTTCACAGCACCTTGATTATGTACTTGAACTCTGACAGTCTTATCTACAGAAGAGGTTGTAAAGCTATGTCATTGATGGTACTTGAGGACACAGCTCTAGTGACTGTGCCCAAGAGTATGACATTTAAAGACTCATTTCCCCAGTTTTCTTTTTCAGTAGACACTTAACAGGAAAAGGAATTATAATGTCTTAAAAATCTCAAAATTTCTGTTGCCTTATTTCTGAGTAATTTATAAGAAACTTACAACAACAACAAAAAAAACTTCAATGAAACCTGGAAATAAGCAAGTTCCAAATCCTTTGAGGACAGCTGCAATAAAAGGTACCATACCAATTAATAAAGGAACTGGCTCAGTGGGTACAAAATACAAAATCTTTTTCTGGTACCTCCTGTAAAAGATGGGTTTTGGTGTTTCCAGGAGAAAAGGATGGGATGTTCTTCATACCCCCATCTAACATCTGTTATTGTGACTAATCAAACTTTTATTGACAAAAAGGGTACTGAAGCTGTAATCATACAGGCTGACTAAGGAAAGAATAATGCAGCTCTTTTGAGTCAGGATTAAGTTGTGTTGGTTGATGTGTTTGGAAAAAATAATATTATACTTGGCTTCCAGATAAATACTGCAGAGACCTCTTGTAAATCCTCCAGTAATTTTTTGTAATCCTTCACAAGTAGTAAAATCATTGCTGTGAGGCAGACAGGAGAGGAATCCACAAATAAGACATCTGTTATTGTTATATCAATGATGATATATGCCTAACTCTGAAATAACAACATTTAACAAGAAATGGAACCTTATCCAAAATGAGATCTCACTCACTTCCACGACTTCATTTGCTACATTAATAAGAGTAAACTGAAGTTTATAATTGAGTGATCTTATCTATTAGCATTAGTAATATATCACAGGTACAGGGCTTTATATTTTAGATTAATGGAATTTAAAATGTTGGAAGAGTCCTACGCTAACATAGAGAATTCATTGACAGATGAGGTTGGTAACACATTGAATAAACACAAATATAATAGGCCTTTTTGCCTTTTGTTCTATATTTTTAAAGAAAATTTGTACCTCCCTCAGATTTTTGGTTTATTTGTTATAAGTTTAAGGTATTTTTTACAATATATTAAAAACAACAATGAAAGACTGTTGAGGTTTACAATGCTTTCATAAGATACTTAACATTATGAACCTTGAATTTTAGAGAAATAATTTATCATGTGAATCTAACACATTTTTCCAACATACAGGTGAAAAACAAATTAAATTCTAAACTCTAAAGGCTATGTCACCATATGTTTGGAAGATTTTTGCTTATAGAATAATCAATTATTTGCCAGTACCAGATTTATGTGTAAATCAAAAGAATTTTAAACATGCTTTTTCAAAATACCTTCAAATGAAATATCTAGGAATCTCTTGTTTTTTACTTATCTTTCTATTGACTTCATTTGAATCCTATACTATATGTTCTATTAAAACAAACATTTTGAAAGGTAGCAACTCTATACATTTCCCAATTGCCCCCCAATCTTACGCTTTGCAATGCATACTGAAGCAAAGCCCAGCTCTGCTCTCCTGTGGATTTTCAACTCAAACTTTGTTTAATCCTTTTCCAGCTTTTGTGAAACTGGTGACTACTGGAGCCAAAGTTGGATTTTGCTTGGAAAGTAGGTATTAGAGCCAAGTAGGAAACAACTAGGCTTCTCAACATTTGCCCCCAATGACTACAATTGACATTTTGAAACTCCCTCTTTTTGGACTTCCATCACTCTCCTCTCCTAGCTCTTCTACTTCTTTGGCCTGATCTTTCTTACTCAGTTTACTATATTAACTCCCATTCCTCTTCTTTATCTTCGTATGTAGGGGCTTCAACAGCTCTGTTTCTGATTGTCTTCTCTACCATTATTATTTCATCTATGATACTCATTTTTGAAATGTATTGAAGTATAGTTTCCACATAGAAATTCTATGTGTGTGTGTATGTGTGTACATGTGTATTTGTGTGTGTGTATCTGTTGTGAGGACACTTAAGCTTTTAGCAAATTTCAAGTCTACAATATTATTAACCATAATCAGCACATTGTGTGTTAGAGCCTAGAACTTACTTATCTTGCATAACTAAAATTTTGTGCCCTTTGACCAACATTTTTTCATTTCTCCCTGCCCCCCATCTACCACACTTGATACCCAAAATGAATGACTGAATTGTATGAAGGAGTGGTGTGGCAGATATTGTGAGCTCTATTTAAGACCCTTGCCATATTTCTAAAGCAGACTATGTTATAGCATTATATCTTGGAGAAGAAATAATTTTCTCACTGTATAAACTCATGAAGAACATCCACTCTGGACTCCTATTAGGTATGATTTTCGAACTGCAAGTTGAACTGTGTTTCTTCTTTATGTGTGTATGTTTATTAATATTAAAAATAATTAGCTTCAATGCTTTTTTAAAAAGGCATTTAATCATAACAGAAGATTCAGGGTATATCTGATAAAGGTATCTAACCACTCCTCGACGGATAAATTATTAGCCTTCAGTTTGGTCAGTCCCGTTAGGCCTATGATATATATAAGCACTGAAGCCTTTCTTCTCTAAGATTAGTCCTCCTAAATCCTAGGGCTCAAATCTTAAGACGGGGAGAAAACATTAGATTTTACCTCACCAGGGAGTGAGATCTAGAATTAGTCCTGCTTCTACAAGATCTCTAAGACCTGCCGTTATAAGATTAGTTCTGGTACTCACATATCCACTAAAATGAAGTCTTCCTTCATCTTTCTGTATATATCCAGTGAGTACAAATAGATATCTTCCTGAGTTTTCAGGCAAGCATTTCATGATCCTGTGGTCATTGGCTTTTTGCCCTAGATCCCAGACCTCTGACAGACGTACCTTGCTTACCTGCCAGCCACCTTTCCCAGGGGCTATACCTTGTCTCTGATACCTATAGTTCCAAGACAGATTCTGATTCTAAATTGACTGAAACCCCAAAATAGGGCACTCTCACATGTTAAATTTGATGGCCACAAAAGTCTGGACACTCCAGCAACTGTCTTCATTGAGCAGATAAACTGTATAAACTGTATCCAGGTACTAATTTGTACGGCTGACCAGTTCCCTCAGTGGCCAGCTCCACTGTTGGGTCAGCTTTCCAACTTCAATATCCATCTATGCCTGCTTCCTCCTTTTTACCTACCACCCACTGAAGTCTCAGTACACTTCATAGACCAGGCTACACAAATTTGACATTATTTTTTACTGGTTTCAACATGTTAGGTCAATCTTAATGAGACAAAAACATGAATTATTAAAAAGGGTGGGGCCTGATGGGTTATATTAGTTTTTCCTCTAAAATAATGTTTATTGAACATCTAAAGGGTATTTTCTCATTCAGTATGAGGAGACAGAGAACTATAAGACCTTGTTTTTGCCTCACAATGTTTACATTCTAACCAGACATTCATATTTGTGTACACACAACACACACACACACCCCTACACAGGCAATATAAGTCTTAAGTGAATCAAACCAATCAGAAGTGCCAGAGGAGCTCACGCAAGAGATGACTCTGGTGTGGGGTGGCTGAGAAGGTGTTATGAAGGAGGTAGAACTCAGAATATTGAAAAAAGATGCAGAGACAGCTGTGTAAGGGAAAAGGCAAAGAGCAGCAAAAGCTGGAGAAACACTGTGAACAGAAGTCTAAAGGCAAGCCAGCATCGCTGGAATAGAAAATTTAGGAAGGAAATTATGAGGAAATGATGATTTGTATTTTTAATCACTCTCAATTTGGAATGGGTGAAGGCTTCCCAAACTACAGAGAAACCGGGAAGAGCTTTCTGGCTTCTAAGCTTTGAGAGTAACATGCCACATTAGTGGCAGCCATCAGTGAGAGAAAGAGGTGGCTCTACTAAGGACACTAAAAGGAACCCTAAAAGTGATGTTTTCAGTTTAGCTCATAATTCTATAAAGACAAAAATTGTCCCTTTCTCACTTTTCTACAAACCCCCAAGCCGCCTCTGAGAGGATTGCTTTCCCCAGCAATGCCCTCCTTATAGATTGCAATTGTTTTGTACGTACAATAGAAATATTGTAGAAATGGGGAAAGGGATTTGTCTTGGCTATGGTATCTGCACTTAACTTAATGCTTATCTCATGATTGCTTATCTTAGTACTACGAAATTGCATTTTGGAAAATAGCGCAGAGCAGGGGCTCTGGAACTGTAGCATCACGTGCAGTGTTTAGCGAACTAGGTACCATGTGAAGAGGTGGAGGTTTTTGTACCCTCTCATCTCAATTCTGTGCCTCTTTCCTACTTGCCTTCTGCTCATCACTCATCCCTCAGCTGCTCTAGATTCTGTAATAGTATCTCACTCACATCTTTTCCTTCTAAAAGAGTCCTATAACTTAAAATTTCCTTTTCTACCTCCTCCATCCACAATGCCTGTAGTATCAAAAAGAGTGCTAATATAGTCCATTTGTCAAATGTTCAAATGTACTTGGCACATCCATTATTTCATTCAATGTTTCCCTTCACATAGGGAAACATCAGTGATTAAAATAAGAATGTAAAGTAACTAGTCCAGCTTCTCTGACCATCAGTTTCTTAATTTATAGGACAGGGATACGTACTTACCTCATAGATCAGTTTTAAAATTATAGATGAGGAAACTGAGGCTCAGAAACTTGCCCGCAGTTAACACACAGTAAAACTATTCTAAGCCAGAGTTCAAACTCATGGGATCTGACAAGAGTCTGTGCTTATCTCAGTCCACTGTGCTTCCTCGTGAGAATTTCAAGCTCTGGTTGAGAGGTGAGGGCCATGAGACTTTCTTAGTTCCTAGGATTGCCAGACAAAATACAAGATGCCACTTAAGTTGGAATTTCAGGTAAACAACAAATAATTTTTTAGTTTAAGTACATATGAAAAATTGCATGGGACATGCTTATACTGCATTTTTTGTTTACCTGAAGTTCAAATTTAACTGAACTTTTAACTGGACATTCTAAATTTTTTTCCCCTAAATACAGCTCTACCAGTACTACATAAATCACACCCTATAGACAACTGCTAAAGTGTAAAGAATGTGCTCCTTGAGGCTAAAAGGAAGTCAGCTTTTATTATCGAGCTGTAGCCTGTCAGAACTGGAAAGGAGCTTAAAGGTCACCCGGTCCTCATTTTACCAATGAGTAAACTAAAGATCAGAGTGTGGAAATGACTTGCATCAACTCATAGTGCTTATAAAGAGGCAAGGCTTGAAGTCAGGGTCCCATTGTCCTTGTTGAATGCCGAGTCCACCACACCTGGAGCTGTTGGAAAGTTTAGAATCAACCTGAGGTTTGCTGGTGAAAGAAACACGGCTCTCTCTTGCATTGTAGGAGCTGAATAAATATTCTGGTCAACATGATGCTTTGATGCTGATTTGGTTCTTGTTTTACATGGAATAGGTACATCATTAAAGTTTTTTGATAATGATACTTGTCACATGTATACACTAGTATAATTATGATACATGCACACATATTCATTCCTAGGACTCAAGAGACTGTTGCTATCTCTCATGTGAATTATTAGAAGTCCTTGGTAAATATGACAGTAAGTCAAGTCAACCAATTTTTGATATTCTTGAAGTCTACAGTGGCGAATAGAGAAATGAGGGCAACATAACATTCAAATTAGGGAAAGAAGGAAACTTGAAACAATGCTATTCAAAATGGTTGTCATTAGCCATGCATGGTTATTAAGCATGTGAAAAGTGCTAGTCCTGAGATGTATTGTAATTACAATTAACACACTAGATTTCAAAGACTTAGATTAAAAAGTGTAAAATTCAAAATAATTTTGAAATTATTTGCATTTTTAAACATTTTTGATACATTGATTAAATAAAATATTTTATTGAAGTTTACCTTTTTTTTTTTTTACCTTTTTACTATGGCTACTAGAAAATTTTAAATTATATAAGTGTATCAGATTATATTTTTATTGGATAACAATTTTCCAAAGGATTTATTATTTGTTTAAACAGAAAAAAGTATAGAGATTAGGATCTACAACGCACACATCTTGCCATCTTTCTATGATAGTATTTAACTCATTTATTTGCTTCATTGAAAATTTATGAAATTGTTTTGGAAAGTACAAACCATTATAAAAATATAAAATATCTTTGTAATTGCTGTTAAAAAAGAAAATAGGTAGCTATTGGATTTTCTTTTCAGAACTCAGCAAACATATCCTGATCTCAGGCTGCTCACCTCTTTGGGGCAAGTCATTTGGGCTTAGTTCAATTAAATGCCTTAGTTTCCTCATCTACAACCAGAGATCTCTGAAGGGGCAGGCTGTTCCCAATACGCATGCAGCACAGGACTGCAACAATGAGTGATGTGGCCCCATTGTTGCTGACAGATGGGAATCCTTCTGTCATTCTCAGTGTTTGCTTTTTGAAATGCTTTTGAATTCACGCTCCATTGCGGTCGTTGCCATGGTCCTTCATATGCTTTACGATGTTTAGTCCATTGCCCCTTATTCTGCCTTTCGGAAAAGAGAGAGTCTTGCTGAAAATTTCACAATTGTAAAAATATTTAACTAGTCAGTGCCTTTGTAGTTTCTTCTTGTATTTCCCATTAAACTTGGGTAAGTCACAGATACAGATAATAAAAGGCATCAGATACGAGAGAGGCACGATCTGATTCCATTTCATTAGAAAGTGCCCTAAGAAAGTCTCCTGCATTTGGGAGCTGTGCTCTGAAGTCCTCTCTTCTTCTGGCAATTGTAAATTTTAAGTTCTTGCTTTGGGCATGGAGGTTCTTTTGCATTATGGTTAGTGACAAAAGCCAAAATGTCTTCCTATGATGTCAACTTATGCCTGATAGAAGAAAATATAAATATTTTGGAGGATTTTTTTTTATTTTGCCTTTTCAACCTCATCTTTGTTAGTGCATCTGCACTCCACCTGACCTTTCTTGGTTCTGTTTTTAATTCTCCTCATATACCAGCTTTTAGTGGAGACTGTGTGCTTTAAGAAACGAAGGTCAAATTTCTGAGCCCTTGTATGCTCACCCAATGATTTCTAGCCCTCTTTAATCCTTCCCTACACCAACTGCTGCAGTAATGAGGGGCAAGGGGTGGCTGAGGATTGAGGTCATGAGCTTTCAGTTTGTAGTTATATATTTCTCTGGTGCTTACATGGAACAGCTCCTCTTAGTTTCCTAGAGGTGGGTAAAAAAAGAAGAAAAAGAAAGGAATTACTGAGTTTTATTGCAATGTATTGATATTATTTGTCTGGGATTTTCCCTGCACATTATGCATCCTTGTTAGAAAGAGAAGGAGAAGGTCTTGTAAGACATAAAGAGGAATGCATGTGAGTGTGTGTACACAACAAATACTGTCACTTGGCCATCTAGGAGAAGCTGTGGACTCTTGCCCAGAAGTGTCAAAGTATAGGGGACTTTCATCATGACGAATGTCTCACTGAGCCTCCTGTTCTCCTTGAAGGCATTTCTTCTGCCTATCACTTCTTGAGATGTTCATGTCATTATAAACACTCTATCTTTAAATCTCTGCAAGTTTGTATAAAGAAAGAATTCTAAAGATAATAAATTACTAATCCAGAACTCATTAAGCATATTCGTAATTATTCTACAGCTTTTATTGTAAAACAGAACAAATTTAAACTCTAAGCATGTAAGAGTCAGTCCTAAAAATCTTAATGAAAACTAGATGCTGAATTACGAACACTGCATAAAGCTGTTATTATCGTTTTAGACTATAATACCAAAGGCTGCTGTTTTTGATGAAATGCCATGAAGGGATTTAACATTATTTATGAGATACCATAATAAACATTTTCCCTCCTGGAGTAGATAAATGGGAGAAAGAAAAAAATTATTTCACGTATGTGTTCCTGTGTCTGTTTGTTCATTTATTTCTTCACATGCATTCAACACATTTATTGAGTACCTATTACATGTGAGGTACTCTAGTAGATATTGGAGATGCTCTGTCTAGAGACAGCTATATATGGACACAAATTGTTGAACAATTATTCAAACAATTCAGGTACTCTTTTAATCTGGTTAATTATTAGTTCATTTTTTAAAAAAATTTTTTCTTCTTGCTATATGATAAGCACTCTACTTGGTCTCATGGGCACTTTGGTATCAGTCCCAAACTTTAAGGAGCTTACATTTTATTAGGGAATTAGGAGTCATACATGGAGATCTGTAATACAACAACAGTGTGGCACATGCCACAGAGGCACAAATAAACTAATGGAGGTACAGTGATGGCAAAAATGGCTTTTAATAGGAAAGGCACCTCATAGGATACCAGGGAGAATTGCCAGAGGAAATGACATTTAAGATGGACCTTGAGGGATCCTGATAGGTGGAAAGAAGTGGAGAGCAGCAAAGAGATTCTAGGATGAGAGACTATCAAAAAAACACATTGCCAACTCTGAATGGTGCATATGAAATATGAAATCAAGTAGCAAGACACAAAACTTCATAGCCGAAGAACCTTTAATGAAAAGCCCAAAGATTTGGACTGCACTTTGGAGGCATTATCAGAAATAATATGATGAAATGGTGGGTCTCCACTTTTCGGCTCCTTTAATTTTCCAAGCTCTGAGACCAAGTGGTGTTTGAGAAATGGTGAAGAAAAGCCTGCATCAGAAAATACACACCCAAGACTTTACAGTCCTGCTTTGCTTCTCAGTTAACCAGTCTTTTTTCCATGTCAAGTCCTTTTCCATGCTATTATGATTCTGAGTTTGATAAAAATAGGCTGTGCCACTGCATTCCAGAGAGGTAATCTTCACTAATGTTGGACATGACTCTGAACTCCGGATTCTCTAGGGTGGGTGGCTTTGCCTCAGGGTTCCTGTTAGAGGGATTCTATGAAGACACTAAGCGCCCCCTGAAGCTGCTTTATGAGAATTTAACTCTCCCCAAATTGCTGGCACTGATATGTAACAGAAGGAAATGAAAATAATAAGGTAGGAGCAGACAGTGGGTGTCAAAGAGAGAAAACTTCCAGATTGTAAAATCCCACTTTGTTTTTAAATTTCTGTGAAAATCTCTTCCAGATCATGTTCTGAAGAGCTATCAGAGAAGGATATCTGGGAAATTACTGGTGGTGTGTGTGTGTGGGGGGGGCAGTGTTTAATACCACATTACGGCTCTTAATATTTAACTTCCACACATATCAACTTCAAAAAGTTACATATAATACACAACTATGATTTTGTTAAAACCAACAACAACAATACTTGATTCCACTGTGTATTGAGTAATAAGAGGAAATCTTCTTTCCTGCCCTGAGTTTCTCTTCTCACCTCCCCCCTTGACAACTCTCTTCAGCTCACCATTGCTATCAGTTTTTGGATTCTTCCAGACCTTTTCCCATGCACTCACACACATACAGACCCTTGCATGCACACTCACACATCAACCTTGTACATTCATATAGTATATGTTGCCCGACAACTGCTTTTTGGGAAAATTCTGTATTGCACATATGGCTTTACCTCCCCAACCCCTAATTTATACATAGGACTACATAATATGGATTCCTATACTTTATTAACCATTCCTTCACTGATGAGCATTTAGGATGTTTTCACTTTTTTCACTATTAAAAACAAAGCCATCTTCTTAACTCTCTCTGCATTGTCAGAGTATTTCCTCAAGTCAAATATTTAGAGTATATAAAATATAAAAAAAAAATTAAAAAAGGAGACAATAATAAGATTTTCCCAATGCATTTATGCAAGATTTAAAAAAATCTTTATTCTTTGACAAAGACCTGAATTCAATTGATATCCTAAATCCAGGTGCCTATCAAAATCATCCCCAAAGTTTTTAATTTATTTCAGATAATGGTCAAAATCCATTCTAGAAGCAAAATGTTTGTAATGAGATATGTCAGTCACAAGTATTGAGATTTATATGCTGCTGCTCCATTCGCGAATGCTGAGTGCTAAAGAGGGATTTACAAGGCATAGTATACCTTTACTAGATAAAATCACTATAGACTTGATAAAGTAGAGCATGGACTTCAGAGGTATATAAGACAATTAGTTAAGTAGACATTTGTCTTTGGGTAATATAGATTATTCAGAGCTCCAGCCAAGTGATGGAAAAGCTTGAAATGAAAGCCTTTATTTGGAATGTCCAATATTGGTTTCTCTCTGGCATAGTTGTCAACAATGATATTTTACATTTTCTCTTTCTCAAATGGCCCAAACAAACTAATAGCCATGCACATAATAGGAAATCAGATGTTTACAAGTTCATTTCTTTAACCCTCACAGAGTAAGTTGTTCAGAGCACCCAGTATCCCTTAAAATATAACTTTTCATTCAATGTGCTAAATAGTCTTTAAACAAGCTGCCTCCAGGGTTGGGGGGTGAGGGCGGGGAGGTAAACCAAAATCCTGAGCAGATTTTTGAGATTGAACCTGATAGAAATATTCTCCAGAACCCAGCATGAGTGGAATGTCTCCCCGTTCTGTTGGTCAGTGGCCTTTATAATGTGGACATGGGAAAGAGAGAATTGGGCATCTGGGCCATGCAGGTGGAAACAATTAAGACTCAAAATGGATTTTGAAAACTGATTTGCTTTTCTCTTTATTTGCCACATAAAAAGTAGTTCTAGGTTCCTAAAATCTCTCAACCACTCATTAAGTTATTCATTTGTAGAATATTTGATGTTTTATTGCTTCAGATTTAAAATCTACCTTATATAATGTATGGGATATGTACACATATACATCTATAAACACACATATATAGTCAGATCTGTGTTTCACATCAAACATCTACTGTATATTTCACCAGGGAGACAAGACCCATGTGTTTTGCAGAAGCTTTTAAAGCTGTTTCATTTATTTTATTAGCCTTTAATGAATGTAATTAGAACCCAAGTAATTAAATGCAATTGTGCTCAGTATGTTCTTGTTGTAAATTGCCCTAAACAATGTGCATCGTGTGAACAAATTTGTGGGATTAATCGAGGATAGATAATGTTTTTGGATAGTATTTCACACTAAACGGCCGCAGAGAGAAACAAAGAAGCTGGCGCAGTGTCATTAATCTTAGTCAACTGGCAGCTCTGGTGTAATTTGCATGACTTAGGCAGTGACACAGGATGAGGCTTGCTTGGGATGGGTGTTAGATCACTGTGATACGTAGGTATTTATTCCCCTTTAGTCTCCTGATTTATAAGCAGAAAGAAGTTTGCATGTGAAAACGGACAGAAACAACAGTGTTAACAGAAGGAGTTGTAGAGCACTCAAATTATTACTGACAATATACATATTCTTTTGTTTTCATATTGTGTATTTCTGTTTTATGGTTGTTGAAGACATCTGTGAATCCCTGTCAAGACAGAAAAAAAAAAGCAGATATATTATGGCTGAGTAGTGTGATACCAGTGGAGGAAGTTTCGCTGTTTTTCTCTCCTTCCATATCTAATATATTGATTCATTGCTTTAGGAATCTATCCTTTTTGGGGAGAGGCACTTTTGAATTGCATTATAGAAAACCTTCGAACTCTACTTATGAAAACATCATTTGGAAACAAGTGCTCGGGAACATGGATATTGAATGCAAATGCTTTCTTTTATCATCATAAGATGTAGAATACAACTATGAATTATAGGAACAATTAGATAAGACATTCTAAGAAAAGCACACAAATCGAGCTTCAAATGTCATAACAGATGACAAATAAAAGGTAAATGAATTTGGGGAGTTTTGAACTGAAATGGCCATGCCCTTGTGACCTAACGGACATGCTAATCTCAGTTTGCACAAGTGTATCTGACATTTATGAGCACATGGCCCAGGCCATTGTGTTCTTTTTCTTCTGATTGAGATTAAGTTTCTCTCATAGTTACCTATAACGTAGCCAAATAATCTTGAGGGCAGCACATAAAACTATATTGTCTTTGAAAATGCTGTGATATGCATACGCTATATTTAAATATTTGAGAGGAAGATTTATATTCAAAGAAAGAGGTGTATCAACTCTAAAGCAATAAAAGAATATTCATTAATCAAAAAACTACACTTCATAATATATTTTAGATTCAACTTTATATAGTCTTTTATTCACACACACTGTTTTATTTTGATACTGATTCTTCTAACTTTTCAAAAATTATATAGTGCATCCTTCTGATGTTAAATGAAAAACGTAAACTTTAGTGAGTTTTACACTCAGAAAAACAAACAAACAAACAAACAAACTTCTCTTGCTTTAGTGAATATATAGATTTAAAAAAAATTTCTGTACCACAGAAATTTAGTTTCTCTCTCTCTTAAATCTATGCAGGCACTGTAGTGTGTGTGTGCGTGCGTGTGTGTGTGTGTGTGTGTGAAAGTATCTCATTTTATATTCTAATTTCATAAACATTTAAAACAACAAAATAATTAAGAATGCATGTGCATAGATGACTCCTATTAATATGCCATTGACCTGCATATCCCTGTTCAACATTTAAAGACCTAGGACAGCAGTATCTATTAGGAGGTCAGGCTTATCGCTATAGCCTTAAAATGAGTCATATTTAATACAGTGCCTAGGAATGATTGTGTTAATACAAAAACTAGCATGGCAGCACAGCTATAGTTAAAATGATGCAGGACACTGTCAAGTTCAACTATGATACACACAACTTGGAATGAGGAGCAGCGCAGAGACAGTTTAATGCTAACGTCGTGCTTATTGTTCCAGACTGGCTGGACACAGGGATAAGGGGGAGGAAAATGTTTTCCACGAAAACATTTGTGGAAAGAAGTCAACTTTTCTTTCCACAAACGTTATAGTCACTTGAGGACCATTTGGTTTAATAGATCAAAAGGCAGTTTTTTTCCAACCCTGGCAGAAATATTATTCTAAAAAGGATGTAAACTGGTGGTTACTCAGCTGGGCATCATAACTGATCATCACATGATTCAGTCAATGTGTTGCCTCAGCGATCATCGCCATTTCTACGTAATCTCTTGTCCAAGTCAAAAATACATGTGTGGCAGAAGTAATTTGTCCAGAATACGAAGAGAGAAGTATTCCTATTCAGTTGTGCAGAGTAAATGGAAGTAATTTACTCACAGCCCTTGCCTGATACTATTTTGGTATGCAGTCCAGAACATGATTAGGGGCACCTATACATGCCAGATATGCCATTAATTGCTATGTCAAGTATTCAATGAAATCATGATTGATGCTGCAAGGTTGCAGAATGTGACTTCCCTCAGAGCATCAGTATCTTTTTGTACATATTGCAACATTCAACTTGAAAGTTTATACAGCATGGTGTCTATTATTGACTTAAATATTATTCACAGATTGTTATGCCTTTACAACCTATGAGGTGTTTCTGAAATTAAACCCGTAAAGGCTTACACATAGAATATATACCATTGGAAGGAAAAAAAAATATTTTAGAAAATCTGAGTTGTGTCTACATTAAAACTCATTATGGAGATAAAAATATAGACACACTAACACTATTGAAGTATCTATATTATAAAACTCCTGTTAAGATACTGAGAAAAAGAGATAAGCCTGTAAAAAAGTGTCCATGCATTATAAACAAATGGGTTTGGTTGGTAAGAGAGAGATCACATTTTTAGAAGAAACCTAGAAAATAATTGCTCTGAAACTTATATTTTATTACTGGTAATCTCTGTAACTCTTTAAACTTTCTTTTTTTTGTTCCCATTGACAAAATGGATTTTAAAAATTACTTACAAAGAATTTAGAAACATGCATAAGAGACAGGAAATGAATTTCTAGAGACCACGGTTCAAGGAGAAGTAGTATTTTTAATGATCCTTGAGTGGAAGCTCTTGATGTTTCCTGTTTGTCGATGTATGGTGGAAATTGCCATGGACTGGGGCTAAACTGGGGTTCGAATATTAGCTGTGTGCAAGATATATGATCTCAGGTAATTCATTATTATGTTCTTATCCCTCGTAAAGGATAGAATTGAGTCAACCAGATTTTTGTACAGAGAATTTTAGCTAGTCTCAGACCCTGAAACTTAGATGCTTTACACATTGAAGGTATATTACATCTTCCCCAACAAAGCTATTGTATATAGAGCTTGAATACTCCCAAGAGGAACTGAGCGGTTTATCAGTGAGGGTAAAATATCTGTGGTGACAAGCAGAGGCAAGCATGTAACAGCTGAATACTATGAAAGTTTGTCAGTCCTGGGTAGGTGCTCAGGGAACTCTTCTCCACATGTTCATTTGGCAACCCAAGATCCGTTAACCTTATGACTCTGTTACCTACAAATGACCCCATTACCATCTGAAACGGGCTGGCAGAAAGGGAGATAGCAGGAAGGATCACACAGGGAGGTGGTTATGGGCTAACTCTTAAAGTGGTGCACATCATTTCTGTTCAAATTCCACTGGTAAGAACTTGGTTATGGGACCAAAGCCTAACTTCAAGGGAGGTTGTAAAATGTTGTAACTATAGTCTAAAAAAAAAAAAAAACCAAAGAAAAGAAAAAAAAAAAAAGGAATTTTAATGAATTGCAGTGGTCCCTGACCAAGCAATAGCTCTTCTACATATCTACATACCTGTATTTATAAATTTACATAAGGGTGGAGCAGCCTTTTGAAGGAAAAGGATCTTGGATCTGAGCATTTTACTCTCAAGCCTCAACTAAGCTTAAAGATGATTGAAAACACATTTAATGAACTGCAGAGGTTCAAATCAAGACTGCTTTGCACAAAGTACAATAGATTCTCAGAGAAAACCCTCATGAGGACTTGAGCTCCAGAAGCCAGAATTTCTTGCTGTTGGACTCAGTGTTGCAGGTCTCAACTGGAACAGCTCTTTCCATTTCTACATATGCAGCCTTTGTCCTCATAGTGTGTACAAGGCACCCATCGGCTGGGTCTGCGTGGGTTTTGGCATCAGTCATAAAGTGCCTAGATGTAGTCGCCTCCATGAACCTCTTGGTATAAAGTGCATGGGAAACAGGCTTGGGGGGCTTGTAATTAGGAGTATTAATGTGCATTAACATCATTTAAATCTATATAGAAGTAAGTGTTGGGAATACATGTAACCTCATTAACCATTGAGTAACTGCAAAAAATATAAAATTTTAACAGGCTATTTGAACAGGTCTTTTAGTGACATAAAATTTCTAAACTGTGAAGCAATTTTCTATAACCTGTGTTGTGTATGTGTATGTGTGTGACTATGCAGAAAACTGTTTAAAATTGGTCTCCACTTATATGAGCCCTGTTTCAAAAGTTTGTTTCTGACATGCCAAAGCATGAGAGGTAATAAAGACTTGCACCTTTCTTGACACATGGGAAGTGCTCAAAAATAATAACTCTCTTTTATTGAGCAGCTACTGTGTATGAATCACTATAGGTATATTCTCTCACCTAGCCTCTAAGCAACCTAATGAAGTAGATATGAGTACTGCCATTTTAAAGGTGAAGAAATAGGTTGTGATATTCAGTAAACAAGACAAAATACCAGAGTTATGAAGCATCAGAGCCAAGATTAAAATTCTGTCAATCAAAATCCAAAGTCCCCACTTATAACTATTGTGTGATGTGGTTTGGTGAAAGAGTATTGACTTGTATGAGGCCAAGACTGGGTGCCCAGAGAAGCAGATTGAATCTGGCAGATGTTGTAGGACTCGCTGGGCAAGTGATCAAGGTCAGTGAGATAACCCAGGCCAGTGAGGAGCAGTGGCCACAGGCCCAAGTATGCAATGTCGAGTAGCAGAAGTGTAATTGGAGTGATATCTAGGCATAAGCACAGCAAGCTAGTTAAGCTTTCTGAGTCTCAGTGTCCTTATTCATAAAACGGGGATGATAGAACTACTTAACTTTTTAAGGATGTTGTGAAGGTTGGATGAGCTCTAGGACAGTGCCTTGCACTAAAGACAACAATGATTAGTATTTATTAAATAACCTTTAAGCTCCCTTTAAATTCTGTAATTTTTCAACTATTAAGGCTTTACAGCGAGGTTGGAGAGTTTGAAGAGGAACTACTAGGCAGGAGAATCATTAAAGTTGCATCCTAGGACAGTTCTGCTTCAGATGGGATAAAGACGAATTAGATAGAGATGGGGGTGGTGGCGAACATGATGGTAGCCTAGTGCTGCTGGCCAGAGACAGAAATAGTGAATCAGAGTCCTTTCAGGTTGGATTTCTGGCAAGAGGTATGCACAGAGGAGTATGAGATGTAAGACTGATCAAAGAAGGCAGGGTCATGGTATTAGTAGCACCAGGGAGAGCTCCCAGGATTCTTGTAAATCCTTGGAAGACAGGAAACAGGTACTTCCATCTAGTCCTGATCTTCTCTGGTTATGCCCCCCTTCCCCCTTAAAACACAAACCTTTTAGTTGTTTAAGTTCCCAGGTAGATTAAGGAAGTTCCCGATCCAAGAGGAAGAAGACTGCATTTTCATTAACTCAGGAACACTTAAGACCCTTCTGTAATCAAGGCCATATGTCCATAGACTTCAGCTTACATGGAATTCAAACCCCCTATGAACTCTGAGAAATAACTTCAGTGTATTCTTCGCTTCAGTATGGAGCATGAACAGGAGTCCCAGCAGCATAAACATTGACAAACAACGGTTTCTCTCTTTTTTATTTTATGCTCTTTGGAGCAAGTGGGCTTCCAAAGATACAAACTGGAGATAGGATCAGAGACTCGCAGGAGAACCTGCCTTACATGAAGCAAATTTCAAACATATTTTCCCAGGGAGAAAGGAATTAAATGGTGGTTTTAGTCCAAGCTAAGCCAAATAAACCTATTTGACCTAAAATTCAATTTAATGATTGTTTCCTATAGTGCTTCTGTGCTGAATTCCTTACCACCAATGTGGGCAGCAGTGACCAATGAACACACATGCCTTCTCACCATCCTCGAGAAAGTAAACAGCTCCCTCTGCGTCTCTGGTTATGGAAGGGCATTCCCTTCCCCCCCTGCTTTTCTTGGCATTAGGGAGAATTTCTCTCCTGCTTCCTCTCATCCATAGGGATAGGCGGTAAAAGAGAGAGCCCCCCACAACTTTGTGGTGGCCATTGCTTAGTAAGGGGCAATCTTGTAGGCCTATCTAAACTTTTACACAATGTAGGCCTGTCTTTAGTTTAACACTAAAACACGTCTGTTATTTTAAAGAAATATTTTAGAGGTTTGAAGGAATAATTTTTTTGTTCTTTTGAGTTGGAGCTTCTGAATTTGCAGAAGCTTGTCAGTAACGGAAGGCTATTTTAAATCCAGCAGTCCTTCCTTTTTACAGCTTTCTCTTTTCCGGACTTCTTTAACACACAATCCTAATTTTCCTTTTACCATGCAGGACATTCAAACTTGGATTTTTTTTTTTTCAAGCATATGCTTTTATTACTGGGCCATTAGGTTCTGAAATACCTCAAAATTGGCTCTAAATTTGCCTCCTTTCCCCTCCCCCCTTTTCCCCTGTATTCCTTACTGGTCGTCTTGTCCCCCTAAAGCACCAAATGCTTCGTTAAAGTCAACTATCTCCCATGTTTACACTTCCAGCATAGAGCTCTCTTCTGAGTTTAACATCCACATATCAAACCATCTACTCTGCTTTCCTAAGCGGATACATCAAAAGCACCTCAAACTCAAGGCATTTAAGACAATTCAGAATCCAGCCCTCCTCCTGGACCTATTCCTTCCCTAGGGTTTCCCATTTTAGGGAACTTATAACCAGAGGGTATAAAAAAACAGAGGTCATCCTTCCCACCTCAGTTTCCCCTGCCCTACTTATCCAATTCATCCCTGAATCTGTCAATGACCTCCTAAATATTTCTCAGATCCCTCACTTCTTTTCATCTCTATTATTGTCCCTGAAACCCTGATAGTTGATAGCTCTGGTATGCACTCTCATCTCCAAATCTTTTATATTTTGCCACATGATGGCCTGTGTGACCTTTATGAATTACATATATTCTTGATTCCACTCTGCTCAAAACCATTCAGCGATTTTTCACTGCTCTTGAGATGAAGACTATCATCCCTCATGGAGATGATCTTCAACAACCCCTATCTCTAGCCTAGTCTTGTAGCACTTGCTTCCTTCCTTGTTACACACAACTCACGTGTCTTTTCTATACTTAAGTGCCATTCTTTCTCCTGCCTCAGGATGTTCTGGAACATCCTTTTGCCTCCAAGTCATCGTTAGGCTAAACATCTCCTACTGACTCTTCATACTCCTATATGAATAACACTCTCTTCATGTAAGTCTTTGTGATACCTTAGACTGGAGCGAATAGGGTTGTACCAATAAATACGCAGGAAAGAATTGTTCCTTGTCAGCATCGGGACTGGATACAGTCTCTCTGCATTGTAAGTTCTTTGATGGGCAGGTGCTATATGTATTTGGCTTATGAATATATTTCTAGGAAGGATAAAGTAGGGTAGATTGCTCAGTACAAACCTATTGAGAGAGTAAAAGAGCTTTGCCTAAGATTATCTTTGTCATAGTTATTTCAATCCTATAGATCAAAAGACTTTTTTTTTAATTCAAAAGATTCATATTTTTTACTTCTTTTCTTCCCTGGAATCATCTTTATTATATATTTTTCCCCATTGTTTCTGTATCATAAAGATTTCTTTTCTGATTGAGAATTAAGGATTAAAAAAAGAAAATTTCAATACTTTCAGTTGGTGCATGAATATACACATTCTTTAGTGTCTTTATTCAGCATTACCCCTTAAATTTTAGCTGTCTCACCAAGGTTTCCCCATCAGTTATTTTTTCACAGTTTTCTGAAACATCTTCCAACAGAAGTTCTGTCTAAGTCAGTCATTACAAAACATGATTGCACTTATCTTTCACCCCATGGTACACTTCTTAAATTCATTTAACTGCTTTTAACACATTTACTCCTACCACAAGCTGTGTGAGATTATCAGAGATAGTCACTCAAGTAAGTACATTTCTAACTAGTCATTTTGTGCCCAACACCTTGAATAACTAGATGCTGCTTTTGTTGAAAGGCTGAAGGCATGTGGTGTTTGGTGACAGAATTTTCAGTTTTATATTAGACCATGCCAGGCAACAGATGGTATGGGTCATCATAAAATTTGTCTTTGATTCTGTTTCATTGTTTGCTAATATCACCATAATATTTGTGAAATGGTTCACCATTATGCTCATTTTTTTTTCTTTATTTTAAAAACTGTAAAGTCCTGACGCTGACACGGAATAATTCTCTCCTGCATATTTATTGATACAACCCTATTCACCCTCTCTGTGTGCTGTCAAGACTTTGGAGGGTATAGCTGCAAAGAAATTACCTTGTGATGCATGTCTGTCTGTCTGTCTGTCTCATCCATCCATCTATCTATCATATCTATCTATCTATCTATCTATCTATCTATCTATCTATCTATCTATCTACCTACCTATCATGTAGTATCTCTTCTGTCTTCTTCACATTCATTTAGAGTAACTGTATCCTTTTGTTTCTCACTCCATTTAGTTTGCTTGGAACTGACCCTGTGCTCAATTCTTAAAAGTGGATGGATGGTATAAAAGAATCAATTAATGAGTTTCATATCCTTGACCACAAAGATTGATTCAGGCAGGTTACGAAGCTCAATTCTGGACAACAATGTTTAGGCCCAGAATTCTTATTTTTTAAAAACCGTTGGAGGCAAAAAAAAAAAAAATGCTCGATGTGTTTATACATGTGCCTGTGTGTGTTCTTGTGTGTGTGTTAAGAGGATTGCTGAGAGGAGAGAATTTGGGCCTGGGAGTCATTGAAGCCATCTTGCCACCATAACCTGAAGATGGAGCCAAAACAGAAAGAGGCAGACCCAAGTGATAGTGTGAACTTGAATCTTGATTTTAGAATTTGAGGTCTTGGATCCAGTTACATCTGAACCAGTTTTACCTCTGAAGTTCTCAATATATGTCTCTATTTTACTTTTTGGTTGAATCATTTAAAATTTTTCTTTCCCCCATTGTAAGCAAAAAGAATCCTGGCAAAATGTATTCTTTTCTTTTTTCTTCCTTTCTTCCTTTCTTCCTTCCTTCCTTCCTTCCTTCCTTCCTTCCTTCCTTCCTTCCTTCCTTCCTTCCTTCCTTCCTTTCTTTCTTTCTTTCTTTCTTTCTTTCTTTCTTTCTTTCTTTCTTTCTTTCTTTCTTTCTTTCTTTCTCTTTCTTTTTCTTTTTTTAAATCAAGCTAAGGTAGTGGTTGCTACTCTAAGAATACTGAGGGAGAAAATACATTTGTTGAATTTGCCATAGAAGGTAGCAAGTTTCCTAGAAGATTATCTAATTCCAGGCATTTGTTTGGTAGTGGCTGACCCCAGGATGGCAAGCATCATGTAAATTGCCATACCAGATGGCCCTTTTAAACTTTCATCGGTTCCTGAAAATCTGTGATACCAAAGGTTGGACTATTAAATTCTTATATATTGATGACTGGCTTTCAAACATTACTGTGGAGTTCAAACCTAAAGTTTTTGGTACCTAAAGTGCCCCTGGAATTTTGGATTTGTTTCCCCTAGTGTTATTGCAACAACGATGAAGTTCTTTTGGTGAGCTTCTTCCACTTTGCCTGGGCAATTAGAGGAGTCGTGAACTCATGTAGGTGTTTACCACTACTACTCTTGGGCTCTCTGGGATATGTAGGGCTGGTGCAGCTAAATCCATGAACAGCTCATTGGTTTTGTGGAACACAGCCTGAAAGCCACATTTTCTTAAAGGGAATTTTAGATTAAAAGGTATTGTAACGTTATAAAAATACACACATCTTTTCTAAAATTCTGGGCACAAATTTAATTGAAAAAACATCTTTTTATTCTGAATATAAAAGTATCACATGCTTATTGAAGAACATTTTCATTAAAAATGAAAACTTAACATTTTAAATCCTTTTGCCTAGAGATATCTACTGTTAAAATGTTTTGCACATTTTATCCAGTCTCTTTTCTATGAGTATGAAAGCATTCATATCTTACTGTACATGTAGCTTCTCCTGCTTTTACATTTAATGTTTTATTGTAAGTATTTTCCTACAGCCTTACAAATTATTTGAAATTTTAATGACCACAATTTCCCCCTCTTTGTGTGTTCCACATGTGTTTGGCCATTATCCTACTATCGTACTGTGTTAGCTCTCAACTAATCTTAAGAGTTGGTTGTCCACCCTAGGCTCATAATTACTTTTTCAAGTAAATAAATGTGTGCCAGACTTTTAGAACAGATAAGTATATTTTATAAGAATTGCTTTCCTGAGTATTCATTTCTTTATTGAGGTATCCATTTGTATTTTTTGAGTGCCTACTATAGGCACAGCATCTTGTTCCTAGACATACTTGACAAATCGGGGAAATCATTCTTTAGAAGATTTGTTTAATGATAGCTGAATTTCACACTTGCAAAATTACAAAAAGCTGTGTAAAGATTCAAGGGTCTTTGAAGCCAACTTTGGTTCCACTTACTTGTCATTATTTAATCAGAAAAGAACCTTATTGGGACACATATGGTATAAATAGTTCAAAAGATATTTGGATGTCTTTATGAAAGAGGGTTTTCTTACACTTCAACCCTCAAAATGTTGCATTTTATTTTCCACAGCTATGCATGTTTTTTGAGGGTGATATGTCATTTTTTAAGCAGAAATTATCAACGTTTTTTTTTCTTTCCACGGGGAATTTTTCTTTTGTATGGAATTCTTTTGATTTGCAGTATATACGTGTTTGTAAAAGCAATATGCATGTTTTTAAAAATTCCATTACATAAGAGAGAGCTTGTCTCTTCTACTGATTTGAATGGAATTAAACTTTAAAAAGAACAGGTCCCCATACACACACAAGTTGGAAATCTCAAAACACCAAATGCAAAAAAGTCCTGCTTATTCCACTGATGCTTGCTGAAGAGGCTCGACTAGGGGATGGAAGATAACAACAGAAAACATTTGAATTCAGTTTAATACATATGGAGCTGTCCTGCATTTATTGGAGGCAAGTGAAAGCCAGTTCATTTCATTTTTAATAGTGAGCTTTATTAATTCTTCACTTATGTGCATATATTATTCTGAATTTTAATTTCACGTTTGGGTTTGATACTTTCTCAGACTAAAATCAATATTTTCTCTCTCCTAAAGAGTCGCTTTTGCATATTGTTTGGAGACTCATGAATTACGGATATCAACTGAAAAATAAAAGGTGAGACAAGCTTCTTAATACCCCAAGAGAATTTCTGGCTACTTTGAGATTTTACTGAGAAGAACTTGCTTCTTTTATCTGGTATCACAAAATGAAAATGTATACGAAAAACTGACTGTACTGCCACTAAATTACATTTGTTAATGATTGGAAAGTTGTAGTTCTCACCTTCTTTCTTTTCCTGTTGAACTTCTCTTGGATCTACTATGGGCTATTCAAAATAGATTCACTTACAACCTTTATAAAATGCTGTCCTCATACCCAAAGTCACTTTTATTCTCGGCAGTACTCATCTGGCCCCTGTTTGAAGGCAGTAAGACTTCTCTACATATTCATTTTGAAGCTGAATTTTGCCTTTGATGTTACACTTTATACTGATTATCAATTAACTTTTAAGTTGCAGTTAAGTGTAAATAATTTTTACACATAGGGAATACAGCACACATTGGATTTTTTAAATAGAAGCTTCCCTGAGGGCAAGAGTTTTATGCAGTTGCAATATATCAGATGAGCCTTTTTCTGACACCTTTAGTTTGTGGACAAGTATATTCAATATGATTTGTCCAACTTTACTTATTATGCTACAAAGTTTGCTTTCAACATTTAAAATGCTTTTCTTGATATCTAGGATTTAATGTTAACTATCATGCTATCATTGAGAAATCAAGACTTATGGAATAGGAACTAGTTCTGTGTTCTATGTTAACAGATGTGTACTTTCACCACTGGCTGGCTTTATAACTTTGTGCAAACTAGTTAATTGCACTATGTCTGATATGATTTGAATGTGGCGATATTAGTCTATATTTATAGAGACCTCAAGCTTCTCCTGAGGATTACAACTACCTTTATAGATTCTCATTGATTTCTGCCCCAATTTTATGCCTACTGTATGTTCTCAGACTTTTAGCCTATGGAGTGCTCTAATTACATGTTCTAAAATTAGTGGCAACTCAATTTGGGAACTTCTTTTTTTTTAATCTGTTGACCATGCCTCCTAACAACAATAGAAGTCATAATTAAATAACTAAGTGCAAGTAACTATCCAAGCCATACTGCTGTTGTCATGGAGTTAGGATTCAGATACCAACTGTTGAGGTCCAGAGTCCAAGTTCTTTACTATAGTCTATAACTGCTAATGTATCAAGTACATCTATACATTTATAATTTTTAAAGTAATTACTACTTTGCTGTTTTCATAAAAGATTTGATGTAACTTATCATAAGACATCAACATACAACACAGTTAAAAATGAGGCTAAAACCAGGGGTCATAAATGTAGATAAATGGAGGTGAAGTTATAATTCAAAATCTGTACTAAACTGATTACTTCAACATTGTAGTAAATTTAGGAACACTCCCTCCAAATTAGGGAAATAAGGAAAATGTGATGAGTTATATGGCTTTCATTTACTAAAAGGAACTATTTACATGGTCCTCAGTAGGGGCAAACTTCAAACTTTGTTCTGACACTAAATTCCAACAATTTGTGATTTTACTCCTTTCTACTCTTTTTTATTTGTTCATTCAACAACTTAATTAAATGTCTTTTATGGGCGTAGTATTAAGCCTGTCACTATGGACTCAATGCTGAGAAAAATAGTTATCTGCCCTTATGGAGAAATGGTGAAGAGTCCAAGAGTGAAGAAAATAGCCATGAATCCATATTTTAGTTTGTAACTACAAAGCGAAGTCTTTGCTATGTAGAAAGAAGTACAGTTCTATGAGAGCATGCAACAAAAGAATATGACCTAGACTTGGGGTTTAGGAGAGGCTTTACTAAAGAAGTGATGTTAGAGCTGAAATCTTAAGGATAGGCAGAAACTATTTAGGTCCCTGCTTTCAAAATGCTGCCTATAGACCAAAGAACTAGCACCAGCTTAGAGCTTCTTAGAGATGCAGAATCTCAGGCTCCAGCCTAGACCTACTGATTCAGAATGTGTTTTAACAAAATCCACAGGTAATTCCTTTGAAAGGCACTGATCTAGGAGAAGGAGTGAGATAGGGCAAAGAGAACAGTGTGTTCAAAAGCTCTGTGGTAGAAAGGAGTATTGAGAAACTAAAATATAGGCAATGTGGTTGGAGTTTTGGTAGTATGACAAGGGACAATCTTGCAAGAGAAGGTAATGGAGATCTATGCAGGCTGGGGCTACTTAAGCAGGGCTTTGCAGGCCAGAGAGAAATGGCAATCTTTGGAGATTTCTAAGCAGAAGAAGATAGATTTTATTTGGAAAACATCTCTCTGTAGTGCAGAGAGCAAAGGGTATTCAGAATGGAAGCAGGGGGCCATTGAGGTGGCTATTGTGTCTAGAGGAAAGATGATAGTATGGAGATGGTGAGGAGTAGAAATTTGAGAGATGTTTTAGGAAATTAAATGAATGGGCCTTGGTAATAAGTTTAAAATCAGGGTGAAAGAGTGCAAAGGGTCAAGGATGACTCCTAAATTTCAAACTTGCCCCCTCTGAATGAATGAAGGTGCTAAGAAAGGGAATCTCTGAAACGCAAGCAGATTTGAAGTGGAAATAATCAGTTTGGTCTTAGACATGTTGAATTTCAGATGCTTTTGAGGCAGTAGAGATATCAAAGAGGTGTTAGAAAAGTGGGTTCAGATGGGTCTGGATAAGAGATATAAATTTGGTAGTGGGAATGAGTGACATGTTGAATAATTGATTTAGGAAAGAGGAAAGGTTTTATTTGTACTCTCTCTCATATTGAATTTCAACTACACTTGCTAATTTAATGAAAGCATTTTTATAGAGCACCAAATTAATATAGTCTAGTTCCATTATTTTCTATTGCTTAAAGTAGATTCTGGAATAGATTTTAGATATCTGAAAGAAATAATCAATATATTTTTAGATTTTCTCAAATATTGCCTTGACCATGCTTTATAGAAGTTGAGTGGAACTCATTTAAAAATTGAATCCCATGTGCCTTAAGCATGGACAGTATATATTGCCAATTGTCTAGTCCATAACAGACCCACAGTTATATTTGAATTGTTGATTATAGAAGCGAGAGCTATATATTTTAGATATCAGACTTGCAGGCGGTAAAGCTAGTATTCTATTATAAAAATTAATGAGCCTGATAAACCTTATCAAATATAGTGTCATCCTACTTCTATGCTGAGAAGGGCTGTAGAGGTGCATCTGAGTTGAGCTAAAGCTAATTTCTAAATATGCTTGATTCTGCTCAAATAGATAGACAAATATAGTGTGGAAGATATAGCTTGACCAATAAGAAAAGACATCAGTCATAGTCCTGAAGGTGTCCCTTGGAGAACCTGTCACTTTAAAGGCATTGATTGAATTAGCTTGGGCATGAGTATTCTGAGAATAAGGAGCCAGGTGGTCCTTATAATAAAGAGCATGGTCTGTCCTCAGACAGTAAGTGCAGTTAGTGGTTTGTGACAATGAATAGCATTATTTTATTATTTTAACAACCAAAATATGGCCTCTCTGTTACCTTCTGGCTGAATATCAGCCCTGCCCGAATTGTGAATTTGAATAACAAGGTATGATGAAAACACTAATCTTTCATTTGAGCATGGTTAATATTTTGCTATTATTTTGACAGCAATTAACCAATAGATTCATCTGTTTTTTTAAGGCTGTCTGTAGTAAACTAGGTCACCAGTAATAGAATAAATGACTTGTCTTCATTGTCTTTGGCAAGAAGGCAATAATGCAACACATCCTAATGACATTTTTTATCTACAAGTAAGAAAGGAAAGGAATGGGGTAAAATAGAGACCAGTTGTACACCATTATACTTGGAACATGACTGTTATAACCTTTTTTGATTCTGGAGGTTTATGAAACAGGTTTTGAGAAAGCCTGGAATCAGGGCTCACAGCTGAGATTAGATAATTTGGAGGATGAGGCAGCACAGCTTGAAATGATTCTGCCTTAAACTTACTTTCCTGACCACCTACTATCCTGGGGTTAAAATAACAAGAGTCAAATAAGCAAGAAAGACCTCTTAGCTGAATTCAAGTACTTGAGGAAGTCCATCTTTCTCTTCCCTGTAGCTGATGTACATCTTGGACCCCTCACTCATTTCTACCTCCTCTGTCCATCTTTCTGACTATGGTCTATGTTTTTACTGTGTTTCTTATATAATATTTTGAATTCAACTTAGTGTCTGAACTGCACTTCATTTATCTTTAATAATTAAAAGTCTCGGATTATTTCTTCCACATGATAGCCAAAGCTTAGATCTGTCTCTTGTGAACCTTTCTTGGACCTGAGCAATCTTATCATGTAAATCAAGTCACTTTTCCCTGACTCCACCTTAACTACTACTTTGCTGCATCTCTCACGTTTAGGGGAAATATCTAATATAAGTGATTCTGTGACATTTTGCACCACATTTAAAACATTAGTTTAATGCCAGACTTTAGAGATTATACTTATATGAGGTATCATCATTTCTTCTCTAAAATGGCTAGATTGATCCACTCTGAAAACTTGATTTCACTGATTTATAAACACAAATACACTAAATTATGATTTCCAAAAACATATATTGGGAAACAGAGTAACTAGGATTGCTACACACATTGTAGATTAGTGTTTTTCTTTTGTTTATTTGATGCATGGTGTGGATTCCATGGAGAAGGACAATCTCGGGATAGAGGTTTAAGAAAAAAATGTGATCTTATTCCACTTGTTTCACTGAAAAATATTTATTATATGAGTTTGGCTGTATTTTTTATCCAGTCTATCTTATTCCCAATAATTACAATTATGGTTATACTTATTAAGTGCTTATATGCACTTGTATCATAATTCAAATTAATCAGTGTTTCAATGTTAAAGTCACTAATATTAAAATAACCAAATAATTTTAATTTCAAACTTCAATTTTTAGGATACATTTGTTGAGATTGTGACCATTTTGCTCTCCCAAGGCCATACAAGCTTATATGAGGGAATATTACAGCTTCTTGAGAACGAAGAGATGAATAAGAAAATTTCATATGTAAATAGATATAAAACTTACTCTTGGAAGAATTATTCCATTTGTATGGCATATAGTAGAAAACTATGCCCTTCAGATATTCCTAAAATTGGCTGGAATTTTAACCTAATCCCCAAATAAAAATTCTCCTGTTTAGTAAATTCCTGCGGGCCATTTGTTGTGGATCTCATGGAGGGATAGATTTAATGTAGCCAAACAGCCAGTTTGGTGTGGCCTTAGAGAGGAAAAAATTCTTATTCTGTTCCAGGTATTCTGGTGTCAAAATGTGTAATTACCTCTACTAAGATTAATGCATTATTCCTCTTACTGTTGGAAACATTTGAGATTTAAGCTAATTTATCACATCCTCAACTCTTGTCACCTTTATAAAATTCCGTTGTTTCACTTTCTAGATAATTTTTCCTTCTAAAACTTTCTTTCTTTTGTCTTTTAATAAATATGTCCTTTCTAAATCCTTTTTCTTTTAGAATGAAAAGACTAAAAGGACTACTTTTGTAATTAAAAGTCATTTAAAAATAACCTCAGAAGATTGTTTCTAGATATCAAAACATCTTTATGGTCCCATTTCTATGGCAAGAAAGACAAGTGACTGGGATCGTGTACATTTTACTGTAGTCTACATTAATTACCTTCTATTAAAAAGTGACAAAGACCTTTTTGAAAGGGAATCTGGCACTCTTTCCACAGAAATGATGGCAGACACCCTACTTTGCTGATTTCTTGACACTTCTAATTACCTGTATTCATTTGAAATCATTTCCTTTGTAGAGAGTTATTGGCATGATTTTCTGAGAACAAGAGGAAAATGGAAAACATTTTAGCAAGTTAAGGAAAAAAAATCAACAGTATCATTGTTTGCCGCTTTTGTTGAAACTACCTACACGAGTCATTTGAGGGACATGAAGGTAAATGAAAGGTTATACTTTGCCCTGCACGTTGTTGCTGGTATTTGTAATGTCAATAACTGTAGAAGGTTGTCAGGAAATTGGAGAGATAAAGGTCAATAGCAATGACAAATATATCATTGTATGTGTTTGAATATGCAATATCAGCCTAATCTGCCACTGGAGGCTTTCACACCCTGGAAATATCAATCAGGGCTATATAAAACCCACTCATTGTTCTCTAGTCTCCTAGAATGTAATAGGGAGATTTCTTTTGGGGGTGTTGGTATTGTAGTTATTGCTGAATACACATATAAATGCTCATTATTTCTTTTAAAGATGGGATTGACAAAAACGTATTAAAATGTCACAGTTTTTAAGATTGCTTCATTGGTGGGAAAATAAAACTTTTTTTCATCCAAATGGAGAGACACAATTCAGCTTTGTATACCATTGCAATGAGGTAGATTCCAGAGTCTTTCAGTGTTATAAGCTAAATTAAATATTAACTACACATTTCATACAATCTTGACAAAAACTTAGTTGAGCTAATGGTGAACCCTTACACCAAGTCCTGCCTCCTGTTGATTTTAACATGTTAGAAAATGTGATCATTTATATTCAATAATAAAATTATTTACAAATGAAACGCACAATAGGTTACTTAAACTGTGTCTCTACTTGGAAAAGACTTGTTAAAATGCATTTCGTTGGAGCCAAACCAAAGTATTCAGATTCAGTAAACAAATGCATCTATCTCCCTTTTAGTAAGTGGTGCTAAAGAAATCACTTAAAACCTTTTGGGAAATGAAAAGCAAAAATAAAATAGGCAAGAGATCTTTTAAATGAATGTGCTTCTACTTGGTTTTGAAGAACACCTGCAGAATACAAAGGCAGTGTGTTTGAAACACAGAGGGATCATATTTTATGAATACTACTTTTTAATTTTTGGATACTCTCTATTAAAATAAAATATTTTGAAAAATCTCTTCCTGAAATATTCTACATTTTCTTGGGTATTATGGCCCCTTTCCCTAATGATGACCCAGTGCATAAGTCATCCTTCTGAAATACACACACGGACAACATGGAAAGAGAAGTGAAAAAGAGATCTGTTACTGAAGAGTGTACAGAATGACAGGAAAAAGAGCAGTAAACTCAGCCCACACCCTGAGGTGACAGAATAAGAGAAAAGGCTGGAGGGGACAGAGAAGGCCTGAAGGAGAAAAGGGATAGAAAGAAAAATAGAAATGATTTAGGGAGAGGAAAATAAAGAAGGGGCCATCACGAAGGTAAAATATTAATGTAATTTAACAATAAGTAGAATCATTACATGTGAGAAATGAAATTTGTTAAAACTGAGAGATAAAAGGTAGATTGTAGAAGTTGAGAGAAAAAGAGCTAATATTCAGACAGCTGATCAGAATAGTCCTAAAGAGAGGGAAAAGAAACAAAAACAGCAAAGGGTCCCCGATGTTTTCCAGCCAAGGTGTTTTTCCATTCAAGGGACAATGAGTCAGAGGCTCCATCTCACCTTTCCTCTGTATATGCTGCACATTAAAGAACCTGTTAGGAAGCTATGTGCCCCATCCATTGAAGTGCATCTACAGTGTGCCTGTACATTTCACTTTTAAATATTCTATAGACTAAATTATGGATATTTTTATGTCAAGTTTTTTTTCTAAAGCTAATTATTTCCAGAGAAATAATAATTTTAAAAGTCCTCAAATGAAACCTGTCAATGCTTTAAGTAGGACATTTTGAGATTGGATTATTTCCTTTCACTGGTTTCCCTTAGTATTTAGTTAGTTTTGATTACATTTCTGACCTTCGGAGAAGACTCCTGTATAAGTATACAGTCTGGCTAAATTCACCATGTGCCAAATGACAGCTATAGCACCATCCCAAAGGTTTTATTTATTTTACTTTAATTTTTTTTTTTTTTTTTGTAAATTGAAATATATAAATAGAAGTAGACCTTTACTCTTGTCTTCTTACTTGAAGGTAGCATTTTCTTCATGAAGGTAGCTAAGGAGTTTAAGAAATAATAAAAGGTCTCATATGCATTAAATATGTGTTAAATAGAGTTAACTTCTCTTTGCAGTTTTAGCAACTTGAATGCAGGTGCTGGAAACGACAGAATCCTGGATTGTCTGTGCCGGAGTGTCTCCTTTTTATAGGCTAACATCTGGGTAAGAATAAAATTTTGAAGATTAATTTTTTCATTTTATTTCTTTCCCTTTCCCCTTTTTTTCTGGGTAAAGTTAAGTTTGGAGATGAATGCAGCACAAGTAGTTTCCTATTTATTGTGATCGCTTTTTAAAACAGTTTGTGATGTACCACAAATAAATAATTATCATTTTGCACAAAGTAATGTTATTCTTTTGTGTTAGATGACTGGTATTGAAAATCAGCTGATTAAATCTACATAATTTTGCATTTTCCCTTTCTTTTCATAGTATAATATTTGGGCAATAACAAAATTACATATTAATTTTTACTTTCTCTCTCCTTTGTTTGTTAATACTGATTATTTTAGTTATCAATGTCCCTCGAAGGGAACTACTCAGCATTTGCAGAATTATTCCATAGTTTTTTTTTTCTCCAGACTAAAAACTTGTAATTTCTAAGTGTAATAACCTACTCTACAAAGTGAATGTACTGAAAGATAACTGTAATTGGCAAGTGTTAGAAATGGGACAGATTAGATATAATTTTATTCATATCTATCTTTTCTCTCTCTCTATGTAGGCAGATAAAGCATTAGACATGACAGAGTGTGCAGTTGTGAGGGAAATCACAAATCTCAGGTCTCCTCTGAGGTAAAAAAAGGGTGAAGGCCAAATTCTTCTAGTGTTTTAGAAGTTACCTTATGCTTACTTACACACACACAAACACTCTCTTTCATATATGCCACTTTAACTAAGTCTTCCTGTTTGAAAGGAAAAGTGATCTAGCTTTTGGTGTAATATATTAATCTTTTTTTTTCAGATATTATTCCTTCTTAAAAACACACTAATATTATTTAATGAGTCTGCTTAAGAAAATCAAATGTAGACAGACTAATTTCAGTTATTTTTGCATTGTAGATAAATTGTTGAGATTTCAATAGCTGTACAAGATTTTGTGATCTGAATTTAAATAAGACATTACAACTAAAGAAAGAAAGAATAGTGAGTGACGTAGAAAAAAGTAGAGTGAGGGTTATTGATAAAAAATAAAAGAAATTAACTGGTAGAGAGAAAATATATCTTCAAGTGCAAAAAAGGAAAGACTTATTTAATCATAAGAAAAAAAGATACAGGAGGCCACAGTGGATCACAAGCTAATTATAGGTTAAAAACAGAGCCCTGTTGTTGAACGACAAAATACTGATAGTCACTGAAGAATTTAGGGAACATAAATAATCATCCACATTTTATGCATTATTAATCAGTTTCTTGTTACCATACTGTGTTCTTTAGGATCCTACTAAGCTGAATGTAAAGAATTTGGAGTAGGTCCAGAGGAAGCAGCAAAGAAATGAGGGCTGGGAAACAGTCCCAATAAAACAAGGGTAAAGGAACTGGCCTTGTTTAGTCTGGAGAAGAAAAGTCTTGGAGGGAATTAATAGCAGTCTTCAAGTTCATGAAGGAACACAGTCCTTTGCAGGTAGAGGTGAACAGCTGGTCTCTGTTTCCTCTGAGGATAGTATGAGACAGCAGGGTCTTAAATGCAGTAGATGGGATTTAGGCAAGATGTTAGGAAGATCAGGGAAAGAGCAAGGAGGGGATCCTCCAAATTTAGAATGTGTTGAAGGAATTATTATTATTTTTCTGGAGTCAGTTCAAATAACAAAATAAAAAGAGAGAATACAATTTATACAATAGGAGCCTGTGGAGGAAAGGAGGCAAAGAATAAATAGTTGTAATCTAGTAATAAAGGCTATCTGGGATGAAAGAAATACTAAATTATAGAAGTGTCTAAGAGTCAGAATACTTGACTAGAAGGGAAAATACATTATAGAAAAAAATGAGATTAAGCAGGAAAGACAAAACCATGAAATTCGGGATATGGCATATATTTGCAAAAGTGTACAGTTTTAATCAAATTTTTATTTTGGTGAAGAGAAAAGAATTCTAAGTATTCATCTGTATAATATGTTCTAGCTATTTGTAATTATAAACATTTTATTAGAGTGACATTCTTGAATATTAAAAGTAGAACCAACAAAGAGATTTACCATATTTTATCCCCAGTTTTGTAAAATAAATAAATAAATAAATAATGGGGAAAAGAACTAAATAATTTCCCGAATCTTATTCAACCTTTTGATCTTATGACATATGGGAAAATTGTGACTGTTTGCTAAGTAAAAAGTGGTACATATATACCACTCAAAACAAGAATAAAGCATGCATAGAATCCTAAAAGCAATGTTACAATCCAGAAAAATAATAGCAAAATTATCAATCTTATTACAGAAAATATTAATTGAGTATTCAGTGTTCCAGGTTTTACACAGATCAAACAAAGGAAAGTGATCCATGAATTTAAGAAATTTAAAGTCTAAGACTGGTTATCATTTGATAGGAATGTTGCATTACAGGTAAATCATCTGGGACCATGAAATCTATTGAACTTTCAATGATGCTTAGGTATATAAATAAAGAAGTATAAATGACCATTTCAGCAAGTTGAATTGTTGAACGATGTGCATTAGCTTTTAAAATAATTGCAGAGGTTAAAATTTCTAGTCTCCTTCAACTACAATCGCAACTCAAACCAATAATCAGAATTGTACTTAGATTACAAATATATTACATAATGGGTCTGGATAAACTGCTTCATTTCCAGATTACTTGGTTAGTTTGATCAATTTTCTAGTTACTTTTATTTATTTAGATGGTCATTATACCTCTTTAAAAATGGAATGAATTCTGCTTATGTTTAGCTTTGTTGAACAAATTTTCAATATTTCACAGCTATATTTTGTCATTGAGAGGTTCTGTCTAATATATTTTGCAATGCACTATTTTTTTCCTGATGTTTAAAAGTTCCTTCAACTTTCAAATGCAGAAAATAGAATAGTCCATATTTGAATTTATTTTGCAAAATGATAGTTATGTATATTTTATAACTATTTTATGTTTTTTATATTTTATTGTTACACTGATCTTAGCAATCTAGAAATAGATCCTTGCAAATATTTTTTACTGCTCTTAAAAATTAGTTACAAACACTTTACTTGTAAAAGATTTGGGTTTGTAAATACATCTTAGTTTCTCTCTCTCTCTCTCTCTCTCTCTCTCTCTCTCTCTCTCTCTCTCTCTTCTCTCTCTCTCTCGACAAAGAAAAGCCTTTTGTTCTGGTCTCTCTGGCACTACCTTATTTTGTGACTTTCTGCTGTCCCCTAGTGGCATGTTAATCTTCTTGACTACTGTGTGATCGCCTCTGGAACCAATTCTCTACTCTTCTGTGCTTTTTTGTGACTCTCATTAGCAGACATTTAAAATGCTATTAAACAACCCATGAGCTGCCTTTTAGAAGCAATAACCCTGTTTTTAGCCCAAACAGTTTTCCATTTATGAATTCTTACCCCAGTAAACATGTCTAGGGAATGCATGCTATCTAGATACATTGTATTATCTCACCACAATAAACATTTCAGGTTTTCAAGTTCTAACACAAAACTGATGAAAGCAAAATGCTATCAGTTTTGACTGGTCTATACATAACATACGGTAGCTAAAAGGTTATTTGTGACAGGTCAGACTATTTATGTCAATGGGTTTACAAACAAAAATTGTACTATTCCTTTCCCTTTGCTTTTCAAAATCCTGGTAGGTTACTATAATTGTAGTATTTGCTCTTTTCATGGTGATATTCTTCTATAAAATATTTAGAAAGATATAATGAAACTGTATGTATTTGAAACATTAAGTGTAATTCATTTATGTAAAGGATCTTGCATCAACATATAACAATGATTTAGAAAAATATGTTCTTAAATTTTTCTGTGTGTTTTCATTCTAGAGAATCAGAATTATTTTTAAAATTTAGAGGTATATTGGTTATTTTATCTTCCTTCTATGTTTTATGTACTTGAGATACAATGGTCAGCTGTAATACAGGGCCAGTAAACTTTTCAGTATATTTTTGTTTTCAAATTAGTCATTTCAAAATGTATGTAATGAGAATGGAATGTAAGGATTTGTCAAAAACAATGTTTCAGCTTTTTTTATATTTAATTTTAACTCATGAAGAATTACTATTAGCCTGGCTTACACAATCCTTTTAAAATATGGCAAACAACAAACTAAGAAGAATTTACAAGAAAAAAAGATCTGATGAAATCTGTTCCATTAACAGAAAGAACATTACAGAAATCCGAGACGTATAGTGAACTAATGATTTCTTGGCACTGTCTTGTTTGGCACTTATCATGGTTTGACAATTATCACATGAATAGCAACACTTTTTTTCTTTCTGAACTTGGGGTTGGACGGGATGGGCTCTGGGGGCGGGGGAAGGAGGCCCAAAGCCCTGGAAACTCCCATTTCTTAGTAATTTGAATGTATAGTTTGGCCATGTGGAAGAAAAAGAACTAAGCTGTAAGTTTCTGTTAAGTGACGATATTCTTGTTTCTTCAAAGAAATGTTGGTATAGTTTTTTGAACTACCTCTCTTCTAAAAGGTCAGATTGCTGCCCAATTTAGTCATTTTGTCTGTTTATACATGCCTCCATTGGGATAAGATATCCAAAAACAAAGCCTTAGATTGCAATCAATCTTGGCTTAAGTGCAAAGCCATCTAACCAATCTAAGAAATCATATTGACTATCATGTGGAAAGAGAAAAAAAAGAGTTTAAACCTCCTAAACTTTTTCTCAAGAGAAAAGATAAACCACTTTTTAAAACCTCCTTAATATATGAGAGAACTCATGCTTTCCTCCCTCAATTTTTCCCCAACACCCAATTTCTCAAATTCAATTATATGGTTTTCTAAAAATACATCCTCCATCAAACACTGTAAATTACAATAGCTATTTTTCACACAGAAATGTCTGTTTTTGTTTTTTGGGTTTTTTTTTTAGTTGTCTCTTCAGCTTGTAAATGTTCTAAAAATGTTCTCCTGGAGTTATTTTTAAAAACTCATGGTTTGTTGGATAATAACTATTGTCGCTCTGTCCCTGGAAGCATTGGAGACAACATATTTGACAGGTTAATAGGAATGAGAATTCCATTTGAAACTTTAATTAATTTCATTTGAGATAAATGTGACTTTCAAAATCTTAGTTCTAATGAATAAACGGGCAGATTTCTTTGCCATGGTAGATTCTATTCAGTTAATTATCTCGTAGACTATTTGGAAAATAAGAACAGGAGAAAATTTCCTTTAAAAAAGAGTTAAATCTAGAGACAGTCTTAATAAATCTTTTCTAATGTAACACAGCATTATCAGTGGCCTATTCTCTACAGAATTAGTTTTTCCAAAACAAATAATAAAGCCGAGCAGTCCTACTTTTTACAACTCTGGGGACTATCTAAACAAAATGAACAGATTTTAGGGCTATTTTTAGTGTGTGTCACTTGTATTACAGTTTACATTTGCTTTCGAGCCTTATTGACATTCTTGGTAGAAAAATACAGGCAGAACACTCATTAAGAATCTTAATAAAGGACAGTCTCCATAGGGCAGTTACCAAAAAAACCAAAGTCGAGGCGTGTGTAAGAGTGTCTTTTGGACTTAACTTTATGTCCTGCTGCTTGATTTTCAGTTTTTAAAAAATAAAGCCCTGAACCAAAGTGCAGATTTAATGTTCTGTTTTAAAAAATCTTTAGGCATTTGTATAGCCTACTAATAATAACTGAAGTAAAAGCACATTTTTGAGGGTAGGAATTTTCACACAGCAATAGGTAAGTGCTTCCATGACTAAATAACTATTATTTTTCCATAAATTGTATATTCACATTAAAGTGAAAATTAACTTGATGGAGAAGTGTAGTGCAATGTTGTGATTTTCTGCAAACCATTCTTCCGTGAATAAAAATGCATGGAAAATCTATCTTATGTAATGTTATGAAATATGTCATCACACATAGATTTATGGAAAATGCCATGTTATATTTCAAAATATAGATGCGAGGATTAAATATTTGCATTTTGTCTAAACCAAGTTTCTTTAGCAGTTTGTTCTGTGTGAGAAAGGCCAGTGCCTCCATAGTGAAGGGACCTCATTTCACATGCATTTACAAATAACGAATAAAGAATTTACCTCTTTTTGTTTATTCTGAAAAGATATTACATTAAGAGGAAAATATTAGAAAAAAAGATAAAACCAGATACATATTTAACTACTTTGTTATGTCTTTTTCTTCTATGGAAAGGAGAGCACTTTGATAAGGTTAGACTGTACAGGAAATCTAATTTGACACCCTGCTCGATGCCTTATGGTTCTTTCTTATTAATCGTGTTCATGTAAACCTCCCTAGTAAGGAAATTCCTTAGCTGTAGACATCATTTAACTGAACCTTATAAATAGAGCTCAAATTCAAAGGTAAGAAAACAGACATGAATGTTACACCAACCACCCCTGATAAGATATGTTTTCAAAGCAAAAGCATGTCTACAAAGTGTTGTGGTATGGAAATATCCGATTAAACACTTAAGAAAACATGCTTTCCCACACAGCAGCCTCTTTATTTGCATGAAAAAATTCCTTAGAACAACAAAAAGTAACTTGGCACAACTATTGTAGCTTATTAAAATTCAGTGTACCACAATTAAACCTGAAAGAGATTTCTATAAAATTATAGCTTGACAGATTACTTTTTCTGAACTCGAATGAAATTGAAAAGTGAAAATGATACATTTGGACCGATAGTAATGTTTGTTGTAACTGCTGAAAAAACCCAAGTTAAGGCACTTTGGGAAGTTTCAAATAGTTTGCTACAGAGGAGTCATCGAAGAAAGTAGTTTTATCACTTGATGAGTGTTTTTAACTAGTTAAAGAGGTTACTACAGCTACTTTAAAATCACGTTGTGAACAATGACTCTGATTAAAAGATTGTCACAGATGGGCTTTTTTAAAAATTTGAAGCTTTCAATCATCTTACTTCTGAGGTTTTGCAGTGTAAAGGAATTACATTTCTATAATAAATGTATCAATTACTAATTAGTTTGGTGGTGAGTGCCTAATTTGGGTTTCTGTACAATATAAGGCCAGTTTAAATTTCTTCTAGCACTGGTTTATCCTGGCCTATTTAACATACAAATTAAGCCCAAATATCTTTCAAAATTCAAAATCGCTGTACTTATTTCTACCAAAATAATAAAAATAATTTATTGTTATAATCTCAAATTATGGTTTAGTTTGGCAGAGTGAAAATATGACCTCTATAGGAATCCCCATTGCCTCTTAAATTTCTGTTTGTTTATGATGGGTTTGTGTGCTGGTGAAAGTTGGTGCAACTAATACTTAATATGTTGATTAAAAATAAACTGCTTTTGTTCTAAAATAATGTTTAAACAAGAGAAGAAAAACCTGAGCCTCTTCAAATAAATTATTTTGCTCCTTGTAACTTTAAATATCCAAAACAAACAAACAAAGAAACAAAAGATAAACCAAGTCATATGACAAATATATTGCAAGCAGGAACAGATGAGGCATTTTTCAAAATTAAACTATGACAAGTAGTTGTAAGGCAGTCTGCTTCCTTAATTTTGGTTGGGTGGGGTGACGATTAGGAGTATTATAATTGAAAATGCATACTCATAGCAACTAAAATCTTAAGACATTCAAATTCCTTTTCTTTTTATCTTTTATAATTTTGGTAATCTTTACTTTTCAATTTTGGTGGACTTTTTTCAATTACATTAACAATATAATAATACAATTACATAAATTTTATAAGATTGCTTTATATATTATATATTTTTATCTGTAAAGCATTGAGTAGGTAGCTATTTATGTGAATTAAAAACATAAAAATATGGCTTTTCTCCTTATTTCATTATTGAAATGGAATATGATCTTTAGCTAGGGCTGAGGTTTAGTGGCAAATTTGAAAATAGCCTACATAAATAGATGTCAAATTAATCAAGAAAGGACTATTGTCATTATTTTCAAAAAATGGTATACCATCAGGATTTTTTAACTCTGAATAATTGTTATGAAGAAAATAGAAGGTTGCATTTAAAAAATTAGCATACTGAGCCTCTTTAAAGTGTTAAAATGATTCAGTACTCAACTTGGATTTGTGAAAATCGTGATTAAGGAACTGTTCATGATCTTAAGAAAGTCATATGATTAACCCTGAATTTAGAAGTTGATGATGCAGCAATAGACAATACTATGACTAACGTAGAGTGTCTGTCTCTCTCTTTTGTAATTTGGAAAAAGTGTTTCTGAATCAGCCTCCTCACCCTCTGCAAAGGTCCCTCACTTTTGAAGCAAAGAAGTTTACTCTATCCCAATTCTTTCTGGTGCTTTCACTTTGTTACTCAAGTCAGAGACAAAGAATATTTTCTTAGGTATTGATTTTTACCCTCTTGTGGTTAATAAGAATTTATCATTTAGAGGTCTCGCAGGTTGAAATGCATATAAAAATCAGTTTTGATTTCCAAAAAACCATTTACAGTGAAAGCAGAAGGAATTTCAGTCGTTCATCATGTGGTTCATATCATCTAGGTATACTTTTAATTAAACACTGCACCATAAATAAGCAAATAATACAAGTTAGCAGAGAAGCAGTCGATCTAAATCATGACAGTTGCTCATTTATCTTTGTCTTAACTAGACAATAGAAAATGGCATTCCGCTGTTGTTTTCTATGCATTAAGATTTCCTTCTTAAACAAATGCAATCGAGATGGTTTGTTTTCCGACAGCCCAGCACACACTGCCAGTGGCCAGAGTTTTGTCTCGTCTTCATCCAGAGGAGGATTAATCTTGGTGATGGTGCAAACAAAATGTATGTCTGGGGTCAAAGTGCAGACTGCCTTTTGGGATCTGCATTACATTAATGTCATTTTTGGGTTCCTGACGTTAATCAAAACCAACACCATAAAGCGTCACTTAGCTAATTTGTGTATTATTGTCAATGTTACCATTAATTATGCGTTTGTGAGGAAAAAGAGGATTAATGAGATGTCACACAGGTAATTTACAACGATCAGGCTCCCCAGGACATTAAGAAAACACTAGCTGGGTAAGATTACCATGCAATCCTAATAGTATGCAAGAAGCGAAAGTCTTTGTTGAGGGACCACACTAATAAAGCCCATTATTATCAAAATCCCTCTTCACTAGAGTATTTTTCTAACTTTTATAAACCTTACTGGAATTAAATGTTGTTTCATCTAAAGTGTTATCAACTAATGTATTAATTGTGAGGCTCCTGTTTAGGTGTGTCTCTCTCAAAGTTCTGAGGATAAGCTATTGTTTTACTTAAAAGGTAGGCAAGTCACAGAGGATTATTCTTCACTATGCCTCATGAACTCAGGTTCACACGGAATATCTCTGCAAACCATTTTAGGAGGTCTGAGTGCTTGTATTTAAACCATTTAAGAAAAAGATCTCTTAAATCACTTTATTTTCTTCAGTCTAGTTCCCACTCAGAGCCATGGAAATAAATGGCTTTTGCTTTCTGTCATCCATTTCTGGAGTTTACTCAGTGAAGAGAGACAGAATACCTAATGTAAGAATTATATCAGCACAATGCACATTGGGACAGAAGCACTGAAGCATAGTCCTGTACCGTAGTCTAAAAGGCAACGAAGTAACAGGGGTGCTGGGCCTCAGCTCCCCACTGTTGCCACTCACTGTGCCATGTGATGTTTTGAGGGTCTGCTCAGAGAACAACTGGAGCTCCTTGGGAAAAATCACATTGGTTGGTTCAACTGTGATTGGAGAATCAAGCCTGACTTAGGTGATCACTAGGAGCCAGAGGATTTAGTAGGGGAGGATCTGAGAGCGAAAGTTGAGGGAGGAGCTAGAGTTAGGAACCAGGAAGTACATTAAGGCAGCGGTCCCCAACCTTTTGGCACCAGAGCCTGTGCTCCTATGAGAATCTAATGCCTGATGGCTGAGGTGGAGCTGAGATGCTGATGCTAGTGCTGGAGAGAAGCTGCAAATACAAATGAAGATGAAGATTCACTCACTCACCCACTGCTCGCCTCCTTCTATATGGCCCGTCCGTGGCCTGGGGATTGGGGACCCCTGCTTTAAAGGAATCAAGAGATAGGAAGATGGGACTAGTGGAGAAAACAGTGTACTGAATCTGTGACATTTATTTAATAGATATTTGCTGACTCCTCATCATGCAGTAGGCACCATGACATGACACTGAGGAGCTAAACCAGACATGATTCAGGGAATTCAGAGCTCAGGGCCTGGATAGCTCAATCAGCTTCCTTTTTAAATGATTATGGTGTTATAGGGTTGAAAATAAATAGGAGAGGGGTCAGAATGGTTTATAAAAACCCCTATAAAGGGAGACTGACTATGTGCTATTTTAATTTGAATTTTTGTTGACCCATTTTAAGTCTTATTTTTTATTTATATGATGAATTATATGATAAAAATTAGAATTACATACTTGCTTCTATACACATATATGTAATTTAGGTTTAAATCCCAGCTCTTGGGATACCTTGAATAGTTAGTTAACTTGTCTATATGTCACTATCTTCATCTGTGAAATGAGGATAATAAAAACTTATCGAATATAGTTATGAAGATTAGATGAAATAATGAATGTAAATCAGTTAACACAGATCTTAGCACACAGGATGTGTTTAAGAGGTCAGTGATTTTTAGACTTAAATTTGATAAGCAGCATCTGGAACTTAAAAAAATACAGTGGCTTGGGCTATACCCTAAACCTATGAATCTGAATATCTGAGTATGATCTCAATGTATAGCCTAGATGAAAATTCTGTAATAAAGTTTTAATATTTATCATTTATTATCAATTGTTATTAATATTAATATATGTAGTAAACTAAGAATGATTTTTATGTGATGCCTTGTATAGAGACTACATATGTGGGATCACGCATTTTATCAGGTATTATACATGCAACTGTAATGTTTGGGGCCATACAATTTGAATTGTGGTATATAAAAATCTATGAAATACTGTTTATACTGCAATTACTGTTTGTGTGTACATATGTGTATATGTGTATAGATCTATTTCCCTGGGGTGAATGCAAAAGTTTGAGATGGCTAGTGTTATATAAAGGATGTGTTTAAGAAAACATCGATCCACTACTAGAATAAGGTCAAACCACAGTGAGCTTAAACTTCACCATCCTACTAACAAATGAAAATAAAACATTTAATACATTGTCCATTCTTGCTTTTTATATTTATAGTATATTCCAAAGAGGATTTCCCTGTTGGGTAAAATTTCAGAAGCAAAGAGGGAAAAGCAAGGGAAAAGTTTTAAATAAAAAATGTTTTATTATTGATTTGGTTTGCTGCTGCAGCTGACCCATATAGAATGTGGAAAATTATATAGTTTATTTCTTTTTCTTTTTATTGGCTCTACAAAGTAATAGGTTGCATAGCTATTAGTTTATCTTGTAACTAACCTTTGAACTATTTTCTGAGTTGTTTTTTTCCAGAAAGCAATAAACTCGATAGAATAAACACTGAAGATTTTTAATAATGTTAAATGTACTCAAGGCGAAGATTCTAAAGAAAAGATCTGCTTTTCCTCTCTTCTATGACTTTTATGGATTTGAAATTCTTACTTTATTATCATGGTCCTCGTAGGGCAAAACCCCTGCTCTGACTAAAATTAAGGGTTCTCTCCATGGTACAGAGTTTATTATGTTCTAGAATTAAATGGCTAATGTGCTTTGTCTCTTCACTATAATGACATAGTGTGAAGAAAAAGCTTTGTCAAAGCATTCTGAATTAAAAAAAATATATCAAGGATTAGATGCAATATTTAAAGACTAGTCATTGTTCTATTCTTTTTTTAAATTTAAATGATGATATGTGATACTGTATAAAGTCCATTGAAATTATTGCTTAAGACATCAGAAATGCGTCTATGTTCACAGTCATATATTTTACATAATGACATTATAGTGATTAGATATAGAATTACTAAGACATCCAAGTAAGGAGTAGAAAAGTGTTCCTCAGATGACACAAAAGTTCTTTTTCCTCAAATTAATTATGAAAAAACTTCTCAAGAAATGAGGTTTCCTTTTCATTTATAAAAGAAATTGACTAAATAATTAAAAAATTATCATGGTAACCTTCTGAATTATTTGGACCTATATGTCAATCAAGCATTAAAAACCCATAATGTGGTTTAAGGAGTATAAAGTTACACATGATTAACATTTCCAAAAAGAAGGATCCTCTAATGTAAATCTACCAAAAAGAGAAGGGATCCTCACATTCAATACCTCTGAAAAATGCATCTATAGCTTCCTCTGTGAATTCACAGTGTCATTGACTTATTAAAATGCTCCTGTTGTAAATAAAGTTTTTAACTTTGAAAGTCATTTATCCCAGTAAAACATTAACATTTGCTCAGAATTTCTGCTCCATAGAACTAATGATGGTGGTTCAATGATCTGTACATTGCAGTAGATATTTTCTGTCTTCACCAGCTGGGCAAGAGCAGCCCAGTGGGAGATGAAATTATTAGGAAAGTGTATCCAATCAGGCCAGCTTAATGCAGAATAACCAGAGAGAACCCAAAGCTGGTACATTAGTGCTGATTGTCAGATCTGCAGGGCTAGATGAGGGCCATGAGGAAAGAGACAATTATGTGTGTGTGTGAGGGGGAAACAGAAGTAGGCCACTTGTTTAGAATCAAACTGCAAGAGAGCTGGAGGTCCTTTTGATGTGCTGTCTGTTACAGCGTTGAAGGTGGGGAGGAAAGAAACCATTAGGGCTTAGCTGTACAAGGTCGAGGAAAAAATAAGAAAATAGGTCATGGTTGGACATCATCTCTAGTACTGTACATTTGGAGTAGAGTGGGGGCTGTGGTAGATGCTGAGCAAGTTAGATCACCTTGAGAAGTATCCAACATCTTCTGATGACAAAACTGGGAATCTTAAAATTGGTGGTGCTTCTGTTGCCATTTCCAAAGAATAAATACAGTATTAATCAAACTGGTTTGCAGATTTTAGTAGGCAATAATAAGGGACATGGAAGTTTTTGTAAATACGTCTTCCAGAAAACTTTATCTCAATAGATCAAGAGATAACAATGAAGATAATTTAATGGCTATTCATGAACTTCTATATAGTGGGAAAAAGTTTCTTGAAGCACACATGCTAGTGTTATTGCCAATTTTTAATGACTTTGGCCAATGGTACAACTTTGGTGAGGTTAGTAGGTAAAGACTGACTCCTAAACAATAAATATTGGTTATTTCCACTATGAGGAAATGTTCTGGGCTTAAGGACATAGTCTCGTCCAATTTATCTTGTAGACTGAGAATTTAATGTTCCCAGCACAAAGGCAAAAGTTCGATAAAGATTTGTATAGATGGATGTTCTATTTGTAAGGTGATCTGAAGTAAACAACTACATGTAGGAAAGGCAAAATAAGTGTTTTAAGATTACTCTGAGAAGTATATTTTAAACATTATAACAAAATCATGATGACTAGATATACAAAAAATTAGGTCAGCTTGTAACTTAATATGTACTTGTCAAAAATTGTACTGCTTTTTTTTTTTTTTGACAACTGACCTCAAGTCTGAAAGATAAAAGCAATATAAGATCCTATAGAGACTATAACAACAAATTAAAGAACAACCTTAATGAAATCACAATGTGCTAAAAAACCATTTTTATTAACCTGTTATTTTCTATAAAGACACTAATATAACCAATATTAAACTGATTAGTTCCATCTTTGAAAATGGAAAAAATCACTAAATGAATATATCCATATCTTTTATGCTTCAAGATGGCTTATGTGTAAGTAGGGATGAAAAGACTTTCAAGTGTATTTCATTTTCTTTTTAACTATATAATCGTCCATACGGAAATCTCTTATCTCAGAACTTTTTGAGTAACCAGGTAGCCTGAGATGGAAGGATTTCACCTGTGAATTACATTCACATAGAGACAGAGATACCAACAACACTTAAAATATAAAAAGCTAGTGCAGACAAATATGTGTAAGACCCTCAGACATTCTCTATCTTCAAGTAACTCGAATCGCTGTGATTTCCCTGCCTATGTAACATTTCTTCTACCTTAGTCACCTGTGTTTTGTTTCCCCATTCTGAATGTCAGCCAGTCTTCATGTTCCTTTTGTTTATTTCTAATTCCATTCAGGGGTTCTGATTCTGACATACAATAGTTTCCTTATTGATCATTTGGTTTTGTATTATTGAACATGATTAAACCTAAACTTGATTAACCCTGCAATGACTTTTCACCATGAAAGACCATAGTGCCTTTCCCTGCAAAGACTCCCTCAGCCACACATAGTATGCCTCAGGAGCAAAGATGGAAGAGCTCATGGAATATCCTTTTCTATCTTGTTTCTTCCCTTTCGCTCTTCCTCCCCATGATCTTCTCCCCTTTTCCCTCTTTATTTCTCCCTTCCCCTAATCTCCTTCTCCTCCATTTTCCTTTTTCTTCAAATCACTGGGGCTCCAAACTCATTAAATTTTAGGTTCTTTAATTTATCAAAGTGAACAAATCTATTCTAAAATTAGTTGGATCAGTTAATAAATCAAGGCACGAAAGATGAGCACAAAGAAGAGCTGAGAAACAGATGGAGTTCTGAATATTATTTTTCCTTTCTGTTTTTTACATTTTGCTGCTCTTTCCTGCATCTGGACCTTCATGCATGTATAGCTAACTACACTATCCTTCAAGTTTTAGTTTAGAAGTCATTTCTTCAGGAACATCTTCCCTTATTGTCTAGACCTAGACTTTTGTATGATTGTATTACACTCAAAGATAGAATGTCTCAGATTTAATTAGTAATCTAGATATAGATAAAACACAGGTGTGAAATGCCATCCATCCAGAAATTCTGTGCAGTTCTCAGGCAATTAGAAATATGTGACAAATTTCCTTCAGTTCAGGAAGCTTTCTTTGGTGGCAGCCTATAAAAGAGCTCCCTAAGGCCCTTGCCATGCCCTTGTGTAATGCACCCTCACTCACCTTGAGTGTGGGCCGAACATCTTGATTCACTTCTAAAGAAAAATATAGCAAAATGATGAGAAGTCACTTCTGAATTATGTTACAAAAAGACTACCTCCCTCACCCCCCTTCCCAGCCTCCCTCTCTCCTCCTGCCCTGAGAAAGAAATAAGCTACCATGTTGTGAGTAGAGCTATGGATAAAATGGCACAGCAAAAAACTGATGTTTCCAACATCAGTGAGCAAAAGACCTTAAGCCTACCATCAGCCATGTGAGTGAGCTTGAAAGATTTCCCCCAGCTTAGGTTTTAGAGACAGCCTCTGCTGACACCTTGATTGTAACATTGTGGGAAACCTTGAGCTATCAGATCCAGCTAAGCCAAACCTGAATTTCTAAACACAGAGTGAGTGAGATAATATGTTTACTGTTTTCAGTCACTGTTTTGAGTTTTGGGATAAATTTTATACAGTCATGAATACCTAATACAGATTTGGCATTTGGAAGTGGGGTGCTGTCATGACTGGGTAGTGGGTTGAAGCTGGAAGGATTTTGAGGAATATGTAAGAGAAAGCTGAATTTTCCTTGAAAATCAGGGCCAATTTCATCTGTATTGCCTAAATTACACCTAACAAGAAAGTATTAACAATAAACTCTATCAAATGTAGTAAAGTACATTTGATAGTGTTCTCACCAAAAATGCTGAGAATAAGGTCCCTTAAGTATCGTGGATATCTGGCTAGTGATTATCTGTGATTTAACATATTGTTAGCTTTTATATGCATAATTTTCATTCTTCTCAGACGTATAATGTACACCACACAGAAAGGATGTGTATGGTGATTTGATGTGGGGCAGAATGTTCTTCTATACCTTTTATGAGGTTCTGATTTTCCCATTAACTTTTTATAGATGTTTCGCTCGAATCTGTGCCTGTGAATAAATGATCACACTTTCATTTTCTCTAATGGAGGCAATGCAGGACCATCCCACTTCAAATCTTGATTCCATTTACTAAGTAATTTTTATTATAAATATAGTCTTAGGTTATGCATAATTTCCCAGAGTCTATCTGATTTCAGTGCAAAGGTAAATTCCCTTTTGCAAAGACGTGAACTAAATTCATTTAGTGTTTTTGCTTTATATTAGTGGGGAAAGAATTGTTATTTAATTCTGAAAGGGTTCTTACTCATGGGTAATAAAAAAGGGATATTCATGGTTTATGCCTAAAGACATTGAGTTGAGACAGCTAAGAGTAATACTGTGCTGTTTTATAGATGGTATTCCTTGAAAGTAAACACAATTAAATCTTTTTTATGTATTATCAGATAATGTGTATATATATATGTCCATCTATCATTTATCTATCTATCTATCTATCTATCTATCTATCTATCTATCTATCATCTATCTATCTATCAATCATCTATTTATCTGAAATCTAACAGTATCTAGTTCTCATTTCATTACACTGGGTAAAAAGAAAATATAAATCCAATTAATTCATATTTTAACATAATGTTTTATCTAAATTTGGATATTTGGATAAGACATATTTAGTATGACCTCTCCTTTTCTATGTCACTTGAGAAACAGGATCTTTGTAAATTCTTCAATTAAGTCTAATGAGAAAAAGATGTAAATGTATGAAAATATTTGAAGTTCCACTGGCTCCATAGTAGTTCCATGATTATTTACCAGGATGTAAGAGATTTAGTGGTAACATATTCTACCTCCTAGAATCAATCATTGCAGCCTTCATCATCACATTATATACATACTTTAAAAATTACCTTTATAAATGAAAATTATATACATAACCAATCTTACATATAAGTAAGCTAGAGTACTATTTAGGTTATGTGCTTTGAAGAAAAGTTTTCTGATTAGAAATACCTCTCTCCATGGCATGCCACAGAGTTCAAATTCCAAACCTTCATGTAATCTAAAAGTCTTTCAAGAAGCAATACATTTCAACCAAGTTAAGTTACATTTTGAGAGAAGTTAACCAGTAACTAGCTTGTTAGCAGGGATTAATTAGTCTATATGAATAATTACTACTCATTGTTATGCAGCAGAAGGAGGGGCTCTGGCAATTTGACACAGACTAAGTCAGGTTTGATGACTGTGATTATTAGAAAAAACAAACTGTATTTAGGGTTACTGAGAGTAGTCACATCTACCTCTACTCTCCAGATGAGGGCCCCGAAAATCTAGAAATAGTATAATAAAGGAGAGCAAGGTGGTACCAAATAAATGGTGTGGCAAGGTCTTGAAGACACATTATATTTTATCTTCCTTTCTAGAGCTGGAATTTGTTATGTCTTTCCTCTTTTGTTTAATATATTCCTCTCATAGATGAAGGCTATATACTTAAGTTGTGTGTAAAGAAAGTCCGTATTGTCTTAATGACCTAATTATAGTGAAGAACTCTTATTTTTTTGGATTGATTTTGATGATAGTTTTCAAGTGCATATTCTATAATTTCACTACTAGAATTTGTAACTTTTTAATGGTTGTCAAGTACATAAAATTAGATTATACATCATCTTTTGTCATCGTTAGTCTACTCGACCCTCTTCACCACTCACTCACTCACTCACTTATGTAATGAGTTAGACATTCAGTCCTGAATTTGCATTCAACACAAAAGATGAGACCTAGACATTAACTTTGTCTGGCTTTGTGCTCCTTCTTACTGGCCTCACCCTGTCTTTTACAACCAGACAAAATCAGTGCAAGTCTTGTGTTCACTGTTTTCTTGCTTTTTTATATTCTTTTGTCCGATCTAACTGTATTCCTATAAAGTATATACCTTACCTATATTTTATTTATTTTTAACTTTTAAAAAGGATTATGCTTTGTGTATTTATCTGTGACATTTTTTATTTAACATAAAAATTAAGATTACCTGTATTGCTGAATTGTGAATACACAGTGTAGATTCATTCATTTGATTGCTGTATAATATTTTGCAGATTTTTAAAATATACAGCTGAAAAATCTCTCATTTTCTCCCTGCCTCTTCCCCTTACCTCTCCCTCTCTTTCTCCTTGTCATTCCTGTTAGTCCTACTCTATTCAGCACTTTTAATGGCAGCTACCTACTGTACATTTCCATCTGCAAGTTCTGCAGTCACTTCAACTATATCCAAAACAGATTTGTTTTTTTTTCTATTTCTTCTCTCCTCACAACTACCATTAAAAAATCTTAGGACAAATGCTTAGCATTCCAAGAAACAGAATTTGAAAATAACTGTATAAAGCAGTAACCACGTGTATGCATATATTGACTCTCTTCATTAGTTCACTTGAGTGGTTCTCAAACTTCAGTGTACACCTGAATTACGTGGAAGGCTTTTAAAAACCACAGATTGCTAGACCCCACTCCAGAGTTTCTGATTCATTAATTCCAGGGTAAAGTCTGATCATTTCCATTTCTTATAAGTTGCCAGGCGATACTGATGCCACTGGTCTCCGAATCACACTTTGAGGACGACTGGAATATTTAAACATATTTTTTGAAATGCTCCATACCCCAAATCATATTAGTCTCACAGGATGAAGCACTTTTTGAAATGGGTTTGTAAGATAACGCCCAGTGTGTCATGGCTAATAATCCAATAATTTTTTTAATTATACAGAAAAAAATATTGGTTCTTCCTTTTAATTCTATATGTAAATTTAAATTATTACTTGTCTTTCTTATATTCTGGCCAAGGATATTTCCCAAAATTAAAAAATTAACAAGTCTTAAGATAATTTTATTTATTTTTATACTTTTGTGGAACACACTCTGATTATATTCTTTATATTCTACTTATGGATATAACCCACTTTGCTTAATATATATGGTTTGTAAATTGCATGTAGGCCACAGTTCTGTGTAACAATAATATTTTAAATGCACAGAACAAGCTACTCATTAAAAATTTTATGTTAAAACATGCTCTGGATTGTGCATAATTATCCTTCAATTGATATCTTCTGTGAATTTAGGATTCTGTGGTATAATGTCTTCTTGAACTAGAGCACACATGCACATAACATATAGAACAATCTTATAGATGCACTAGGAAAGCACGCTGTAAGAGAAATAGCAGCTTCCTTAGATATCTATATGCAATGTTAGTGGTAAAAGTTGTACGTTTTTCATTGTATGTCATGTACAACTGCATGATTATCTTTTTCCAGCTCATAAATGCTATTGATTTGCATCTTCCAGGATGCAACAATATTCCCATAAAGCTCTCTTCTTAAAAAAAATCACAGCTTCTGTCAAAACAAGTCTTTGAAAATATTGACCAAACTGTAATTAAACAACACTCCTCAAGTGTGCCATATATATATAAACTCTTGAGGGGCAACACTCTTATTTTTACTCATTAGGCTCTGAACCTTTGCCAACACTAGCAAATTATATGGTCAACCTAGCTCATGAAAGTGAAGCTTTTTTCAAATTTTTTTAAATTTTTTCTTATATATACATCTGAGGAAATCATCTATATTCTCTTCCCTGGTAACTCAGATAGATAAAATTCATCTTTTTCAAAAACTGTTCCCAGCAGACAAGGAGATGTTTATATTTGGCACTGTGAATGAGAATCTATAGTTAAGTAAATGGAAATGTACCAGATCAAATTATACTGCCTTTAGCAAATAATAGCAATGTTAGCCCCTTGGTACTGACCAGGTTGTTCAATACATTTATTAATTTGTGTTATTTAAAGTAAGAATTCAAAGAGCATAGTAAACATTTTGGCTGGAGTGGGAAATGGATTGCTGCTACACCAGGACTGAGAGAACAAGTTGGAAGCTTGAGCAATGTAGCTATGGGCTAGAAATGGCCATGAACCTAAATGAGTCTGCTGAAAGCAATAGCACATTGACTGTATTTAGAAAATCAATCTGCTAGCCAGTCCACACCACCAAAGTAAAAAGAGACCGATACAAGGACAAACAGCAGGAGTAATCTTAATAGGAATTAAGCACATATAATAAAAATAACCATAATAATTTCTGATGATTTACTTGACATGAATAGGTGCTATTTCATTTATGGGTATCTGAAAAATTCTTCATTTTTTTCATCCATAAAAGTATTGCAGTTGTCCTGCGTATTTTTCCCATCCATTTCTTTATTGCCTATCTTTTCTTCACACTCGTTTTTTATCTCTTTTTTCTTTCTCTACCACATATTCTCTTTCCTATTTGCCTTTTTTCTTTCCTTCTTTTTCTGGCTCCTTCTCCAATTACTTTTCTTCTCATCTTCCTCCTGTTATACACAAACACTGACTAAGTATTGAACAGAAAACAAATAACATGCTAATATCTGTACTAGACTTCCTCAGTGAAGAATAGCAAGAAAATACACAATAGTATCAAGGGATAGGCACTATAAAAGAATTAGAGGACTAATATAATTTGGTTTAAGTACATGGTAGATTAGCTAACTTAACTTCTTAGCTGGATTTACTCTTTCATGAAGTAGGATTCATCATTTATTATCTGCTAAATAGTCTCATAATGGTCTCTTCATCTTCTTACCAGTCCATGCTTCTCACAGCTGTTTGCATTCTCATCATATTTCTTGCCAGCCTAGAATTCTTAATTTCAATCAAATCATTCATTCATTCATTCATTCATTCATTCGTTCGTTCGTCAAGCAGTCAGTGATGAATATATTGCTCCTTTTTCCTTTAGGGGGAAGTAAAAACCCTTACCGTAGTAGATATGTCTATCAGATGCTAGTCCATTCTAACTTTCATTTTTATCCTTCCTATGTGGTATGGTGGCTCTTTTCCTTCCATCTCTCCATTTCTTATTTGTTCTTTGGGTTAGTTCAGATGTACTTTCTTCTGTGAAGCCTTTTCTGACTCCTTGCTTATATTGGAACACTTTTACTTTGATTCTTGCTCCAGAAGCATTTTTTTAAATGCTTCTTTTAAAGCTTACACTTACTCTGAGTAATGTACTAGATGATACCTCTAAAACGTATATTTAATTTTTTTTTATTGCTTGGACATTATACTACATTCTTATTTCCTCAAGTCTCGCTTGGAATTCTCACATAAAATTCTGCAAGACAGGTGTTTTCACACCTATTTTTTAGATGCGGAACCCAAAACTCTGAGAAGTTCATCACTTGTCCAAGGTCAAACAGGATGCGGTGATAAAATAGGGCTCAGTTATTCTTCTAATGCCAGTAGTTACCATCTCTGGTTCACTAGGAAGCCTAAATGTAGGATTAGCCTTCTTTATTTTTTTCAAAAACTGTATATACATCAACATTAGAGAAATTTTGTTAAGTTTTCACTAGTCTCACTTACCAGAGATTAGCAAATGGTCCCAGCAAAATGCCAGTGACATAATAAACGCACAGTAAATATTTGTTAGATAAACAAGAAGGGGTAAGCAAAGCAAGGAGTAGAGAAAGATAACCATGGAAAAATGAAAGGTCAAAATTGCACTTTTTGCTTTTTATGCTGTCATAGTTCTGATTTAAGAGGTATTTGTTTGATTAGAATTCCGAATATTGCTCTCATTCAATTGCATTGAAATTTGTAGTTAACATTTTCCTCCTAATCCTGGCTACAAAAATAAGATCTAGAGTTTCTAAGACCATAGAGAAGGGCAGCAGAGAAATTTGATGTTACTGTGATCTTATGCTAATACATAGTATGTCATGACTCTAAAAGTAAACTGGTTGTGAAAAGAAACTCAGTACTATGTGTTCTATGTATTATTAGCGGTTCTGAGAGAGGTAACTTAAGACACGAAAGCCTCACCATTGTTGAGATTAATACTGTTTATTTTAATCACAGTGAAAATGGGAATAATTATGTCTTCTATAAAAATATTTTTAAATGTCTTAAGATGTTTCACAATATCTTCTCAATGGTTTTTATTTTCATCCTAAAAGAACTATCTGGTAGCCGAGAGGCAGCATGGTAAATGACAAAGAGCTTAAACTCAGAAGTTGGAACCAGGCTGTGCTATTACTGCCTATGAGATCTTGGAAAGTAGCTCCACTCCTTTAAGCTTCTACCCACTTTACAGTTTTTGTGAGAATTAAAAGTAATGACAACTATGTAAATGCTGGCACATAGTAGGTGCTCAAGACATGTTAGTTTATTACTTACGTTTCTTCTTTTCTTCATATACAGTTTCTTCACCATATGTAAATGTCCATTTACTCTGTTATGGAAAACAAGGACATCGTTACAGTTGAAGAAAATGACAGCTAAAGAATCTGCCTTTGTTTTTGCATAACCTGACAGTCTCCTAGTCATCCAAATAGAGCCTGTAATAATAATGATTATCTAGTGGTTTTCAACTACTCTCTCTTTAACAATAATTATCCAAGCCAAATTACTTTTTTCCCTTTAGTATACTTTTCATGATACACTGTGTTGAAGATAATTTATAAGAAATCTCAACTTTTAGATAACAAACTAAAGGAAAATTAAAATGTAGACAAATGAAAATTAGACATAGGGATCAGAAGATTGCATAGTTACTGTAACATGCTAGATAAGGAGGCCAAATATTTGAAAGGAAAGACAGATTCCCTTTAATTTTTTTAATTATAGAAACTATTTTCTGTCCACCTTATTTTCATTTTCTGTTTAAGCATCAGTGGAAAAACAGCTTAAGACCACTTAGTGATTGTTCCTACTCATTCAGTGGCCTGAGTGGTGGGAGCTTACAAACCAGTCTTCAGTGGCAGGCTGAGGGCTCCAGTTTTCCGTAGGGAACTGCTGAATAGGCACAGGGAACACCTGCATGCCTTCAGACCATCAGACTGAATAGTAGTGAAGTCTGCTGCAGCAGTTTACTTACCCTGAAATTCCTCCTTGGTTACAGCCTTTTTGGCAGTGGACTGCTCTTCCTTTTCAATCTCTTAGAGATCGCTACAGAAGTAGAGTTAGGGCGTGACCTCTTGCAAGTGCTCACGGGAGATGTGCCACGCATGCGCAGGACCTCCCACCGGGCCAGTATCCACCACCTCAGACTCATTGAGTGTACTTCTTCCTAGTAGCCTGAGATAACAATGTCCACTTAGTGCAGAGGAGAGTCTGTACATGGACAAGGTAGGCAGGTTAACTTAAATGCCTCTGTGAGAGGCTGGTGGTCAGCCCTGGGATCCGTAACCACCAGAAGGCATGGGTCCCAGAGAGCTGGCTGAATCTAGTTAGTGAAGATCCCAGGAGTAAGGTGGTCGGCAATAGAAGTGACTCCAGTGGCAGCAACAGCAAACTTCAGCACAACTCATTGGCCAGTATTCCTGGAGGATATGACACTGACATCAACCAGGTTTTCAATGGCAACAATGGTGCAAGCTGCCGGCAGAAAAGCTTCTCTGAGTTGCTCTTCAGATTTGAGGTAACCCATCACTTTTTCCTTTTGTAGGTGACCATTCCACTTGGAAATCAAGGTTGGTGCCACCTAACTAGGGTCCTGCTGCAAGGAATTTGAGGACATAAAAGGCTCTGGACGTTGTGACAGTTTACCTTTAATTTACGATGGGAACCCAGAACAGGTTGTAATAGACCAGGGGTCCCTATCCCCAGGTTGCAGACTGGTACTGGTCCATGGCCTGTTAGAAACCGGGCTGCACAGCAGGAGGTGAGCCGGGCACAAGTGAGCGAAGCTTGGTCGGTATTCACAGGCGCTCCCAGGGGTAGCAATGCCACGCTCAGCTCCACCTCAGATCATCAGGCATTATATTCTCATAGGATCACTGGTCTTTGGTGCCAAAGAAGATGGGGACCGTCGATACAGACTATTCTCTTAGTAGCACAAAGAGGCCCTTTTGACTGTGTCAGGCTTATTTTATCTGTCATAAAAAAAGATGAGTAATTCTTTTAAAATTCATTTTTTAGGGGATAGTGCTTGGAAAGGGAAATAAACAGTATTTTAGTGATAACTAATCTAAATCTAATTTCACTTGAAATTATTTTTCTTATATGAAGAATTATATTTGCAGAAAATATAATTTGTCCTTTGAAACATGTAAATTATTAAGCAGTGGGGAAAAAAAACAATGCTGTAATTATTTAGTATTCAGAACTAACAGATGAGAACTGATTATTTATTTTATTTTGTTTTTAAGTTTATTGGGGTAACATTGGTTAATACAATTATATAATTTTTAGGTGTACATTATAATTTGACATCTATGTATTCTATTGTGTAGTTACCACCAAAAGTCCAGTTTCCTTCAGCTACCATGTATTTGATCCCTTTACTCACTTCACCCTCCCACTATCTTCCCAATATTTAACCACCTTTACCCAACTACCTTTCCCCCCCTCTCCCATTCCCTACCCTCTGGTAACCACTAGTCCATTGTCCATGTCCCTGAGTCTCTGTTTGTCCTGTTCATTTGTTGCTTTTGGGTTTATATCTCACATATAAGTGATATCAGGTGATTATCTACTTTTCCTGTCTGGCTTATTTCACTTAGCATGATTATCTTGAGGTCCATCCACAATGTCACAAATGGCAGCACTTTATCTCTTCTTATGGCTGAGTAATATTCCATTGTATGTATGTACCACAGCTTCCTTAGACAATCATCTATCGTAGGACACTTTGGTTGCTTCCATGTTCTGGCCACTGTGAATAAGGCTGGTATGAATGTCAGTGTGCAAATATCTTTTGGATATGGGTTTTCAAGTTTCTGGGGTAAATACCCAGTAGTGGGATTGCTGGATCATATGGTAGATCAATTCTTAGTTTTTTGAGGAACCTCCATACCGATTTCCATAGTGGCTATACCAATTTGCAGTCCTGTTGATTATAGCTATTCAACAGATGTGAGATGGTATCTCATTGTGGTTTTGATTTGCATTTTCCTAATAGCTAGCAATGTTGAGCATCTTTTCATGTCTGTAGGTCATTTGCATGTCCTCTAGGGAGAAGTGTCTGTTCAGGTCCTCTGCCCATTTTTTGATTGGATTGTTTGTTTTTTGTTGTTATTGAGTCATATGAGTTCTTTGTATATTTTGGATATTAGGCCCTTTATCAGAGGCATTGCTTGCAAATATATTTTCCCATTAGATGGTTGTCTCTTTACCTTGTTGATGATTTCTTTTGCTGAGCAGAAGCTTTTTAGTTTGATGTAGTCCCTTCATTTATTTTTGCTTTTACTTCCCTTGCCTTTGAGGTCAAATTCATAAAATCCTCTTTAAGTCCAAGGTCCTTGAGTTTAGTTCCTATGTTTCTTCTATGCATTTTATTGTTTCAGGTCTTATATTCAGGTCTTAATCCATTTTGAGTTAATTTGGTGTGTGGTGATAGACAACAGTCTAGTTTCATTCTTTTGCAGGCAGCTTTCCAGTTTTCCAGCACCATTTATTGAAGAGGCTTTCCTTTCTCCACTGTATGTTTTTGGCTTTTTGTTGAAAATTATTTGCCCGTATAAATATGGTTTACTTCTGGACTCTCGATTCTTTCCACTGGTCAGTGTGTCTGTTTTGCTGCCAAGAGTAATGCTGTTTTATTACTGTCACCTTGTAGTATAATTTGAAGTTGTGCAGAGTGATGCCTTTAGCCTCATTCTTTTTTCTCAGGATGGCTTTGGCAATTCGGAGTCTTTTGGGCTTCCGTACAAATCTGATGATTTTTTGTTCCATTTTTTTTAAAAAAAATGCCGATGAGATTTTGATGGGAATTGCATTAAATCTGTATAATGCTTTAGATAATATGGTCATTTTAACTATGTTGATTCTTCCAATCCAAGAACACAGAATATCTTTTCATTTCTTTGTATCTTCTTGATTTCTTTAATAGGGTCTTATAGTTTTCATTATATAGTCCTTCACATGTTTTCATTTTCTTCTTTTTGTTACAATTGCAAAGGAATTATTTTTTCCACTTCTTTTTCTGAAGCTTCATTATTAGAGTATAGGAAGCTATGGATTTTTGAATGTTGATTTTGTATCCAGAAATTTTACTGTTGCTTATGTTTCTAGTAGTGTTCTTGTGGAGTCTTTAGGGTTTTCTATATAGAGAATCATATCATCCGCAAATAGTGACAGTTTGACTTCTTCGTTTCCTATTTGGATGCCTTTTATATCTTTCTCTTGCCTGATTGCACTTGCTAGGACCTCCAATGTTATATTGAATAACAGTGGCAATAGTGGACAGCCTTGCCTTGTTCCTGATCTTAGAGGAAGGTTTTTAGTTTTTCACCATTAAGTATAATGTTGGCTGAGGGTTTGTCATATATGGCCTTTATTATGTTAAGGTACTTTCCTTCTATACCAATTTTGTTAAGTGTTTTGATCATAAATGGATGCTGTATCTTGTGAAGGCTTTTTCTGCATCTATTGATATGATCATATGATTCTTATTTTTTAATTTGTTTATGTGGTGTATCACATTAATCAATTTGCGTATGTTGAACCATCCCTGTGCCCTGGGATGAAGCCCACTTGATGTGTGTATAATCTTTTTAATATGTTGCTGTATTGGTTCGCTAGTATCTTATTTAGGATTTTTGCATCTGTGTTCATGAGAGATATTGGTCTGTAGTTTTCTTTTTTGTGTTATCTTTACCAGGTTTTGGTATCAAGTAATATTGGCCTCATAAAATGAGTTGGGAAGTATTGCCTCCTCTTCAATTTTTTGGAAGAGTTTGAGGAGAATAGGTATTAAATCTTCTTTGAATGTTTGGTAGAATTCACTGGTGAAGCCATCTGGTCCTGGACTTTTACTTTTTGGTAGGTTTTTGATGATTGTTTCAATTTCCATACTGCTGATCAGTCTATTTAGATTTTCCAGTTCTTCTTGATTCAGTCTAGGAAGGTTGTATTTTTCTAAGTACTGGTCCATTTCTTCTAGGTTATTAAATTTGGTGTATATACTTTTTCATAGTATTCTTGTATGATCCTTTGTATTTCTGCGATGTCAGTTGTAATTTTCCCTCTTTCATCCCTGATTTTGTTTATTTGTGTCCTTTCTCTTTTTTCTTTAGTGAGTCTAGCCAGGGGTTTGTCAATTTTATTAACCTTCTCAAAAACCAGCTCTTTGTTGCATTTATTTTTTCTATTGTTTTTTTTTTTTTTTTTTTATTTTCATTTATTTCTGCTCTAATTTTGATTTCTTTCCTTCTGCTGACTTTAGGCTTCATTTGTTCTTCCTTTTCTAGTTTTTTAAGATGAAGCATTAGGTTGTTTATTTGGGCTCATTCTTGTTTTTGGAGATAGGCCTGTAATGATATGAACTTTCCTCTTATGACTGCTTTTGCCATGTCCCAAAAGTTTTGATATGTTGTACTATCATTATCATTCATTTCTATGTATCTCTTGATCTCTCTTTTATTTCTTCTCTGACCCAGTTATTCTTCAGTAGCATGTTGTTTAATTCCATGTATTTGTGGTTCTTCCTGATTTCTTTTTGCAGTTGATCTCTAGTTTCAAAGCATTATGATCAGAGAATATGGTTGGTATGATTTCAACCCTCATATTTGTTGAGGCTATCTCTGTGTCCCAGTATGTGGTGATTCTTGAGAATGTTCCATGTGCACTAGAGAAGAATATATAAGCAGCTGTTTTGGGATGGAAAGGCTCTGTAAATGTCAATTATGTCCAGTTGGTCTAATGTGTCATTTAAGGATGTTATTTTTTATTGATTTTCTGTTTGGATGATCTGTCATATCCGACAGTGGGGTATTTAGGTCCCCTATTACGATAGTGTTTGGTTGTTTCTCCCTTTAGTTCTGTTAGTAATTGCTTTACATATTTAGGGCTCCCTGATTGGGAGCATAGATATTAATAAGTGTTATGTCTTCTTGGTGCATGATTCTCTTTATCATTATGAAGTGTCCCTCAGTATCTTTCTTTACCTTTTTTATTTTGAAGTTATTTCATCTGATATTAGTACTGCTACTCCCACTTTTCTCTGAATGCCATTTGCTTGAAATATCATTTTCCACCCTTTTACTTTGAGTCTATATTGTCTTTGGAGCTGAGATGTGTCTCCTGGAGGCAGCATATGGTTGGGTTTTTTTTTTTTGATCCATTCTAACTCTGTGCCTTTTTATTGATGAGTTCATTCCATTTACATTTAGGGTGATTATTGAAATATGAGGTCTTTTATAGCCATTTTATCTTTTGCTTTCTGGTAGCTTGTGTTTCCATTGCTTTCCTTGCCTTGTGTTTCTGTTTTCTTTATTTTGGTTGGCTTTTGTGGGTTTTGCCTCTGATTCTTATTGTTTTATGTTACATACTTCAGTTCTTGCTCTTGTGGTTACCATTACAAATATAAAAAGATATATTATATATATAAAAGATATATAATATATTTATATATTAAAGATATATAAAAAGATTATAATGGATGACTATATATACATATATATATATATATATATATATATATGTATATATAGTCATCCATTTCTTCTGTGTGTGCCTTATCTCCTTTCCCCTTTGCGAATTTGGATCTTTGAATCCTCCTCTTTTCAGTCATTGTTATCTCAATTTGTTTCTATGTTTGCTGAACATTCATTATTATCTTGCTTTAGCAATTCTCTTATTATTATTTAAACTTATAATGCCCTGTTCTTAGTAAGGGTTTCACGCTTCTGCTTCTATTTGCCTGATAGTCACTTTACCTAATTATGTATTTTTTTGTTGTTGTTATTTTGTTTTATGTGAGCCAACCCCCTGATTCTTTTAGCACGCACATTCTTTGATAAGATTTACCTGTCAACCCACAAGAAAAGCTCAATGAGCAGGAGATAATATATATTGACCATAAATGCTTTAAGATGTTGTAAACATTTTAGACATTGTGTTCCATTCATTTCTCCATCCATCCATTTACCTATCCATCAATTCATTCATCCATCTAGCCATCAACAATGCATACTTTTACATTTAAAAAACAAGTTATCTAATAATAGTTTTGTATGTTTCTTTTTTCACAATAAACCTGATTTTCTAGACAAAGTTATTATTTTCTATTGAGAAACCACATAGAACATAGAGCAAGATCCCTAACAAGTGCTTTTGAATAAATAAGCAGTAGAAATGAGACAGTTGTTAATTCATAATACCTACTAATAACTATTTTTAAATGGTTTGCTTCTAAATTTCTCTAGTTTTAAATTCCATATAATTGCTTGAACCCATATAAAATGAAGATACCTTGTTATAGCATATTCTGGAAGGCATCTTACATCTTGTTGATATGGAGACATGTGGACTAAATATAGTATGTTAGTAAGATTTTAGCTATTGGAACATGTTCCCACAGTTTTGCTTAATTAACCAATTTCAAACTGGAGTAGTGTCTCCAGTGTCATGTTAAAGTGTCTATCCTAGAGACTTTCCCCTCAAAGTTCATATAAACAATTTGAATGAAAACTTAGACACATCATGTTTGGAGAAGTTGCAGAACTGTGAGAAATATATTGAAACATTGGGCCCATTGAATCAATAGTGGATATAATCAATACAATAAAGTTTAACAGTTACATACTCACACACACATTCACCCAAAATGTAAGATAAGTTTGTATGCAATCTCATGTTTTGGTTAATAGTATCAACTACAAGTATATGTATCAAGATTATCTCTTTTTAATATACACCTGAGCTCTATCTTAAAAGCTGAAAACAGAGTAATGTTTATGAATAAACATATTTGTTATATAGTAGTTATATATAGTGAACTAATAAAATAATGTTCAAATGAGATCAGTTACTACAACTACATTCACATGATGAAATATTATGCATTTATCAAAATGAAAATTATGAAGTGATGAATTTCCAACAATATGGTAAGATGTTTGTGCATTAATGCTAAAAACCCAGACAGAATACAAATTGGGTGGTTCTTAATCTATAAAAATATTTAAAAAGCTATGCCAATGAAAATTTCACTGAATACTATCTTTGTATTTCTACTATATGTGATCTCTCAATTCTAATTCTGTTTCAACTTTTATACTGAATAATATAATTTTTTTTTAAATTATGTGAATATTTTAAAATAAGTTGCAAAAATAGTAGGTTGAGGATTCCTGGCTTTAAAGCAGCTAATGCTGATGGCTAATGAAAGTCACAGTTTTGTTGAAAATCCTGTCTTTCCATACTTTATCTCACTTAATCCTTACAACAAACTTTAATTCACCTAAGCCTCGCAACAACTGCACGAAGTATATATAATCATCCTTATTTAAAAAATTCAAGCTTAAAAGCCACATTTAAGTGCATGGTTGAAATCACGCTCTGAAAAGTTAAACATTAACCCACATGATATTAATAACTTCATAAGTTATGATGAGATAATATATGTAAAGTACTTGCCTCAGTATTAACAAATTAAATGCTCTTATGATTAGCTATACACATGGATGCGTGTGTGCGTGCACACACATACACACAACACACATAAACACACACAGGTGATGATGGTAGTGGGACGCTGTCATTGTTACCTTACAATATTTTAAGAGTTTCGAGGAGAAGAAAGAACATATTTTATAATGGTTTCAAAATATCAAACTAGGAGAAACATGATGGAATTACTGAATGTGGATTTTCCATTTGATATAGAATTGCTAAGATATTAGCTTATTTAGCTCTTATTCCTGGAATATTAAAATAGAGTCTGAATGATCATGTATCAGAAATATTTTATAAGGGAGATTTATGTTGAATGAAGGTTTTTATTAGGTTCTATTTGTTTAAAACTCTGGAGTTCTTTTTAATTCTGAGGTTTTATAATTAGTTATATTTTATCTTCTTTAATTCTTAATTATTTTTCTATGCTCTTCACACACCCTGTTAATAAGCACATTTCTTTTCCTCTACTAGCGAGTGATTTTAGTGTAGGCATTTGTTTTGGATGACTGTTCTCTTTCACCTTCACAGCTAGAAACTTTTAAACATTATTGTAGTTCGAGTTTCAAGTGCCCGTTACAAATAAATCTGAGTTTTAGATGAACTTGATAAGATGAACGTTGTCCAAAGAAATCAAATAGGATCTCTTTTCCATGAATGAGACAGGTGGTGTCTCAGAGGCCTGGTCTGGGCAATGATTTGGAATTTGGAGCCAAAGAAGGAGAGGCAATTAGCAGAGGCAAATCATAGGGGTTTCCAAGGTCAGTACACAGGTAAACAGTCTGAGAACAGTGCCAAAACCAAATGGAACAAAACAACCAGAGCACGCTTATTCTCAAAGCCAAGAGGATAGAAGGCAAGAGCAGATGATTTCTGAAATGGCTTAGAGCAATGGAATTAAGGAAAGAGTGGGGATATTCTCCAATCTAAATTTCAGATTATGCCACATCTACAGCCTCAGTGAGTGTGACAGTGGCCAGGAGGGGCAGATACTAGAGCTCATATTAAATTGATAACCTCAGGCAATATTAATTTATTAAAAAATGTTTAATAATGCATCTTACGAGCAAAGAATTTTGCTAAGTAACAATGAAAAATATAAAAAAGAAAATAGATTTTGTTTTCAAAGAGCTTACTTTCTAAAGGAATAGAAAAATAAAAGGAAATATAATAAAAAGTGAAAAAATATACGTCATACCTAAATTAAGTGGTAAGAGAAAATAGACTTATTTATTGCTTGGTTAGGTAACTATGTTAGTGGACAGATACAAGAGCAAGAATGGAAAAAATCCAGGAAGAAAACATTTCCAAAACTTTCCAAAAGACATTGCACAATTTTTAACTTTCTAGTTCAATACATTCTATTCTCAAATTGAATTTTTTATTTATGAAAGCAAATATACAAAATAATAGTTCATAAAGCTTTTAGTGTAAGAGGACAGTGGCAATCAACCAATCCATGCCCTCTTTATAAAGTACTATACAAATCATAGTGGTTGAAGAACTTGCCCAAATCACACTGCAGTTCTATTTGTTCTAATTCTATTTGCCTAATTAATAGGCATTCACAAGAAATGGTTGTTCATGTGAGTCTATATTAACTAGTGGTAAACCACTTTTTATTAAGCATTTTTATATCTTCATTAAATTGTACATGGATATATTCAATAAATCTGGTTTTGTTCAACAGTGAAAGCATTAAAACTAATAAACTTGCTCAAATTGATGCATGAAAATTTACACAACTCCCAAGCCATGTGATGGTTGACTGATATATACACTAACACTGTGTGAAAATGCTTTTAGATTTCATATTATTCCTTCTGACACTTCCTCAGAATGTAGTATCAGGACATGCTTTATTACAATATTATACTATCTATTCAAACACTGGTGTAGATATGCCAGTTATCTCCCTTCTACTGCTTTAGACCCAGTCATTAAAGGTTTTCAACTGTAACTTAATACCAGCTCTACAAAATAATCTTTGAAACAGTATTCATCTATAATACTGTCTACATTTTTTCAAAGAATCATTGAAGAAACTAAAAACTTAAATTACGATCTACTTATGGATATGCGATGGTTTTTATTTACAATATCTAGTCCTATGTACAACTTTTTTGTAATGAACTTAGAAGACAAATAGCACCATTTTGCTTAGTTTATGTGAGAAAATCTCAGGACAGAAAGGTCAGAGTGTGTTAATGACAGAAACATTGAAAAACACAGCTGTGAATTAAATACAAGCTTTTTTTGTGAGTGTGAGAAGTTCCTTCTTTTCCAATAAGTATGGAATTTGTAAAGTTCAATAAAGACATAAATTCTTTGTAGACTTCATTTTAGTTAGTATAAATAACTATTTGCAGAACCAGCAAGGTGTTAAAGGAAAAGAGTTATTAATATTATGGCTGTATCTGCCAATTCAAAATAATCTTGGGATTAAGGTTTTTTTTAAAAAAAATTTCTTATTTTCAGTAATTTTCTTAGACAACACTTCAATATTCAAAAAACATATGGTGTTTACAATTTTACCCACAGGCTATTTTTCCAAAATGACCACTGATGGACAATCACAGGATTTTCAGAATAGATTTTCATTTCTTAATTTTATTTTCTCCATCCCTTTTCTGACTTTTAACTCTTTGCTACTATCACATCATCCATTCACCAAGATAAGTTAATAAATTTATTATGTCATAGGAGTAGTAAAATTTTATCTAACAACCTCATAAAGTAAAAGGAGTTAATGTTATTTTATTAATACATAATATATGTATGACACATGTATACATATCATGCTTATCTATGTACAACTATTTGTTCTCTATCTGTATATATTTATAAATCTACAAACTGATACTTATTCAAGGGTATAGGACCATTTTACTTAGTTTATAGCTATGAAAATCACAATAACAGAGGAGATTAATATAATAGTTCCATTTTCACATACTTTGAGCAATAGGACATCTATAAAAGCATTCTAATCAGTTAATGGACATGGAGTGATTGCTTTGCTAGTAATTTCCAGCTATGCTTTTGTAGGTATGAACTGTATGTCAGACATTTGAAACACATTTTCATTAATTTTTATATTCTGTCATCTCTGCAAGTTGGACATTGTTGGGAACTAAGTCACTGGAAGTAAAAGCCATTTGTTCCATTATACACATACGAACAACTGGACTAGAATTTGAATCCAGATATGTCTGGCTCCAAAATCCAATAAAGGAGACTGGAAATGACAAGCTTGTAATGGTATATATCATGGTGATCTGTTAAGGCAGAATAATTGATAATTTCTAGTAGATCACTACTTATTATTAGAGTGCTGTTCTAGCCTATTTGAGATTAGAGGGTTGCAAGATCATGTTCACTTACAAGCATGCAGCTTGTCTAGTTCCAGTAAAGTGGAAAGGCATTGGTGTAGCTGTTCTGGAAAGAGCACTAGTTCTGAAGTCATTCAGATCTAGGTTGGAGCACAGGTTATGTTGCATTTTAGTTATACAATCCTGGGCAGGTTACCTTCTCTAAATTTAATTTTTCTCATCAGTAAATAGGCTTAGTAAAGTACCTAACAAGTATAATTCTTGAAACTTATTGAGATGATGCATGTGAAGTTTTTGTAAAGGTTTGCTTAGCATATTTTAAGTATTCAATAGTGTGGTGCTAATTTATTCATTACTTTATTATAACATGGAAATTGTTCTAAAATATTTTGAATGGTATGGGAGCCCATCAAATTACCATAAATAATAATTATCATAAAAGATAAATGAGTATTCCAGATTTAGAATATCATAAATGGCAAGTAATAGAGCATAGCTTAAATTGTACTTTTTGAGTTTATTCAAATGGTAGACACAAATGCTTTTTGCAGCCCTGCCTGGCACAATGGAAAATTGCTTGATATTCTAAGGTGGTTGAAAAAATGAATACTTTAAAAAACATCCATGTTAAATTATTATAGTATTGTTCCCTTTCAAAAAAAACAAACAAACAAACAAACAACAAACAAACAAAAAACACGTTTCAGGTAGATTTAATAACTGCCCAAGTTTTGTGAGCAGCAGGGCCATGATTCACCTTTAGGTCTAACCTGCCTCTCAGCCTATATTCTCTCCATGACTCCATGACTTTAAGTAATTAATACATGCTCTTTGAAGGCTACTGTATCTCTCAACCCAGGACAGGTTTTTAAAGAGCACTTAGTCTGGCTAGACAGCAAGGTCTGGTGAGTTAATCTTCCAGGATGAACCCTCAATCAGTGTGGGAGAAGTCTTGGTTGATACATAGTTCAGCTTTCTCACATGCAGTGAAAAATTTTAAGGCATGTTCTACAGTCTTTCAGGGTCCCTAAGCTGAGTGGAGCCCATTTGTGCACAGTGATAACCCCTACTAGTTTTTACTAGTTTACTAGTTTTCCTCCTCTTCCTCATTTTTCTTCCCTATTCCTTCACAGTACTTCCTGGGTTCCTATCTCGAATGAAATACTGGCACTCAAATCCAGGTTTTCTTTTGGAGGATTCTAAGATACTATATAAACAAATGAAAATGGCCCTGCTTAGTAGAAGCAGCTGTGCGTGCTCAGGTTTTGTTTCCTTGAGGAGGTTCCTCTGATCTACTTACTGATCTAGTCATTCCTTGAACACGGTGTGTAAGTCTCTGCAATGGATTCCCCTGGGGGCCCACCTAATTGAATGCTATCATTTGTGGGTTTTTTCCCCCTTTACATCTCAATTCTTAGAGCTTGTCTCTTGGTAACTAGAAGAACCCAAGCTAATGGTGGGTGAATAGAGGTCTTTGAAGTAGCACTGCCAGGCTTTCTTATAATAAGTAAATTGTATTTTTTAAATTACAAAGTAAGTGGGATCTTTAAACTATTCTTAAGAGAAATTCATTTAAAATCTATTGGGGCTCATCTGAAAACTTTATTGTTTTTATTTGTTTATTATTTGTTTTATTTGCAATTGGTCATTTCTTTATTTCTCTGATCTAAATGAATCACAGAAGAGGTTGAAAAAACATCTGGTCCTACCCTCCACTCTCATATTACTTTCTTTTTCTTTTTTATTATTTTAATTTTATTTATTAAAAATTATTGGGTGACTGATTAATAAAATCACATAATTTTCAAGTGTACAGTTCAACAATGTGTCATATACATATTGCATTATGTCATGCGAAGTGAAATAAGTGAGAAGAAAAAGTTGAAAACCATATGATTTCACTCATATGTGGGATATAAAACTGAAAGCAACAAACAAGACAGGGACTCATGGACATGGACTGTGGATTAGTGGTTATCAGGAGGCAGTGGGGAAGGGGGGGTAGACGGGAATAAAAAGGGTCAAATATTTGGTGACAGAAGGAAATCTAACTTTGGGTGGTAAATATACAGTATTTTTTGATAAAAATCTAGACCAGGTGGATTTTATTTGAGTTCTAAGATATATGATTTAAAAATTTTTCAGGATATCCAACTTTGTAATTTCTAATATACCTTTTTACAGTTCTTTTCTATTTTAACATCAATCTGTTTATTCTAGAAATTTGGGAATAACAAGCAATGTTGAAGTAGAAACAAAAATGTTTTTCTTTCATTCTTAGATTCTATTTGTATATATAAATATAAATCGGCATGCACAACTAACACACACATATAAATATATACTTAAATATATATTTAAAAACATTAGGATCAAGTTTATAAATAGTTTGTACATTTGAAAAACAGTATTATCTCAGAGTATTTTCCAATATTAATAAATATTCTTCAAACAACCTATCCTAAAATTCATTTGATCCTTTTTCTACTTTTGGACAGTGATCCTTTTCTTATGTGTCATTATTTTATAAAAAGTTGTAGAAATCTTAGCTGGAATCTCTGATTTAGAATAAGTTCCTACACATAGAATTACTGGTTCCAAGCCAAGGAGCAACTTCATTTCTCAATACATTTTGTCTTTAAGTAAATCAGCATATTCCAACTAGAAGCATATGGAGTGAAGTTTTTTGGAAAAAAAATCATTTTAATAGCATTGAAGAAAGATTAAAAAATGGACCTCATAATTAACTGAGTTTCAGAAGCTACGCCAGGATTTTCAAGTATATCCTAAACAGTCACTACGAAAAAAGGCAGAGCTTATTTTCTTCACCTTTCTATTGATGTAGGCCACAATTTAAATTAACATTTTTTTCGGGAGGACCCAGTTGGGTTACATATCATAAAAGCATCTTGGATTGGTAGAACTGTGGTAACAGATTTCTTATTCACATGATTTTGTTCATTTTAGGGGGCTGAGTTGGCAACATTCTTTGTTACATGGAGGAAAGCAAAAGAGAAATGGAAGTAAGACCCGCTTCTTTTTGGTCAACCCCCCGCCCCCCCAAAAAAAAAACAAAAACAGAAACCTCACACAACTTAAGTGTTTCAATAGCAGGTGGCTGAACATACACACAACCATGAGGTTAAAAAAATTCCTTCACTCTGTAGAAAAAATACTGATATTCATTTGGATGTTTTCTTTTTTTATTGCAGTATTATGCAAGGAAAGTGTACTTAAAAAGCCATAATCCATTGCTAAAGGCATTAGTTTCCTTTTACAGTTCAGGTGCAAATGCAATATGCTATGAAAGACATGTTACATTCTTTAATGTATCTTCAATAAACAGGGTAGAATTGTAGTCCATGTGAATTTTGAATCCTAGAAATTTCAACTAGAAAATGCAGCGAAGATAGAGATTTTAAAACCACAGCGGGAACTCAAAAGCAGCTAACGCAGTCCATTATTAAAGGAGACACTTTCCTACATGAGAATAAACTTACTAAATGTTTCTCTCCTTTCAGTTAGGTATTTAAGGAACAGTTTAAGTGCATGAAAAAATATTTTGTGGTATCAGAAGCATTTGAATGTTTCGGCTGAGAAATTTAATAGTCACCTTTTCAAAGACACTCAGGGATTTTCAGCTTTGGGTTTGACCTGAAGGCACATTCATGTGGTTAATGTGCTTTGCGGGCCCAAGTACTACCCTGTAAACCTCAGCATTTCGTTTCTACCCTCTTCCTCTGTCTGTTCTGTTTATGTATGTGGAGAGGTCTGTTGAGTGTGGCTGATCTCCCAGCTGTGGCCTCTCCACTCACCCTAATATCTTTCTCCATAGCTCATTTGGACCAAGCAGTGGTGAAATTGCTGACTGGCGAGTGTATCCTGCCACAAGCCATAGGCAAGTCATGGCCACAATCAAAAGACCATGAAGGATGGAAAACACCATCTGGACCATGCAATTTAAATTGCATAAACTCCTCTTTTTTCACTTAAGAAAAATCAGCCATGCAGCCTTTTGTCATTTTCTGCTGTGGCCAGAAACCACTTAGGTGGCAATCTCTATTAGTGAAAGACAAAGTCCAAAAAGGACTCTAGAACATGCATTACCCTCTTTTCAAGTTTTATGCATAGCTTTTTTTGGCCTGCATCCCTGAGGACTTTTCCCTGCTGGAAGTGTAGAAAGTGGCTCCCAACTGTACATCTGTCATCGATCTCCCTGAGAGTGCTCACTGTGCTCCCTGCAGATTTGTTTTTCAGTTGTTGAGAGGCAAGGAGAGTTTGTTTTCTGTTTATATACCCCAAAACCCAAGAATGAGCAGCATATTTAGAGAGTCCACGTTCATATACATTTAGGAAAAAAAATACAAAATGCTCTTTCTGATTCTTAGCCAGACTTAGTCATTTTTTGGCTTTTACTCAGCAATGAAGATTCATAGAGTTAGGCTGTTATATTTTGGTAGTAGTATTTTATAACAAACACTGATCTTGTTGCTTTTATTTTCATTGACAATCAATATCTCTTTAGCCATGAGGGTAACTAGATAATGGCTTTCTCAGTGATTTGGGTTATCAAAAATAACGTTCATCTTTTGAGGTAGGTCAGAGAAGTATTGCCATGATAGTAGAACAATACTAGACTGAGGGTTAAAGACCCAGCTTTGTCACTAACTGGCTATTTGACTTTAAGCAGGTCACCTAACCTCTTTGATTTCAGCGTTCTCATCTGTGAAGGGTAATTGAGATCTCTATCTCTGCAACTAAACTTTTTCCTGAATCTTCAGAAAGCAACTTGAAAATAAAAATAAAAATAAATAGCTTCCATTTAATGATGCCTACTAAGCGTCAGCAACACAGAGGAATACATGAAATCTCTGTATGCATAGCTCACTGTAATCATTAAAGGGAGTAGGTACCATTATTGTGTCCATATTACAGATGATGAACTGAGACAGAACATATAAGGAATTTCCTGATGTCACAAGAGGTAGAGCTGAAATAAAAGTTCAGATCTCTCATACCAAAGCATGACTCTTCATAATTGTGGAGCATTTATTATGATCACAGCAATTTATACATATTATCCCATTTAATCTTTAAAATAACACTGCGAGGCGGTATTATTCTCATTATGAAGATGAAGGAATTGCAGCTTAACAAATTCAGAAATCTGCAAGAGTGACATGAGGAATGTAGAACAGGAAAGTCAGGATTCATTCCTTAGTACGCCTAATTCTGGGAACCAAGGTTTTTTTTTTACTCTGTCAGTCAGATGCCTGAACATACCCAACTTTGCTGGATAATTTGTAGCATTTTGTTTACTTTTAAATTTGGATTGACTTTAGGTTGGTATGTTCAAATTCATTAAGCCAAATGTTAGGTAATGTATTTATCTCATAATCTTTGGACAAGGCAGTACGACAAGTTTAAGTTAAGTTCCAAACCCAGACAATACCTTGGAGATCTGAGGAGTTGAGGGCTGCTGGGGGTGAGTGATATCACTCAAATTAGATCCATGCTATTCATTTTGTAAAGTAGACTTAAAAGTCAGATAATTTAAGAGTTTCAAAAGTTCTCTTTGGAAAATATAAGTAAACACCATCCTGAAATCTGGAGAATATCATGAAATATCTGGTCTCTCTTTTAATTTTACAATATTTATATACAGCATGAATATAAGTGGGTAGGGCATATTGGAATCTTATCAACTGATAGTTATTTAAAGAGAGAAGTTGCAGAATGAACATAAACTGAACGTGGCTAGTTTGTCAGTAAGTGAAATGGCACTTAGAACAGTCAAAAACCTGGTTGATCCATTAACAATTCAGATTCCTAGTCCTCTACCAGTTATATTGATAAGAATCACTAAGGGCTGTGCCTAGGGACCTACATTTCTAAAAAGCTCTCTAGATGATACTGATGTGCAACCAGGTTTGGTGAAAACTAAGCTAGGCTGGAATTTATTCTTTTAGCCTCTTGAAGCAGTCTATGAAAAGGAGTTGAAATACTGTTTGTGAGCTGTTTCTATAAGACTCTGATGTCTTACAAAGGAATGAAAAAAAAAAACATCAGGAAACTAACTTAGATGCTACTTTGTAAGACTGAGGCCTAAATCATAGAAAATCTCTGAAATTTACTTGTATTTTTTTTTTGCCTTGTACACTAGTGTATTCTGCTCCCATATTTTTTCCTTTGAGTGAATAGACCCTATATCAATTTAGACAATGCTTTTTATTTTCTGTGGTTAGAGAACTGAAACAAAACTTTTTGCTTTTATTTTGAAAGTATGGTGGATTCCTTCTATAAAAAAAGGTAATAAGGCACTGTGTGGAAAATTAGACCTTAGTTTTCATGAGTTCTCTTGATATATGTTTTAGAAAATGTGCACACCATCTATCAGGATATTTTACTTCCTTTAAAGTCATACCATAGATTTTGACATACTCTTAAAAAATGCATTAGTTCTAAAGGACAAACACTTTGCTATTATTAATTTGCTGTAGATTTATAATGTCTTTTTTATTATATATATGATTTAAGTTTTTTCCACCCATAATCTTGTCTTAGCTGCAATGAATAGGTTTATATATTTTATTTTGAGGGGATGGAAAGAGCAAGAATTATATTTGGGTCAATGTGTACAAAAAAGGAGTAGAAATTTCTTGTGGATTATAAAAAAATATTTTAACAAAATGGGAGGAGAAACTAATATGCAGATGTTCAGGATAAAATCAGTTGCTGGAAAAAAATCTTAAATCAAAGATTGTAAGTTCTATAAATTTTTGAAAAATAGTACACTTCATTTACAAAAAAAACCCCAAACTTTTCTTTCCTGCAGCTAGTTATGGTTAGGGTTATTTCTTATCAATTAAATTAGTCAAGGAAGCACAAAAGGCAGATCTAAGAAATTTTTTTCCCCTCCACTTTTCTTATCATGAACAACTTGTTTAGTTGATGTCTATTTAGTTTCTAATAGTTGTGTATCCCAGAATCGCTATCTAATTTAATGCAAGAAACATGCATTATTAGTTTTTTTAAAAAAAAAGGCAAAGAGAAAATCAGGATGTTATGGGTCTATTTCATTGATTTCAGAAAAAAAAAACATGCTTGCAGCACAAAATGCCACTAGAATGACGGGAGCTAATGACTGTGGGTCTCTTTGCTTTTAATCATTTAAATTCCATTAGGGAAAAGTCCACTGGAAGGTATATTAAAATCCAAACTGAAATTGTCATTTAAAATCAAGTTCTTGGGGAAGAGGTCAGGTAGAGATGAGCTGTAAATGTGAATAATGTAAGATGATTTAAGATTCAGCTGTATTTTATACTTTCCAGGAGGCCATTTGAATCAGAGCATTTCTTTGGATGGATTCTGCTTTGTTTTCCAAGGCCTATATTTGTTCACATTTGGTTTGTCTGGTGATCACAGCACTGCCTTGGGTGTGATATATGTGTGTGTGTGTGTGTGTGTGTGTTGTGTGTGTGTGTGTGTGTGTGTGTGTGAGAGAGAGAGAGAGTGAAATGTCTTACTAGTCTTCTCCTGGCTTTCCAGCCACTCACAAATGACATCACTGCAGGGCTCTAAATCAGCAAAGGAGCTTTTACTCTGCTTAGAGCAATTCTCTCCTTTATATTTCTGAGCAAAGATAATGTTCGTCTTTAGTTTGGCTGAATTATGTCTCTTTACATTAAAGAGCTTCCTTCCCTTGAGCTTAATCAAAATATGTTTTGATATGAGTTCTCACACAAGCCAATTGGCCTCATTTTGTTCAAGGGTCATGTCTACATCTAAACCATGGCTGGCTTTTTGGAAAATACTTATCACTGGTCTTTAAAAAGAAGTATTCTAGAGAATGTATTAATCTAAGAATAAATTTATCCTAGCTACTAGTAAAATAACTTATTAATTTATGTTCTGTGACTGCAAATAATATTTTCACATTAGGAGGACAACATGAAAAGGAAATGTTACTATTTAATGAGTTCTCATCAGTCTTATAATGAATTACTTACCATAGCCAGAACACTAAATAAACAGAATTTGGTGTTACTTGAACTGTTCGGAGAGTATCTTTTCTTTGTGTTGTGGTCTAGATGACCGGACACCTTCTAACCTATGCATGAACTTCGGCTGCAAGTGAGCAATTAGCACTTTTCTAACTCAACTCACGCCCTTTTAGATATGTTTGAAGTCCCGATGAGGATATGGATATTAAGCTAATATCTTAGTGAAATAAGCCAATAGGTTTGTGGAAATGACAAAATCAACAAGTGCACAATTCATCAGACTTTGGCATGTGTCTATTATTGAGTCATTATGCACATTAAAAATCTTCTGAGCTGTGGTATCAGTTTGTGGTTCTTAAGTTTTCTGGGGATTGTAATCCCAACAAAATAATTAAAAATTTAGTTTGCTAAAAATATCACATATGTATAAATTCAAACCATTACATTACTAAAATTAGATAGATAGATAGATAGATAGATAGATAGATAATAGATAGTTTACATAATCTCTAGAGAGTTAAGTATATTTATTGGAAAGAAGAAGAAAAAAGAATCTCAGTCTGGACCCATAAGCCTCTAGGAAGGAGTTCAGTAGTAACTCAGACAATAGAGCATTTTGAATGTCAAAGATTCTCTGTCTCCTTGTTTTGTAATTCTAGTCTCAGTTTATTCCAAGCTATGTTTTTTTTCTTTCTCAAGGCAAGATCTGAAGGGAGTTACGTGTGTGTGTGTGTGTGTGTGTGTGTGTGTGTGTGTGTGTGCACATCCCTGTGTGTATGTGTTTAAATGTATTAAGAAGGGAATTATCCTATATTAACTGCATAGTTATTAGGAGATGAATGAATAAAAAGTGGCTCTTAGATTTAGTGATTAGAAAAAGTTTAAAAACTGTAAGTGATCACTGCAGAAAATATAACATTGAGATAGTATGAAATTTGTGAAAAATTTAGAATTTAATAAAGTTATAGGGAATCCTATCTCTTTAATGGAAACATAAATGAAGCAGGTAGATAATATGGTCAAATATTCAGGACTATATTTTTCACTTTCAGCATTTTTGATTTCCTTATTTTTAGAGTAGCAAATTGTTGTGGTTAATGCTTATGCGTTGGTATCAATGTTTAATGAAAGTTATGTATTTTTTTCTTTTTAAATATGTGATTTTAAAAGACTTGCTGTGTGCTTAGGCACAGTCTATATTGAGGAGTCAATTTTTTTTTTTCAACAGAATATACCCATGAGGATTATATTCCCTTGATAGGCTTTTCCTATCTTTCCTATCTTTCAAGAAGAACAGACCTACTGTTTGTATGATCTCTGATATAGTAGGAGTTTTTCTAGGAATTCGACCACAATTTACTTGTCCTGCTCATTGAGTTAAGATGGACTTCTTGACTATCTCTAATTGGTAAGAGAAAGACTCTAAATAGTGACCCGTCTGAAATGATATTCATAAAAATTGCTTATGTAGTTAAAAGGAAATAGGGTTAAATAAATCTTCCAATCTGGTTCTCCAAATGCTTCCCATGTATAATACCATAACCATATGATGTTTATTTATAATTATAACCCTTTATTCACACCACCAGGATTTGTATATGAGCAAAGGAAGGTAACAAAAAATTAACCTGCTCTTTTGGGCCTTTTACATTTGGAAATGTTCCTCAAGTCTGATTTCTTTTTTATAAAAATATGCCTTAGTCTGCTTTGAAATGATGAGTTCCCTGCTTCCTTTAAAGATACTTTATTCCAAAATACTCTGAATATAAAAAACAGGTTGAAAATAAAATAATTATGCCGCTTTATACAGGGCATCAGTTCTAAGGTGAAGGAGCATGTAGTAGCTCTTTTAGGCAGTGTGGTTTAAGCAAATTTTATACCTCTTTTTGAAGAGCAAATAGAAAAATCAGAATATGTGACTAGGCCTCAGGAGGTATAGTAAGTAGGCAGAATAATGTCCTGCAAAGATGTCGTGTCTTAATCCCCACAACCTGTGAATATGTTACCCTATATCATGAAGGTACATTAAGTTGCAGATGGCATTAAGATTATTAATTAGCTGACTTTAAAAGAGGGAGATGATCCTAGATTATCCAGGTGGGTTCAATGTAATAAAAACGATTTTTAAAGTGGAAGAAGGAAGCAGAAGAAGAGGTCAGAGTGATATGATATGGGAAGAAGATCCGTCGTTGCTGATTTTGAAGATGGAGGAAGACGCCAGCGTCCAAGGAATGTGGGCGGCCTCTAGAAGCTGAAGAAGAAAAGGAAACAGATTCTTCCCTAAAGAAAGCAAATCCTCCCCTAGGGCCTCTACAAAGAAATACAGCCCTGTTGATGCAGACATTAGCCCAGTGGGACTTCTCACCTAAAGAACTGTAGGATAGCATTTTTGTGTTTTATGCATTTTATTAGTAGTAATTTGTTACAGTAATGATAGAAAATGAATACAGGAGGTATTAGACTTGTATCCAGATCTGACTTTAATTCATTTCTCTCAGGTGTGATATGAGTGGATATGAGTGCTAAAGGCAAGGGTATTAGTGTTCATCTTCATCTTCCTAATAACTAGCATATTCTTAGCACAAAGGTATTCAAATTTGGTGAACATGTGTGGGAGATTTACATAACTCATTCCTTGGCTACACGTTTGTAAGATTGAGCTGCATGTTCAGTTCCTTAGTAGCTTTTAGAAATATGTTTGGTAGCTTTATTTATACCAATGCTAAGGACTAAATAAATTATTTTAAAAATGTATTTTAATTAAAAAAATTTAATCCCATTTTATCAACTTATGGCTGACTAATTGACAAGTAAAAACAATTCACTTCCAAGACCAGCAAGTTTTCATTTTGTGGTTACCTATTTAAACATAATGAGTAAAAGTTGGAGGGAGAGGAGATGAGAGAGAGAGAGAGAGAGAGAGAGAGAGAGAAAGAGACAGAGAGAGACAGAGACAGACAGTCCTGGAAGATTTGTCAATAAATATACTAACCCCAGTCAATCTTAGTGGAAAAAAGACTCCATTATTCAGTATTGGTTGAAGAATAGTTTTGCTGTCAAAAGAGTTGTATTTGCTCTGATTGAATGTGATTTAAGTAACCCCAATGGGATAGTAAAGTCAGATAAAGTTGAGATTTGACTGGGTTTGCATGACCAATAACCTTTCCAATTTAATAGAATAAATAGTGTCTCTATGTGTGCTTAACATATTGACATTATCTATATCAGAATGAATTATTTTTGAAGAAATGGCAAGGTTTTCTGACATCATGGTAAGAAAGACCTGTGACATAACAGCATTTTATCATCTGGATTCAAGTATACCAAATGCATAGTGTAAAACTAGGATTAGCCCATGGTGCTGGTGATAGTCCTGTCTTACTGTTTTTATACAATAAGAAGGTTCCACTGTCTAGTTCATGGGTGAAATCTAACACAAAACTTTCAGATTGTAAAAAAGCACAGTCATTTGAATTTTTTTCTCAGTTTTTAAGTCATGTAGTTCATTATGTGAGTGTGAATATAGCTAAATATTTTTCTTATGGTATCTTCATTAATAGATTGATAAGATCAGACTTTTAAAGATATATTTACAAAAATAAAATAATTTTTAAGCTTTTTAAAGTCATATTGAAGAAAATGTGTAAAAAGCATCAATGATAGTGATTTGGAAATATTTTAAAGCATTTTTTAGCATTGCAAACTACAAATTAAGAGAAAGAAAATAAGCATGTATACTTGCCAAGGATTTTAGCTTTTTATATAGGCAAAGAAACACAGCTAGGGACCCTGATTATCTGAAGGAAGTATGGTTGGTGAACCAGATAATGTACTTGAATATTTTGTGGCTCACTGACTCCTTTGAAATTTTGATAAAAACTATAGTCTTTTTCCTTAAAAAATGCGCACACACAATTTTTTATATTTTATGTCAGAGAGTTTATAGAGCTTCCAAAGCCCATTCATAAGCTTCCCAAGGTTAAAAACCTGTTGTTTTTTAAACATTGTAGCTTTCTTGTCTGGATTGCACTAATGGAATCCACTTGAACTTTGGTTTCTCAAGAGATATAGGATTCCGGTACTTCCATATTGTAAGGGATGAATTATTTGGAACGCAGCATAATTTTGAATTTTAACCAGTTCATAACCTAACCACAGATGAAATCTAAGTAATTATTTTCGCTCAAGTCTAGGATTTTAAACGGAGCAGAAAGTTTTAATGGGAAGTGAATTCTAGGACACAGAGTAAAGAACACAGAGTAAAGAAGCAGATTTTGATTTCCCCCAACCAGACTTACAAGGGAAATTTGAAGTATGTAGGAAAGATCAAGAGGAGTACCCAGTGGTATTACTGCTATATCATCAAGGCTGGTGGGGTTACACGTACAGTAGATCTGGTTGGAGGTTCCAGAGGTACAAGAGGAGGTTCTGAGAATCTGGACACCAAATTAGTGCACAATGGATTTAGAGAATGATTGGTCAAGGGGGCGGGGAAATGACTAAGTAATAGCAATGTGGCTGACTTGATCTTGAATCTTGATCTATGGAGGTCGGCAATTTTCATGTATTTCACTAGTATTAGGACAAAAAGCAGGCTGGATTGAGTTTACAAATAGAAACAAGCCTGCGTATCTGGCCAAGGTAGAAGAGCACTGCTAATTTGGCTGAAAAGTGTGATGGATTCCTTTAGAAAAGCACCTGAATTTTCCTAGGTAGTTTATCTGTATCTAAATGAACTCATCTATATTAGTAAGCAAATTCTAGCATGGTCTAATGTCACTTACTCTGTAGAAATTTTCTAGGTCACTCTGCTTTCCCTAATCAAAATTATTAGTAATGTGACCGAGAAAGGTGATTTGAATCCCCAGTAGAATTTTTGATGACCTTTGATGACCTTCGTATTTGAGGAAGATTTTTGTAAATTCCTAAGCAATTTTATCAGGGTTCATGTTCTCAACTACAAGACTTTGTGGTTGTTCTTTGATCTTGGTCTGGCACCAGTCCAAATGTGGTACTTCACCTCTTTCTTTACTTCACATGTATGCATACACACACTCGCTCAAATATTCACAAAAGAATTCATCTTTGAAACAAAGCTTTCTGGTGTAGAGCTAATTTTACTGATGATTTTGGGACATGAAGGTTTAAAATATTTTAGCAATTCAATTGAAAAATAAGAGGTGTTAAAAGTCTGTGCAATAGGGATAAATGAGGGCTGAATATAGCTTTGTTGCTACACAAACAAAGGCGTAAGCTGAAACACGGGACTGTGTACATCCACAGGAAGGATGACCTTTAAAAACTCATGCAAAGACACCATGCTATCCACTTACCAACGCTTTTGCTGAGCTTATCTAGGTAGCACCTTTTCTGACTTTGAACTTGGGCTCCAAGTAGGCTAGCAGCAGCTCTGCCTGTGTAGAAGAGTCTTTTGGTGGCTGTGCTATATTACTCAGTCATTCTGAAGAACACTGGAGACAAACTGCCTGGGTTTGAGTCCTAACTCTGCCACACACTAGCTGTGTGACAGTGGGCAAGTTATTTAATCTATGTGTATCTCATTTTCCTCATCTGTAAAATAGGAATAATAGTTCTATCTACTTTATAGGGTCATTGTGAGGACTAAATGACATATAAGCATGTAAAGTGTTTAGCAACATTGTTTAGCACATAGTACTCAATAAATGCTAACCATTAATATTCTCCTAAATATGTCATTTTGTGCAATAAATGGCGATATTTTATCCATGTAATAAAACTTCTAGTAGTTTCATGTTACTGACAGAATAAAGTTCCAGTATCTCAGCCTGACATTTAAAGTATGCTTACCACATCCATTCAGTTATATACCCTCTTCTTTGATATACCATAAAGCTTCCACTTCAGCCATAATGGTTTGCTCATGGACAGCCCCCTCTTGTTATGTTCACCCACAATCCTAAGATTAAGTATCTCATGTTGTCGAACATACCTGATAGTACAATTCACATGATACTGTCTCGAACGATAGTGGATAAATGCATGTAAAGGTAAAAAACAAACAAACAAACAGTTTCTCCAGTGATGAGTGAAAAAATAAAGGAAGGAAAAGAGAGAAATCCAAGACTTCTTTAGCTGGGAATTGATGAGAATTTAAATAAAAGGCTTTTCTTAGGACATTTATTACCTTTGAAAAAAATCTGCTCACCATGATATGTCTACTTGTAAAACAAACAAACAAACAAAAAAAACTACAGGGCAGATGCCTCCTCCAGTTCCTTTCTTCCTAATACTTTTCACTTAAGGTACCAATGTCTCTCAGAAATATTTAACTTTAGTGAGGATTAAAGCCTAATATATTTAATGTGACAAAGAATGACATTTTAGATTGTAACTGAGGAGTGGAGTGAGTAAATTTTTTTTTTTTTAAGTTGCTTTCAAATATCACCCTTCGGACTGTTGCTTAACTTTTAGAAACATGGGCATAGTTTGAATGTTAATTAATGAAAGAGGAAAATGAAAAAAGATAAAAGAGGAAGGGAATCCTGACCCCTAGTGTTTACTTTTCTGCTCATATTCACTGGTGGTGGTTACACTGCTACTTCAGACTAATTGGCCTCTTTTCCGTCCATATGACCCAGTTCTTTTTGCTTTGTGACTATCACTTTGGTGTGAGAAAAAGGCTAAATGCCATTGATTTCTTTCTTTAATTTTGGTGATTATTTCCATGCCTAAAGGAAAACATCATCTGAGAAGCAATTCTAAAAGCTGATAACAATCCGGGAAGGCACAGAAGGGCAGAAGCAGCAATGGAGAAGGTTTAAGTGCCCATGGGTAAATGAAATGGTTGGCTTACCTGACCCTTCACATTTGAAACTGGCACCCAGACAACTGAATAGAAGGTCTCTGTGTTCTCACCAGGAGAGGCACTGAGCTATGCCACTCCTGCAAAACACTGAACTGGAAGGAGAACCTATGACCTATTTTCCATTCTGAGCTCTGTCATATCTTATGAAGTGACTCCAGTTGGAGTAGGGGCGTTCTCTTTGAGGAGACTGGCATTTAAACTGTACCTGAATTACGAAAATGAGTCATGATACAGGGTAGCAGTTCCCAGAGACAAGGCATAGTTGGTACAAAGGACTTGAAGGCAAAAATTGGGTTAGTGTCTTAGAGGGACTGGCAAATGCCAGTATGAAGAGAGAGAAGGGAGACTGACAAGGAATGGAATTAAAGAGATGGGTAGGAGCCATGGAAGACTGTTGACATTGTAAAAGGTTTGAATTTATTCTTAACATGTAAACCCATTGAAGCAGTGTTGTCTAATAGATATATAATAGAAGCCACATATGTAATTTTAAATTGTTTAGTAGCTACATTAAAAAAGTAAAAAGAAATAAATTAGATTTAATAACATATTATTTAACAGAATACATGAAAAATATTTCAACCTGTGGTCACTATTAAAAATTATTAATCTTTTACTCTCTTCTTGGATTACTCTCTTCTTGGATTAAGTTTTTGAAATCAGTGTTTATTTTACATTTATAGCACATTTCAGTTTGGATGACAAATTTTTATTGGAAATAATTGATCCATACTGCAATTTCATAAAATTTATATTTGAGATAGTAGATTCTCATACCCAAGTTGTTCCAAACATACTTAAATGTTTTCCAATAATTAAATCAGGTATCAATTTTTTTAAATTTAGAGCAATTGAAATGAAATAAAATTAAAAATCCAGTTGTTCAGTTGCAGTAGACACAAGTGTTCAATAGACACCGGTGTCTAGGGGCTGCCATTTTGGACAGCTCAGCATTGAAGGGTTTTAAGCAGGGAGTGACAGGATTTGAATTGCTTGAAAAAGATCTCTGGTTGCTGTGTGAAGAACTGACTGTGACAGAGAAAGCATGGTATAAAGGACTGATTACACAGAGGTCAGCAAATTTTTCCATAAAGGCCAGATAGTAAAAAGGGGCCAGATAGTAAATATTTTAGGCTTTGTGGGCCATATGGTTTCTGTCTTAATTACTCAACTCTGCAGTTGTAAAGCGAAAGCATCCATAGGCAATACATAAAAGAATGGCATTGTTCCAATAAAACTTTATTGATGGACACTGGAATTTGAATTTCATATAATTTTACATGTCATGAAATATTATTCCTTTTTTTTTTTTACAATCATTTAAAAATGTAAAACTATTCTTAGCTTACAGGATGTACAAAAAGAGGCAGCAAGTGGAATTGTGAGCTGAAGTTTTCTGATCCCCAGATCAGGGGTCTTTGGCAGTATCTCAGGTGGGAGGTGAGGGTGCAGTGGTGGGAGGAATATGGTTTTCATGGTAGAGCTAGGTGGATAGGTATCTTGCTGGGTGTTGAGAGTGAGGAAAGGGAAAAGTCAAGTGCCGGGCTTCATTTTGAGCCTTACCAGATGATTTCTAACATTTTCTTTTTTTTTTTTTAGCGCCAACATTTTGTGATCTATGATTTTTAAATGGAATCTATTTTTTGACCAGAATTTGGAACGATACATTTTATCTTCCTTGAGCAGATGCATTCCAGTGTCTGGACATTGTAAACCTGAGGATTTCCTCTGCTAAAGGAGTGTTGTATATTTTAGTTTTTTACTGACAGCCCCGTTAAGCCATTTTGTAATTTTCAATTTTTATGTTGTGGAATTTCATGGATCTTAAGATAGACTTTTGACTATACCAGTGATATGCTTCACTTCTGCACAACTATGATCCTGTTTAAATGGCTTAAACTTGCTTGTTTCAAAAGAGGTTCTCTGGGAATTCTAGATCATTTCAGTCCTTTCCTCCCCTTTGTTTCATCCTATTGTAGTTCTCTCCTGGTGAGCAAAGGTTTCCTGGATTAAAACAGCAATTGATTTTGTTTTTAGCTTTTATTCGAATGTATCCTTTCTCCTCAAATACATTATGCATCCCCAAAGAAACTCATAAATTAAACTAAGCAAAAGTTAAAATTAGATCTGAGTGTGGTGTAATGCCCAAAGGAAACTATCTGAAAAGGTTACAAGCTGTCAAAAACCAATTTGTATGGTTAAAAGCCACACAGTTAGATGCTGTTAATGGAGTATCTGTAATGATTATTTGGACATTGGTTGCTTATTATGTCTCTGTGGCAACTAATCAGTGTGTTTCTTTGGAAGCCAGAGAGTCCTGGATGAGGCACCTATAATACCAGGGAAGTGTGTGAAAGAATATGTTGTTCCACATCAAACAAACCGCACCTCTTCTTTCTCCAGATTTTAATAATTCCCACCCCTCCCAAATTGTCATTGGTGCTGATTGCAGGAATAAAGACTAGTTACTTCAGTGAAAGGATCATAAAGTCAATCATGTGGATGAAATTACTGAGCCATCCAGCCAGCTGGTCTCTATTTGGCTCCACTTTGGTTCATTAGTTTATGGGGTGAATTTACTCCATATTTAAGGAAAGCAAAAACGGCATCAAAACTAGTTTGTAATTAATTGCAGCTTTTTAGAAAGGAATGCATTTGGAAATGGAGAATATGCAATGTCAGATCCTGATTTCTGATTATGTTATGAATCTCTCTGAGATGTAACTTTCTTGTGTGTTTATATTAACTCTGGGTATAGGTTAGACACTTTTTCAGACCCTTACCACTATTCTCTGTATTTTAAGAGTTTCTCTTGCACAACTTCAAAAACTTAAAAACAACATATTATTGGTTGCCTGGAGTCTGTGTATCTCCAAAAAATATAAGTCATTTGGATGCCTGGCCATATAATCTTGGCGGCTGTCTCGATGTATTGCCATTCAGGTGATTAGATGGGCTTGTGCAACTGTAAGCTGACATTGAAATAACTGTACATCACAAAAACATCGTGGTGTCCATGCTTTGTTAGCATAATGGCTAATGTTAATTACTTGGGTATGTAATGGACCCAGAAATAACAAATACACCATTCTCCTGATTTGGAAACCTTTTATATAAGGACATAAAAGCAGTCAAGCAACTCTGGAGCTATGCTTCTACACATGTAACTCCTCGTAACAATGGCCAAAGGAAGTGCAAAGGACACAAATGCTTTTAAACAAAAGAAACCCAGTGGGATGGAGCACTAATATTTAATGCTAACTCTCATAAACACAGAAAGGAAAAATCTGTTGAACAAAGAAGCCAAATGTCATAAATATTCCTCCCTATGTCAAAGACTGGAATTAGTTCTCACAGAACACAACAGGCAAAGGCAAAACAAAACTTCACTTGGCTAGTTATGGTGGAAACAACCTGCCCCAGACTAAGTCAAGCCACTGACAAAAGCATTTCATTGGAAGTGATGAATAGTCAGGATGTAAGCCCTGTGGCTCAAGAGTATAAGCTCAGAAAGTGTTTGAGGAGATGTCCAAATATGCAGATCACTACCAGATGCCATGAGACAAAAGGGCCATAGACCTCACCATGGCATTTGGACCACCTTTGGACCACATCTCATCTCCTATATCTCTTCCAGTCCTGCACCACTGAAATGGAATTTATCCATAAATTGAAAGTTAAAGTCAGAAACATGTAAATAGACCAGTAGGAAAACTGAAATTCAGAGAGGTAATTTGCCCACAACTGTGTAACCAGCTAGCTAAGAAGTCATGATCCCTTCTTGCTAGTTCTTTCTTGACTTTGTGAACTTTGCATTATTCTAAATTGCCTCCAGATTTAAGTGGCCAAGCATACTAAAAAGCAAAAACAAGGGGAAAATAAGAAAGGGTGGGGGAAAAAAAGAGTAGAATTAGCTTTGTGTCTAATTCATAGATGATAGTTTCCTCAGAGTAGATATGCCAAATACCACCTGAGAAGATTGGTGGAGGAGGAAAACCTAGAGCTTTGGTGATGATACTTCACAGATGAGCCAGTTTTTACACCCTTTGAATCTATTTTCCTCTCTTAAAGTTCCTCAAAATTTCTCCCTCAAATCCTCTCAAAATCAGCGTAGGCTCAGATAAAGTAAAAATGAATTAATTGTTGCTTTAAAAAAATGACATAGGGCTTTAAGAATTGTATTGCATCAGAAATGCAATTTTAATGGTCTGTTATATAAATGACACATAATAAAACATTATAATTACCTGTTATTTACATGTGTGTTCTAAGAATTACTTAAAATTAATTGGGAGCAGTGATTAACAATTTTAATCACTTTATGAAATATTCATGAACATTTATAAAAACCGCAAGGCATTTCTTTAATGAATTAATGATATTAAATATCTTTTCACAGAATATAAGGGCAGAAAACTCATTTAGATGATGCAGTGTACGTTTCTGAAATTACTGTCAGTCTCACTGAAGAAATGGCTACCATGCATTGTTCTCAGCTGTCAGATCTATCCATAGTTACATAAGCAATTCTTTTCTGCTTTTAATAATGAACTGGATTCTCCCATCATAGTCTATTAGACATGACAACAACTATAACAGTGATATCTTTGCAAATGGGCAGCACTTATACTTTTCAAAACATATATGCTGATATCAAAGGCAGGAAATCTATTGATTGTTTTTCACAGTCATGTTAGGCTATTCTGAGTGCTAGCTTGAAGGAACACCTAGAATTTAAGGCAAGATTGAAAATTGCTTCTATCTGGAATGGTAGTGAATGAGAATTGAGATGAAATGGTTGGAGTTAGTAATCGGCAAGAGGAGCATGCATGATGTGTGTATGGTAGACTGAAATAACTTCTTAAATCTTAATTGTTTATGTTCTCCATCTGCCCCTCCAACCCTACAACTTTCCTGAAATCCACAGGGAGATACCATTGTAATGAGAACCAAAGTAAAATAAACAAGATAATTAAATTTTAAAAGGTCGTCAAGGAAGTATTACTGACAAAATGGAAGAGGTAATAGATGGAAAGGGGATATGAAGAATGAACTAAAAGAAGGCAAGGAAGAATCTGATGCATAAAACTTAGGCACATAGGGTGCTCAACAAATACCAGGCTTCATTTTTATCCTTCTCAGTATATTTCCAGACCTATTTAGAGAGAGTATTTGACTCTGCTGATGAAAGTTTGGCAGTTTTATTCCTGAATGTATATTAGTACCCTGTTGTTTTAAATAATCTGTCAATTTCTAATGCTAAGTTAATTGAATCAGCCACTTAGAATTCTATTACTCCTAAGTAGCTGGGAATTAGATTCCTGAATATATAAAATGGAGGACAAGAACATGGCCTAGTGGGGACCACCAAGGACAGACATTTAGTGAAATATCTGAGTGGTCAGGGCTACTTTTGGCTGTTAGTGCTATTATCTTTATGGTGAACAGAGACACTTTCTCTTACTGAAGAGTTAAAGAAGGGGTAAACAGGTACATTCTTGAAGTAACTTTGTATTTTATCCTGATTTCATGCTGTCATGACTTCAGAGTGAAGGTTAAAGAATTCTTAAGTATTAATGATTTGCATTTAAAAAAATCATATTAGATGGCTTTATCAAAAACTTGAAAATTAAGTTTAGCTTATGTTTCTTGAAGAAGAAATTCTTGTGTATAGGACATTTGGAAACTAGCAAAACACATAAGCAAGGAAAAAAAAATGATCCAGAATTTCTCCCACTCAGAGAAAATCTCTGTAGTATTTTACCGTACCTCTGTTCTACTTTTTATGCATTTAAAGATGTTAAACTTTAAAAAAAAATTTAAAGTATTGTCTAGACAATTCAATAAAAATAGAAAGGTATAAGATGAAAAGGGCAGATCTCTCTTCATCCTCCAAGAGAAGCATTTTTAAGTTTTCATTTTTTGGCATTCTGATAGTTATCATTATAAATGTAAACAACATATTTGGTCAGTTGCTTACCAATTTTAAAAAATCTGGTGACTCATCAGTACATTCTACCTTTATTCTTGACTTCTGCTAATTTGTATTATATTTTGTATTTATGATTTTAGATGTTTATGAATTATTAACTTTAGACAGTATCTAAGGAGATGTGATTTTACAGATATTTTTTGGTTATATTATTATTTTTACCTTTTCAAGGTTTGTAACATTCTATTGTATATTATATAAGTATAGTTAACTAAAAGACTGTGCTTTGTCTATAAGTTGAGACTAAAATTTTTAAACGTATAAAACAACCTTTATAATATGATGTGAATATTATTTATTATAACCAATAAATAAAGTGTAAATGGATGCACAGAAGAAATATAAAAAACTTAAGTCACCAAACCCCTGTGAAGGAAATTATTCTTAATGCATGAAGGGATGGCAGGTTCCTTTAAAAAAATTTTTTAGCTTTTTTCATTTTCATATATTCAGTTGATAGTGTTTCCTTTGACCTTAGGTCATCATCTAGCTTGTAGTCTTTTAAATTTTTTTTATGTATCCTTTTTGATAAATGGTGTTTATAGAAGTAGCTTGGGTAGTAAATTTTTCAAGTCCTTGCCTGACAATTTTTTTGTTTTGCTTTTACACTTGAGTAAAAAAATTATGAGTTCAAAATCATTTCTTCTCAGACCATTAGAGGAACTATTCCATTGTTTATATCATTCTAAGACAATTTGAATTATTATTCTTTTGTGCTAATCTTGTTTTTTTGTTTGTTTTTATTTTTTAAGTCTCTTTCAGTTCATAGAATTTTTTCTTTATAAAAGAGAAACTTTTTTTACCCCTTTATTTTCTTTATCCCTTCACTCAGTTCTTTGTCTTTCAATCTCTGGCTAAATGGATGTTGTATATCCACATCTTTCAACACTTTACTCATATTTTTCATCTATCTTTTGTTTTGCTGTTAGTTCTAGGAAATTCTCTCAAGTCTGTACTCCTGAACATTGGTTTGGTTATTGGCACTTTTCTTTCTATTGTTTAGTTTTTCAAATAACGTTTTAATTTTGTCATTAATGTTTCTAATATCTCTTTATCATCTACGATAATTTAGTGCCTTATATTGCTCTTTTCTTACTGTGACCTATTCAAATTTTATAGATATATCAGCTTCTTTAGTCCTCTGAGGAAATTAATTAGAATGTTTAAAAAGTATTTTCCTATTTTTGCAGAGGTCAGATTTGTTTGCTTGCTCATTTTCATTCTTCTCTTTTATGCCATTGGCTTTCCCCAAGTGGCTGCTGCTTCCTGATTGTCAATTCATATTTATAAATAATGGACCAAGTTAATTGATATAAAAATTAATTTAATTAAGTTTACTCTTAAGTTGTAAATTATAAAATGTAAGTACATTTTAATACTATGATTTACTTATATTTTCTTTAGTAGATTCCAGGAGGAAACAGAATGGGAGGGTGAAGGATACAAAGAGAAGACAGCACATTTAATGGAATAAACATTTCAGTAAACATAGATTTCTAGAACTCAAGCAGACTTGGAGCTATAGTCAGAACACTACATTGTACAGATAAGGAAATAGGCAGAAGAGATTTGTCAAAAACAGCAATTATGATTTTTCTTTTGTATCAGTAATTATATTAATAAAGAAAGTACATTTTAAATTTCTTTGAAGCCACATTGACTTTGCCTTGCATGTGGATAAATCTTTATAGAAGGTAGTACTGAAATGGCAAAGTACTCTGAGATGAGTGTCGATATGGATTTTTCAACCGGCTATTAACATTTTTCAAATTATTTCATTCATCTTCTCAGAATCTAGAGTCTCACTATTTATCCTAATGGTACTCTCTGCCACATTCTCCACTGTTATTGTGAAAATATATTTCCAAACTAAAATGAAAGAAACACCAATATCTAGTATAGAACACACTTAGAAATGGACAGCACCTGACCAAATGTACACCCATTTCACAATTTCTAAATTCATAAAAATAAATTACTTATGGCAATGGTCAAGATTTTTTCAAATTATATCGCACAATATTGTGTAATATCATGTCTCATCCTTAGAAGTGGCAACTTGACATTTTATTTAAAAATTAGGTGAACATTTATCTAATCAAAGGATAGCCAAAAAGGCAAAGAATCTCAGAAACTTTGCATGCAAGACCAAAGCTATAGATTTGAGTCTTGGCTCAGTCATGCATTTACAGATTATTTTGCATAAATTTCATAACTATTCTGAGCTTTAGTTTCTTTATCTGTAAAATGATTATTTAACAACAACTACCTTATAGGGTTGTTTAAAATTTAAAATATAATAATTTAATAAATAATAAACTATATTCTTATTAGAATAGTCATTTGGACAGTCATCAAATTTTTACTGAATTTATTATAAGACTAGCACGTAATCCTTTCATTAAGATACATAACTAGCAGAGTTATGGGAAACTGAATCACTTGGGGGGCATAATGCCACCTATAAAATAGATGTACCAACTGCAAAGTTTGGAAGTTTAATAATTATTCTAAAATTGGAGCATTAAGAAAAGACAAATAAAGTGCTATAAGTAATGTTTTATATTCTTATTAATTTAACAAATTGTTAAATGCAATTTTCTTTCTATCCTGGAGTCTTGGGTAGGACCTAAAAACTGAGGAAATCAGTGAAAATTGCTTCACATTCTAAGGAAAGATGTGAGACTCATCTGTACATGACTATCCTTTCTCTTCTAGCTTATGGAAGAGAATTCTACAGATTTTTGAAGGAAGAAAATGAGAATATGTTTTTTAACATAGCTCTATGATTGAGCAATAACTCATATAATATACAATTCACCGGTATATAGTATACATTTAATAGCTTTTGATATATTCACAGAGTTGTGAAACATCACAAGAATCAATTTTAAAACATTTTCATTACCCCCGAACAAAACACCTCACCTTTTAGCCATCACTCCCTTAATATTCACCTGTCCTCTAACTCTCCAGTCCTAGGTAACCACTAATCTACTTTCTGACTATAAACTTATTTGCCTATTCTGTACATTCTATATGAATGGAATCGTACTATTTGTGATCATTTGTGATTTGCCTTCTTTAACTTCACATAATGTTTTCAACTTTCGCCTACGTTATAGCATATATCAGTATTTCATTTCCTTTCTATTAGCTAATAATATATATTGTATAGATTAGTTGATGTGCCTTTGAGTTGCTTTTACTTTGGGCTATTATGACAAATGCTACTATAAACATTTGTATCAACATTTTTTGTGTGCACATGTGTTTTCATTTATCTAGGTTATATGCCTAGAAATGGAATTGCTGGTTAGTATGGTAACTCTATGTTTAACCTTTTGAGAAACTGCCAGACTGTATTCCAAAGTGGTTGAACCATTTAAACTTCCATCAGCCATGTATGAAGATTTCAGTTCTTCCCACCTTGCCAACACTTGCTATTATCTGTTCTATTGGTGATAATCATCCTAGTAGGTATGACGTGGTATCTCATTGCAATTTTGATTTGCATTCCCAAGATGGCTAATGATGCTGAGCATCTTTTTCTGTGCTATCCATTTATATATCTCCTTTGGAGAACTGTCTATTCAAGTCTCTTGCCTATTTTTTAACTGATTATCTGTCATTTTGTAGTAAAAGAATATTTGTTATATTCTTGGTTTCCTCCAGCTGTGTGAGACAGCTCCAAAAGAATGATACAGATGTTGGCAGTGTTTGCCAAAAGAAAAGACTGACATTCCCCAGCTGGGATTTTGTAACCTTTAGAAACTTCTAAAGTCCGATAGAGGGAACTTTTGTTGAATTGAAACAGAGCCTGGAGAGAGAGCTGTGGTGGGAGTGGCTTTTCAAGAGATTGAGGGTATATTGAGGCTTAGTTTTACTATGGGCCATGTGGATACTTGTCTTGTTGATGGCTAGAGCCATTTAGATAAGAATCTGAACATTAGTGCTTCCTGCCAACTATGGTCTCAATGTTTATGTCCTCCACCCCCAAATTCATGTTGAAATCTCAATGCCCAGTGTGATAGGAGGTAGGGCCTTTGGGAGGTGACTACATCATGAGGGCAGAGCCTTATTAGAGAGTTCCCCTTATAAAAGAAGTCCTATAAAACTCCCTTGCTCTTTCCACCATGTGAGGATACAATGAGAAGTCTGTGGCCAAGAAGAAGACCCTCACTAGGCCATGCTGACACCCTGAACTTGTACACCTCATACTCCAGAACTGTGAGAAATAAATTTCTATTGTTTATAAGCCACGCAGACTGTGTACTTTGTTATAGCAGCCCAAATGGACTAAGACACAGGGGCAGGAGTCCCAGGAACATAGAATCGTATTGAAAGCTGAGGCAGAATCAGAAGTAGTTAGTCTGAGCATATATTGCCTTTGTAGTGTTCAGGGCAGTTCTCAGGTCTCACCCTGGGGATCTCCATAGATACCCCAAAGTAGTCCATGAGGCAAAGAGAATGATAAGAAAGGGCCACATTATATAAGCACTTATCAAGTAAATCTTTGTTCTTTCCATCTATCCTCCTCCTCAGGCTGCTTCCTACCCCCAATTTTCCATTTCTAACATTCAAGTTGCAAGTCTGGTGTGTGTTGGAGTAAGGGAGAAGGATTTGAAATGATTTGAGTTTTGATTAGATTGGATTGGATAGTTCTATACCTAAAAATACTACTGCTCTAATGCCTAAAAGTGACCACAAGAACCACAGTGAATTTTTTGAGATATTTTCCAAGAGAGTGGAAAAGAGATCTAACAGAATTTCTGAAAATGGTAGTATGGAAGAAGAAAACTAATTCTTATTTGTACCCCCATCAAGTCTATTCTGTCTAATGCATATACACATGCACACACAAATGGATCTACATATTTTCACAGCATTGCATTCTTTCTAGGTCAAAGAAATAACAGTAAGCCCTTAGGTCTATGCATCATAACACATAGTGAAATGAAATTGTATGTAATTTCCAATCATACAACATTGGGCAATGATGGAGTCAAGGAGTAGAATCTGTCTGTGACTGACAATTCATAACTAGAGTATGTAGTCCTGTGGTTTGGAACGCTGTCTAGGCTGTTCATATTGTCAGTGACTCTTAAAAGTGACTGTTTAGTTAATATTATGTAATTAAAGATCTCTGTTCTCCTGGGTGATCTCAGATCTTTCAGTAACAGTTAATTTGATAAGTGAAAACACCTAGTAAACAAAATGGTTCTTTGAAATAATAGGATACACAAAAACGATTTTCCAAATTAATATATTAAATAAACATGTTAATTGTAGAAAGCCAATTATTTAGGTAGCAGACTTCTAGATGCAGGATTGGAGGGATGATAGGGGTCATTCCCTGAGTGCCCAAGCCCCTGCATATTGGCTATGTCAGGCCCAGGATCAAGAGAAAACTCATGTGCTGAAAAGCTGGGCATAACATCTTATAGACCCAGAGCACGGAGGCCCTTTACACAAACAGAACAAATCCTTTTCAGTGCTTTTAGACCTTAACAAACATAGGGTGATGTATAAAACTTCACTTCCCCCATCATACAGCTAGCCCCCACCCTGTGAAACCCTGAACTCTTTTCAGCATTTCTTAAATCTGCCCCATTGAACAATCTGCATTCATTGTAACAAATACAATCTCATTGAATTAGATTCTGAAGAGATTTTATAGTGAGAAAAAAAGAGGACTGATCCTGTATTCTCTTTAGTTTAAACAAGGGACAGAGCACAGCAAATGAGAAATCTTGGGTGAGCTAAGTCCACAGGAATGGGTGGGGAGGGAAGGAGATGGGGTGAAAATTGGATAGACTTGTATTAGGCAAAGAATCAATTTCTAGGTGTTCCAGAAATAGAAAACCAGTATCAATGTTGATACTTTAATTGTGTGACTGTTAGGTGTCATGGTACATTTTCTTTTCCTTATCACAATGTGATACATTTTCTTTTAATTTAAATTTCCTTGGATATAAGGTAGAGCATGGAGTCAGAATCATCAAAATTACAAATGGGAGAGAAAAAAAAGCCATTAGCTATTTGCAAATATAATAAAGATTCTACTAATCTGCATATTTATAGTTTGTATTAGCTTACTGGCCATCACAGTCCGATAAAACTTGCACTATCATCCAGGTGCACACAATTCATTGCCTAATATCATTATGATTATCTATGGTCCTTTCATTACTCACCCATTGCTTCAGTTGTATCAGAAGTAAAAATAATAAGCCATAAGCTTCCCTGCTGTTTAACTTAACAACAAATCATTCCCACTTCCAAGCCCAATGTCAATTATACAGAGCAAATTAGGATCATGCAGGCAGATTTCTTCTTCCTTCATCAGGCAGCTGACCTCTCTCTCTTGAAGCTGTCGACCCATACAAGTGTTATATTTAAGAACACGTTCCTGATTTTTGGGAGTTACAAATCCCTAATAACTTAATAAGCAAAACATAGAGTTAGCTTTGTAATGTTTCAGCACACAAATTAGCTAGACAAATAAAAAGAATCGAATTTTTTTTTGAAAATAGCACTTATCATCAGTCTCCCATTCAGAAATAATAAAGGAAGATGGTTTCTACAGATTTAGTAATAAGACATGACTTAAATGAATATGTAACATGTTATGACCTTTCTTCTGGTGAACAGGAAGCTTTTTTTTTCATTATTTAGAGCCTCTTTGTTTACAATAAATGTGGTGATGAATTGAAGTTATGACAACAATTAAATCACCAGTTTATATTATTTTCAAACAGACAAAATGCAGATATTTTAAGGCAGGTAGCAAAAATCATGAGTTACTGTCTATTCTTGGTCTCTAAATGTATTATACATAATCAAGAAAAGGAACATTAAAGACACTCTACAAAGCCAGCATCATATTTTACTTTACTCTGAACAAAAATAACATTTGTAGAATCCCATTACCAATAAATCTTTTAGATTTTTTTACTTAAAATCTTATGATCCCAAAGGGAAGAATAGGTAATCAGTAAGTAGAACTCTGATATATGTCAGGAATTGTCCTGAATTAGAAGTAAACTAATTTGACATACATTGAGAAAAAAGTTACCTTTGGTATTCTGATAAATGTATTTGAATTTTTATTTAAAGGTATTTCTGAAATGGAAATAAAAACACCTTGTCATATTTGAAAAACAAAGGATATATAACATATAATTACCGATTGTATAAAGTAAATACCCTTGGGCGAAAGGTATTCACAGACCATAGAATAGTTTAAAAATCTTGAACTTTAATATGCTTTTAGAAGTATTAATAAAGTACAAATGGTTTAGTATTTTATAGTTCTCAGTTTAGTGATTTCCCAGTGCAGTGGAATTGGGTATTTCCATCACTTTATTTCTCTGGAGAAAGAATTTCTAAACAATGGGGCTACTGCCCACTTTGGACTACACCAAGGGACTTTTCTTGAGATGAGAGTTGCCTTATTAAGATCTCTCTGTAGAACTCTGCTTGTTATTCTATTTTACTCATGAACTTGAATTGAAGAGTCCACTTCACATTAGCATCCTGGGCTCCCTTGGAAGTCATCAGAAGATAGCAGAACATGGCAGCAGGACTATAACGGTGGCAACATCAAAAAAAATTCTCTCTCTCAAACCAACATGTAACTAGTATCAGAAAAGATCACTTAAAATGGAATCTACTTAAAACTAAAATCAAAATGTCATTGACAATAGTGGGAAAAAGAAAAGTTTAGGTGGAACTTTATCTAGAAATATAAAATAAAAAAATAAGGAAAAACATTAAAAACAAAATTTATGTTACAATAAAAAATATTCTCTAATCCTTAGAACAAATGAAGAATTCACTAAACCTTAGATTTTTGAATACTCTTGCCTACATAATTTTAGGATATTTTTCATCTTTGACTTTAAGAACAGGCTTATAAAAAGAATCAATTTTTCAAAAACATTCCTCAGCTTTATTAATTTTCAAATGGGTTTTCCTATCATTTTGTTTTCAAATTGTTCTTTTGAATCTCATCTTTTTCATTTTTTTTTCCATTTTTCAATTATTTGGCCTCGATAGATAGAGTCCTTGCCTATGATTTGAACAGGTCTCTAGTATTTCTTTAATAAACTTTATGAAATCCAGCATTTTGGGAAGATTTTCAGTTTAACTTTTAAATTTGCATTCTATTTGCAAAGGAATTTGTAGACCTCAGATTCTCAGCAGGATTATAACTGATCAAGATGTTGGTTCTATGGATTAATATAGGTATTATGTTAATTGCAGAAGGGAGTTAGAGTTAGAATTAATTTTACAAGTGGTCAGTTCACTACTTTCATGCTATGACAATTTTTGATTTCCTATTGACAACTTCTTAACTGGTGAGACTCACAAAATGAATACACAGATGAAGAATCAGATGCCTGTCTCTATTTCACAATCTAATAGAGAGCCAGAGAAAACAATGTAGATGTTAATAACAGCTAAATAGCTGATATTTTTTGAAGGTGAACTATGTTATAAGCACTTGGCATATATGGATTTGTGCCCTGGAATTCTTACTACTCTCTGTAAAAGGAGGGGCAATTTGACTTGAGTTTGCATATTTTACTCTTAAATCCTTTAGCTTGCTTTACTGAAGATTCTCTGCTCTGTCCATCTATTATATTAGTATACATGGATGCTCATTGTCTGTCAGACACTCTGCTAGGCTCTGGAGATATGAAGATAGATCATGCGTCTCTTTCCAACAGGAGCTCAGGATCTAATAGGAGAACCATCTGAACAGAGAAGTATAGCAAAGTGCATTTCAAAAAAAATAAATAACGAATTGTTATAATACATTTATGATGCACTGTATTGCACTAGATGATTTATTTAGACCATTTCACTTAATGCCAACAACCTAGCTGGTGGCTGAATCTAGAGTTGCACCTACGTCTTTCTGAGACCAAAGCTGTATTCTTTACCATTGTACCCCGCTGCTTCCTCATGGTAAGGGCAAAGACAAAGGTCTATGCCTAGGAACTATGAGAATATCCAGGCGCGTCTCCTAACTTAGTCTGTGGGAGCTTAAGAAAGCCTTCTTGGGGTGTTGCGTGAGCTAGAATGCTGGAGAACAGGCACACAGGCCCTTGGCAAGGAAGAGAAAAATGGACATGTGGTAGAGGGACAGGTAGGGTTCAGGAAATTATTGTCTTTGTTTTCTTCAGTATTATAAGCATAGTTATAGTATAGACCATTTTACACTACATTACCTAGAATATAGCAATGTAATTTCATTTACAATCACACTTAGTGTTCCTAACACCAGAAAATTCTAAAGAAAACCTTCTGTCTAATCATCGTCCCCATTTTTGTATTAAAGAATTCAAAAGCCTGTTGCCTCAGGCAGTGTACTTAACAGGGATTGTTACTCAACTGAACATTGCTGCTTCTTATTTCTTCTACCACATATATTTACCAAAAATGTCATATGGGATCTTGCATTTACATAATGCATTTTAGGACAATGAAACCCCAATAAAATCGGTCAGCTTATGCAATGTTCAAAGTGTTTAAAAGCTTTTTTTTTCCATTCATTAATTAACTCACCAGTACACCAAATACGTATCAGATAAATGAGTTGATAGGGTCCTCAGTTTAGTAGAAGATGCAATACGGAAAGCACTAATTAGGCAAGCAAGAGCTCCAGATAATTAAATAGTGATTAATAGATTTTTGTGCTACCAAAATTAAAAGTAACTAATTGGTTGAAAAAATATTTTAAAATTGTGTGTTTGGAACTTAAATGTCGAATGTGATTCTGAGGGATACTAAGATTATGTTGGTTTTAAGAGTGAAGTTTTTTTTTTTATCTTTTTACTCGTTTTTTTCCCCCCTTCTGACATCTTGTGTCAAAGTGTTCCCGTGTTAATAATAGAATGTAATGGAAGTTTATGCAATTAAATACAGTGAGAGAGTTTATAGACCATTTATCATTGGATATGGGTCATATACTGTGAATTTCAGAAAATAAAAGGGAATTCCATTTGTAGCTCACTCTTGCCTGAAGCTCACCTAATGAAATCTTTCTCACTCATAGAATTAACAGTGTATCCAGCCGAAAAGTATTTAACATTCTCTGTGCATACTAAGCATGCAAAAGTAGAATAAAACCTTGCATACTTACAGGGGATTTTTGTTGCTTTTTCTTCAGCCCAAATTAGGCAGCTCTTGTTCATTTAGTGCATTTGAAAGGAGCTGAACTTTTAAAATTCTGAACTGTCAGTCCCCATCATTTCATTTGACAGCTGACACTTTGAGAGTGAAGAACACACAAATCACGTGTGTAGCGAAATGCTGCTAATAAATGCTATTGTTTTTCCTGATGGAAAAGGAGCACCTTAAACAACTGTTTGCAGATCTGACGGGTTTGTTATGATGCAAAATACATGTTTGGCTGTCACCATTTTCGTTTACTACCTGTAGAGCATAAAATTGCTGAAAAAAAAATTGAAGAAATATAAGGCTAGATTCATTAAGAAAAGAACCATGCTTTTTTCCTCCCTGCTCACCTTTACCCCACACCCTCCCATTTTAATATGATAAATGCTGAGTCTTCAATAAGACATGAAACTAAATAAATAATGTATGGTTCTTGAGATAAATTACAAGATTTCTGTATTTATGGAAAACAGGAATTCTGAAACATTTGTTTGTCTGCTTATACTCTGCTGCTAAGCTAGGAAACGAGAAAATTGGCTCTGCCATTTTGGAATTTCATTTGAGAATATCTGTGATAGCTTTCAAGGCTTTATAGCTTTGTTTTCTACCATCAAACTTTTGAGACCAAAGTATTTGTTAGTAAGTTGGAAGGAACCACCTTCCTGATACAGAAAATCTCTGTATATCCTTCAGACCAATTGATCTGTCAAAACTATATAGAAGAATGCATCATATTTTATTAAAACCTTTCTTTGCTAATATTAAAAGCATTCAGCAAGATTCCTATTTTGTTTTATATGTACCTATTACAGAGAAAGACAGGCTTGAGAAATAGTGTGCTTTGCCTACTTTATGGTATATTATCACTCAAAATACTTTTGCCTCTTAAATCTTTTATAAATATTGCTATTGAACTTAATGAATATCTTTGATTATCTTAGTAAACTTCAGTAAGATGTCTAATAGATTGAAATTGGCCTGACCCAAAGGACCTGAAAATGTTATAGTGTGGGATATGATGGTTAATTTTTTGTGTCAACTTGACTGGGCCACCAGGTGTCAAGATATTTGCTCAAATATCATTTTAGGTGTGTGTGATGATGATGTTTTGAGATAAGATTAACCTTTGAATCAGCAGACTAATTAAAGCAGATTACCCTCCATAATGTAGGTGAGTTTTATCTAATCAGTTGAAGGCCTAAATAGAACAAGAAGCCAGACCCTCCCTTAAGTAAGAGAGAATTCCTCCTGCGAACGCTTGAGACGGGACATCAGTTTTTCCTGCCTCAGACTTGGACTGAAACTTTGGCTTTTCTTGAATCTCAAGCCTGCTGGCTTTTGAACTGGATTTAATATTCATCAACTCTCTTGGTTCTGAGGCCTTTGAACTGAGACTGGCTCTCCTGGTACTTCAGCTTCCAACTGCAGATCCTGGGGACTTCTCAGCCTCTATAACTGCATGAACCAATTCCTTATAATAAATCTATTTCTGTATATGTGCTTCCTGTTTGTTCTGTTTATCTAAAGAACTCATTACTTCATGGGGTTTAAATTCTAAAAAAATACATAGTAGTGTAAAAAGTTCAGGAGTGGCTGTTATTTCTTTTTCTTTTTACATAGTGACTTTTAGTTTTCAGTGCAAATAATAGGAAAAGGAAATTATTTGCAATATTGTTTCTTACTAATAAACGACAGAGATAACTCCCTTAAGTATCTAGACAGGAAACATATATACATATATACACACATACATATGTATGAAAACATTAAAAACCTCATCACTACATGGGCTTGAACAATGTTAACATCTCATGCACATATTTATGCATATATACATAGAAAGTACAGTTGATTGAAAAAGTGCTCAATAGAGAGTCCAGTAAATTAGTTTAGTGGTAAATTCCAGTAAATTAGTTTCATGTCTCAGTATGGCTCTAAACAAGAAAATGCTGTGGACTTTTACAGAAAAGTGCCCTTTAAATTCAAGGAATGTACAGACAAATATTAAGTATATAATCTGCATTGTTTTCATAGGAAGGCATGGAGAGTCTATGTGCCCCACTGGGAAACTAAATGTTCCTTCTGGAGAAACCATTGCTCTGCTTTCTAGTTTCACTGCTCTGACCTCTCTTCCAGGTTTTCCTTGAAATATGTTTAACTTTGAGTCACCATCTCTACTGTTTGCTTACTCACCGTCTCAAAACCAACAGGTCAAAAGTCAATGGGTATTTTTTAAAATTCATGACTGTCATAGGATGTATGATTCCCAAGACAGCAGTGGCAAATTACCGGCAGAGTGGACTACAGATCCTATACTCCAGAGTTCTTCTGGTGCTAAGATTTTCCTGGAGTCCGACTCCTTATGCCCTACAACACAGGCAATTTGCTTGGTTTGTCATTCCCTTCCAAAGGTACTTAAGGAAGGTGGAAGCCTAGAGTGAGCAGTTAGGTTCATACATGTGAGAGCACAAGTGAATTAAAGTTCCAGTGACTGAAGTCTCAGAGGCAATTACAGAGGTTTTCAGTAGTTAAACCAAGGTAACTTGCAAAAAACCCAATTCCATTGCTGACTTGATCTTTAAATCAATATTTTCCACAGACATTATATGATAGCATATGTAGGCTGAAACTAGGATTGAAGCCCTGGAACAGATTTAAAGGGGAGAAAGCGAGTCTTTATATGAAGTTGAATTTTCAAGTATTGTCGAGGGCAAAAAGTTTTTAAAAATCTTAAATTACCTGTCACTCTGTAGCAGAGAACAGTTTCAGAGACTTGACTTTGCTCTTACATAGTCACTCCACATAATGTCAGAGACCCCTGAAAGGGTACTTTGAAAGATATATTGCAATATGTTATGCAATTCCCTATTCCTCTGGCCAGGAGAATTAGGAATTTGGGAGGTTTTATTATGGAGTAAGGGATAGAGAGGGTAAAGAATTGATGTGGAAATTGATTTTTAAAGATACTAAAATCTTGAGTAGTTTTTTACTGCATAGCCACAGGATACTGGCTAAAACAATTTGAAGGAAGGCAGTAGAGAGAATGAACTGAAGGCTACAGTGAATAGGTTCTGGAAAAACCTTTCAGTACAATTTAAATGGGAGAGAACATCACTGATCTGATTCTTTCCACTTTACTGGAAGGCCTGAGGAGCAAGGAGGTTGGATGCAGCAATTGACAAATGACCACTGTAGTGTTGTGTACTATTACTTGGATTGTGCACAAAGGAAAATCAGTCAGTAGTGCCCTCTGAACCCTGACTGGAACAGAATGTCCATCTTACACAATATTGTAGATGGGTCCACGTCTTCATAAGTAGTTCATTGGTTAAAAGCTTGGGCTTTGGAGACAGACACACTTGGTTTCAGATCCCAGCTCCACAATTCCTAACTGGGTTACCTGAAAATTTTACTAAATCTCTTTAGGCTCAATTCCTTTAATTGTTAAGTGAGTTTAATAATAGTATCCAGCTCACACTAAAACGGATTCTTTGTGGAGCCTGCTTACCAGAGGTCCTGGCACTTCACATGTGCACAGTGCAGTTTAGCTAATTAGTTACATAAAGAAACTAATAAATGGAAGCTGATATGATCATGGTTAACATAATAAAAAGTGGGTAGAGTAAGGCAGTACTGAAAATCAGAGTTGGCTTCATGCAACTGAACACCCTATTGGTAGAGTGTTGGGCTGAAAAAAAAACTTGGGTTCGTCCCTATTTTCATCACCAGGGAAAACAGTGCAGAGGCCACATTCTAAACACTTTCTAATGGTGGCAGCTGAAATCTTATGATTAAAAATGGGCAAATATAAAATATTGAATATTCTTGGATAAGGGTGATTTACTACGTGTTCCTCTAATGTGAGCATGGTTTGGAATCTTTACAAATTCAGACAGAATTAATAACAATACTTGAAAATAAGACATGAAGACTCATTTTCAAATGACTTTGAGTTATGTAAAAGAATCTTTTGTCAGTGAAAGAACTAAAAGGATGTCATATCTTTCTACCATTCACAAAGCCTAAAGTCTCAAATGTTGGAAACATATGGTTTAAAAATTCTGTGTCTGAGTCTGCAATGTTGATGGAGTTTTATGTAAAGAGATAAAAATCTGTGCATGGACTGTCACAAGCTGTTTCAGTGAACAAAGTCACTGTTGCTAAACCAATGTTGATATTCTTAAACGGGTTACAATGAAAACCACCTGTAAGCCAGACAGGTTTGGGAGTGGTAAAAATCATCAAGGGATCCAGGTCAAAAATAATGTAAATAAGATGGGCAAGAGAGGTTGAGTAGTATCAAGGAGTCACATGGTGATGAAAACCTCCAGAACAAAGAATGCAGAAACAGGTGTGACTTCTATCAGAAGTACGTCAGGAGTGTATTTCTGAGGAAAGAGACTGTGATTCACTAAATGGTGATCTGGTATTCCTGATCTATTCTCTTTTTAAAAATATTTTTTACCCTAATTATGCTACACATAAAGTGGGCAGGAGACTCCACAGCTCCAGTAAAGATACACGATATTGACAAATAGAGTGCAAATTTTGAGGTGAAGAACTGCCTGGAAGACGTACTTGCCAGTCTCCATGATTCTTTTGTTGGAGCAGGACAAGTTGAGTGGGGGCGGATAATAGAAATTTGTCAGGTGTTTTATATTTACCTAGATTAATTTCCATACCTTATCTCATTTAACCAGTTGACCCTCATGTGATAGGCAAAGTGAAGGAAGTCTTGATCAATGAACAACCTTTATGAAATATTTTGTTCCAGATAAATTTGATGAGGCATAGTAAAAATAAAGATAAATAGAGATCTAATAAATTAAGTTGAACCTCTTCTGAACATTTGGTTTTCAAAGATTCTGACCTAATTTTTGGTCAACTCACATTAATGAATTTCTTAGATATTTTTATATGGTTGAAGCATCACAGGTATTTATGTGATAGTAGTGGTCAGGTGTGATCTGAGAAGGTTCTTAAACCCAAAGGGTTTTAGAGTAGATAAAGAAATGCATGTTACAATTAAAACAAGCAAAGCAAATTAATAGCCAGGTAGAGAGGGATTATTGCATAAGGATCAGGCACATGAGCTCTGCAGTCAATTGCCCGATTCTACCACGTGTTAGTGGATAACCTCAGGCAAGTTATTTTACTACTCTAAACTTCAGGCTCCTCCTTGCTAAGTAGCACCTATGATAATGTGTCTAAAGTCCTATCATAATGCCTGGCATATACTGAGTATTCATAAATGGTAGCTATTATTATTAATCATTATAAGCTAAGTGCTACGATTAGGACATTATGGAAAACTTTAAAAAATGTTTCTTTTTAAATTTATTTTTTGATTACATTGACATACAATATTAGTTTCAGATATACAACATAATGATAATGATAAAACATAATGATAAAAGATTTGTGTACATTACAAAGTGATTGATTCCCCCATTAGTCTTGTATTAATCTAACACCATACATAGCTATTACATTATTGACTATATTCTCTATGCTGTACTTTATTTACATTCTTGTAACTCCTTTATATCTGGCAATTTGTACTTCTTAAGTTCTGTTACCTTTTTCATTCATTCCCTTGAGCCCCCTCCCATCTGGCAATCATCAGTTTGTTCTCTGTAACTATGAGTTTGTTTCTGCTTTGTTTGTTTATTTTTTAGATTCCACATGTAAGTAAAATCGTGTGATATTTGTCTTTCTTTGTCTGACTTACTTTACTTTGCCTACTACCCTCTAGGTCCATCCATGCAAGATTCCATTCTTTTTATAGCAGAATAATATTCCATTGTATGTATGTATCACAACTTCTTTATTCAGTTATCTATTGATGGGCACCTAGGTTTCTTTCATATCTTGACTACTGTAAAACACTACTGCACTGAACATAGGAGTATGTATATCTTTCATATTAGTGTTTTGGGTTTCTTCAGATGAATATCCAGAAGTGAAATTGCTGGGTCATATGCTAATTCTATTTTTAAATTTTTTATAGGAAACTCCATATTGTTTTCCATAGTGGCTGCACCAATTTATAATCCCACTAACAGTGTGTGAGGGTTCCCTTTTCTCCACATCCTCATCAGCACTTGTTTGTTGACTTACTGATGATAGACTTTCTGACATGTGTGAGGTGATATCTTATTGTGGTTTTAATTTGTATTTCTCTAATGATTAGTGACATTGAGCATCTTTTCATATGTCTATTGACCATCTGTATGTCCTCTTTGGAGTAATGTCAATTCAGATCCTCTGCTCATTTTTTAATTGAATTGTTTTGTTAACTTTAAGTTTTATGAGTTTTTAAATATATTTTGGATATTCCCACTTTATTAGATATATCATAGGTGAATATCTACTCCTGCATTATGAACAATTTAATGGCATATCATTGGATCTGATTTTTGAAAGATTAAGATTTCAATGTAAGGAAGTAGTGTGGTATAGTTAATTAAAACAAAGTGAAACAATTAAAAAAATCTCGGACTTTGATGTTAAAGGACTTGATTCAGTTTCTTATTTCTGGTCAATTTTTATTGATTTTCTATTATATGTGAGGCATTAACTATGTCACAACCTGTGTGAACCTCAGTCTCTGGATCAGAAGTTGAAATGAAAAGCATATCTATTTCTCATGATTGCTTCTATAAGGAAGAAATGTAAAATGTTGGAGGAAAGTATACTATGATCTGAAAATCATTATTGTTATTATTATTATTTCAAAACACACAGAATGCATGGGAAAGGGCAATTTAGTCTGAGAGACTAGCATGAATTAAAGGCATGGAAGTATAAGGGCACATACAATGTTTAGGAAATGACCAAAAGGTAGATATGACTGAAATATAAGGGTATAGAAGGAAATACTTTGATGGAGTACTTTATGGAGGGACCTGAATGCCGGGCTATAAGGTTTGTGCTTTATTCTGTGCCCAGCAGGGAGTCAGGGTTTAGAAAGAGTATTCTAGAATGTTCTGGAAAGATTACCCTACACCCTACATTACAATAGGCTGGAAAAATGCCCATTATTATTACATTATTAGTGAGGAGACCATAAGATAATTTTATCTCAAGCACTGGTCACCATCTTTTTTTTGTTCCTTCCCTTTTCCTGGCCCTAGCCTATGTCATTCTTTGGCTATTCTCAATAATTCCAAGACTGAGTGATATATTAATTATTTTCTATGGAACTTTAGTGCCTAAACTTTGCTGCAGACTATTGAATTATCTGGATAGAACAGCCCAGACAATGCATTTGAAAAATCAGTACAGGTGATTCAAATGTCCAAACAGGATTGAAAAGTACCTTTTGAACTTCCTTTCAATGCAGTAGCACCTTCTGATTCTGTGAGGAGGCTTGTTAAAATGCAAGAAATATCTGTGTGTTATGGTGGTCTATTGTTAAATTAAGATATCAGTGGGTGTAAGAAAGAGGAATCTTGCCACTTGGCTAAGGCTCAGGGAAACCAACAACAGTAGGGAACTTGGTAGAGTATGGGACAAGGAGAAACCAGAGCCTACTTGGGATTCCGGGTGACAATCAAGTTCAGAGATAGAAAGGTGACTTGAGATTCAGCTACATAGCTGAGTAATCATCAGGTACCCAGAGATACCTTTTCATGTTGTGCTGTCCATAAGACTCAGCTACTTTCTCAGACGCTGCTATTTTTCTGTGTGAATTTTCACTCCAGCTCCTACTACCAACTACTACTCTCCTTTATATCCTCAACAGAAATACCTGAGAGGGACAATCGAACTTGTCCCGTTATTCATGATGGATCCACTGCCTTTGGTTAGGTGCTTTCTCTTTGGTCAAGTCGGTTGTGATTGGGTGACAGGGTCTCTTAGGGTGGAATGTGTGTAAGAAGTGCTGAAGTAGGGACCTGGGCTTTTCAGAAGGGCGTTGTTGAGTAATAGTATTTATAGTTCATCTGTAGTTAGCATGTGAGGCAAAGGTCTAAGCATTTTACATGTGTAATATTTTTATTTTTATAACTTACATAATTTGTATGTATTTAAGAAATATAAAACTATATATAAATATAAATTTATATAAACACATAAATATATATAGCAGTTACTCTGTACCAGATACTGTTCTAAGTACTTTACAATTTTTTTTTGGTACTTTACATTTCTTGACTCATTTAATGAAAACTTATGAGGTGGTTACTATTATTTTCTCATTTTACAGACAAAATTCATAGAGTTAACACCTCTTCTGAGGTCAAATGACTCAAAGTGGCAAAACTGAGATTTGAACTCATGCACTCTGGGTACATGTTTACCTGTTGTGCCATTTATGGAATTTGCTTCTTCACACAGGCAGATAGCCCAAGGTACTAAAAGTGTATTCATTCTTATGCATCTCAGTTTGACCTGCAAAGTGGTATGAGGATGGGCAGGTAGTCTGGTGCCTGCTGATCAGTGACCTCTGGTTTTTACGTTTATATCTTGTGCTCTTTTCCACCTTTCTCTTCTCTCTTTAAAGTTCTATATATCTGGCACTATGTTCTGAATAAATATTTATTAAATAAATGTGGGATAACTGAATGAATGAATGAATGAATACATAAGGGAGTATGATTTCAAAAAATTTAGGAACAATTGAATTGGAGTTTGAAAGAAGATGGAAAGATTCTTTGGCAGAGTGGGAAATCACATGTAATTGTTTGATAATTTCATATTAAGAACAAATGCCACCACTTGACTTTGCCTCATATCTCAAGAGACTCCACTGAGACCTGATAAAGAATTTAAAAGATTTTTACTCCTAATCATTTTAGTTTGTAAAATTTGAACAATTCGACACCCCAGAATTTGGAAGATTGTTGCTGCTTTTCCAGTGAGACTATTATGAGGATTAGTCATCATTTAGTATGTTGTTTTGAGTCTTGTGCCATAGCAAATAAAAAACAAGAAGGGTAAAAATTGAGTAAAATCTCAACAATTTTGCAACACTAGGTATATTGGCATTTGATGAGGTTTTTATTTTATTCTTGCATTTTTTAAAGGAAAAAAGTAATGAAAAAGAAAACTCAGAGACTCTTTTGGAACATATTCTTCAAGAACATTTTATGAAGAAAATGTATTTTAAGTTACTCACCAGGGTGAGGATGAGGTCGTCAGTGAAAGTGGGATGCACACACTGAAAACCAAGAGCAATGACAGCCCAGTTCTATTTCTTCACTGTGGAAGAAAGAGCAGACAGAGGAAAGAGAGTAACAGCTGCAGTTGTGCAGTAAACAAACACAAGGGACTAAGTGGGAGCTCAGTGCCAAATTAAACCTGTGCATGAACCTTATTTGTTTCCTTGCAGTTAAGGGGAGAACACCACCATTCAAACAGACAAGCTACATAAGGTAGGCTATGTAGAAACTGTAATCAGGGTTTCCAATCAGAAAAGGTTTTTGCATCTTTTCCTCTTAAGAATTTGGTTTAGACAGCTCTGTGACATTAAAGACATTGGCTCTAATCAGAGAGGGATAGCCTAAGAAATGGTCACATAAAATATTTTGACAGTGTCACATGATGCCTGAAGAGTATGCTTTAGTTGTAAATGAAAGAAAGAGGACATTTTCTCATTCAAGAGTTGCTTCTGATTATTCTCTGTATCTGGTGAAATCTTACAAATACAAGATACTCATTTAATAGAGTTATGTCATATAATACCCGGTATCGTTTATACTCGTATTCTTTTTTAATAAATCAAGTCCCTTTTAATTCTGTGAAATGGTGTCATTTCAAATTATTTACTTACATTTTACATAAGAAAATTAATTCATCCTTGATATCCCTTGCATGTCTTACAAAACCTCTTCCATTTTTTTTCCTTCAGTTTCCTTTTGTCTCCCAACCATCCCACCAACTGTGGCCAAGATGTAGAATATAACAAAATGGAAATACGCTGGAATCTGGTTTTGTAATTGAAATTCTAAAGAGATGCATGTATTCAGACTTAGTTAGCAATATTGTAATAACGAAATGCACATTGAGTAGAGGAAAAGTCTGGAGGAATAGAAATCGTCAATTAGAATCCCTCAAATTTATCTTTAGAAATTAAATAAGAAATTATTTAGATTGACTTATTATACTAGTACATTTTATAAAGATGTCATGCTTGTTATCTAAATCATTGTTATAGTCTCATGTACCATGGGGAGGAGTGCTAATGTTCTAACTACTTTATAACCTGAGAACAGAGGCAAAAAGAGAGTAAATGATATGCTTAAGTTATGACAAAAAAAAAAAAAAGGAGAATTATTTCAGTTAGCTCTGTATTTAGTGGTTCCCAAAGGCCAGTCTCTCATATCAAGTCCCTTTCTTTAATAAATTTGTTAATCGAAAGCCATTCTCTGTAGGTAGATACAGAATAAGAATGATTTTCTTGGTGATGATTTGTTAATTTTTTTTGTAAGATAAAGCTAGTCTTAATTTTTCAGTAGTCATCTTTACATTATCATTAAGATGGTTGGTTGCAGCACTGGCAGTCAAGTCCCTTAATCTGAAGGTGATGTTAATGAAGGGAGAAATGAGTAAGACATTTGGATGAGTTTCAGGTATAGAAAGAGTTCTGATTCTCTTATTAAATTTTGCAAACTTCTGAGAGTGCAACTAGTTCATAGTGCTTTGCGAAAGGAAAATCAGTTGACCAGTCTTAGATCCTACTGGTAGATTCCAGCATGCTTTGGCTTGGTAAAATACTCCTCCCCACATTTTCAGTATATACGTTTTCTTTTGACTTTTCGTTGGGTGTAACTATAGAATTACACAAGCAGAAAATATTCTTGTGGCATAACCAAACAACCCAGTCAGGTTAATAAAGCAGAATATAATATTGAAAGAGAAATGATGTTGGTCAATTTTGCTTTTAATTCTCAATGGAGAATCTTTAACTGCAAAAACCAAACCAAATCAAATGAGCAAATAAACAATGATGACAGTCACAACAATGTACTATAAAAAAATCCAGGCAGACTTTTCACTTGTCATTAGTAACCAAAATGAAATTTCAAACTTTGGAACTTTAGGATTTTATGAAGCTAGAAGAACTATCAAGGTTTGTCATTGATGGGTGTGTGTGTGTGTGTGTGTGTGTGGTGTGTGTGTGTGTGTGTGTGTGTGTGTAGAAATGGTGCTGGCATAAGTAAACAATTTTAGATCTGTGGGGTCTCTTAAACTTCATGTTTATTATTGACGGGGTCAAAAGAAAATATGAGATAAATTTTTTTCCCCATTTGGCAGCTTCAGTTCAGCAGAGATGAGAGAAGTTGTGAAGACCAGGATGAGGAGCAGCATCCTCTTAGCCACACTTCACAATGGCTCCAGGGAACGGGGCAACAAGATTTTTTGGGCCCTTAGCATGGAAACAGCAATGCCAGCCCTCAAAGATGTCTGTTTTAAGTGAACAAGAACAATTGGTGAAAACACAAACAAAAACAAACAACAAAAAAAGATAAAAGAAAGAAAAAATCACAACAAACAAAACAGAACAATTGGTGAGGTTTGGCAAAATAAAGAGAAAAATATTAACCTTTGAAGTGGAGAGAGAGAGAAACAGATAATCACCAGTGGGCCAAAATCATTTTAATTTTTCCTCCATAGATTTTTCTTTCTTCTTTTCAATTATTATACTTAGCAAGCCTCTCTCTGTTTTCTCACCTTTGCTAAACATAGTATTTAGAATAACTAGCCCTTTTGATGTCCCATGCATTAAAATTTGTGGATTGTTAAAAGATATTTTGTCTTAACATAATAAAAAATTATTTTTCAAGGTTTAAGAAAAAATTGTCACAAAAGTGCTTTTCTCCTTCCCTTCCTCCATCCCTCACCACTTTCCTTCCTTTTTTCTTTCTTCTGCCTTTTGTCCTAAAATGCTTATTAAATGTACAAAACATGCAAGGCATAGATCAATGCTTTATTAATAACATTTCAAAAGTCGATGTATAAATCTAAGTTGGCCATTTGCCATTTATTTGTTCATCTTTTCAATGGGAGATTTGTTTCTTAATATACAATTTAATGGCTTTTTAGTTTTTAAATATATTAAATTCTCTGATATATACACACACACACACTTTATGTACACTTTAGCTGGGATTCTTATGTAGCTTCAGTATAATTCATGATAATGATATGGCAGATTCTGAATAAAATTTGAGTCTATATTTGTCTTTGGAGCTGAGATGTTTCTCTTGGAGGCAGCACATAGTTGGGTTTTGTTTTTTGATCCATTCTGCAACTCTGTGCCTTTTTATTGGTGAGTTCAGTCTATTTACATTTAGGGTGATTATTGAAATATGAGATCTTCTGGTAGGCATTTTATCTTTTGCTTTCTGGTAGCTCAGTGTTTCCATTGCTTCCTTGTCCTTTTGCTTATGTTTTCTTAATTTTGGTTGGCTTTGTAGGTTTTGCCTCTGGTTCTTCTTTTATGTTATATAGTTCAGTTCTGGTTCTATGGTGTGTGGTTACCATTATAAATATGAAAAAAAAATATATATACATACACAAACACACAAACACACACACACATACAGTCATCCATTTTCTTCTGTGCGTGCCTTATCTCCTTTCCCTTTTGTGAATTTGGGTCTTTGAATCCTCCCCTTTTCAGTTATTGTTATCTCAATGTGTCCCTATGTAGGCTGAACATCATTACTATCTTGCTGTAGCAATTCTCTTCTTATTATTTAAGTTTATAATGCCCTGTTCTTAGTAAGGGTTTCATTCCTCTGCTTCTATTTGCCTGATAGCCACTTTACTCCTAATTATGTATTTTTTGTTTTGTTTTGTTATTTTGTTTTGGATGAGCTGACACCTTTCAGTATTTCCTGTAGTGCAGGTCTCACAGTGGAGAATTCCCTTAAATTTTGTATATCTGGAAAGGTCTTTATTTCTCCTTCATATCTAAAGGAGAACTTATCTGGATACGTTATTCTAGGCTGATAGTTCCTTTCACTTAATAGTTTAAATGTTGGATTCCATTCTTTTCTGGCTTGTAAGGTTTGCACTGAGAAGTCTGATAATAATCTAATGGGTTTTCCTTTATAAGTTTCCGTCTTCTTTTCCCTGGTTGTCCTGAGAATTCTGTCTTTGTCATTGATTTTTGATAAGTTTAATATAATATGTCTTGGTGAAGGCCATTTTTGGTTCAGATAATTGGGTGTTCTGTTGACTTCTTGAATTCCAAGGTCCAGCTCATTCCTTAGATTGGGGAAATTCTTATCCACTATATGTCTGAAAATGCTTTCTAGTCCCTGCTCCTTTTCCTCACCTTCGGTAATGCCCATTATTCTTATGTTTCCTCTCCTGATGGTATCAGCTAGTTCTTGTATTTCTCTTTCATTATTTTTCATTCTTCAGTTTCTCTCTTCTTCCTTCTGATTTATTTCTAGATTTCTCTCTTCAATGTCACTGATCCTTTCCTCCATTTGGTCGACTCCTTGCTCTGCTCATCTAGTTGTTTTTTCAATTCCTGAAATTGTTCATTTGAGTTGTTTTGGATCTCATTGAGTTTTTTTCAGAAGTATCATCCTGGATTCTCTGTCATTTAAGTCACATATTTCTATATCTGTAAGTTTATTTCCTGGAGATTTTTCTTTTTTCTGAAATGCCTTGTCACCTTGGTTGTTCATGGTGCTTAATTGACTATTTCTCTTCCTGCGCATTAATGGAAATGCATTCTGTTGTTTTTCCAAAAAGAAGATTTATTACATAAAGGTCTCTTTTTAGCCTGCTGCAAAGAAGGCACTTCTTTTTTGTTTTCCAGTAGGTGGTGTCTAAGCCTCTTGGATCCCTGCTTTATATAAAGCTTAAATGTCTTTTTTATTTTCTTGTAGATATTTAATAACACTTGCTACTCTCAGTTTCAGTCCCTGTCCATGTTAGCAATGGTTTCGGAGCATTTGCTCAGATTCCCTGAGGCTCTGAGGTGATCAGTCTCAGAGAGTATAGGGGGAGGGGCCCTCTGAGTTGGGAGTTGGGGCTGCCGCTCAGCCTCGGTTTTGCAACCAGGGCCGATAAAAATCAGCTGTTGTTTCTCTGCGGTCCTGTCTTGCTTCTCTGCTTTCTGCCCTGATAACTGGGACCTGCTGCTGGCTACTAGAAGTTCTGGCACTTCTAGGTAGACTGATCAGGGAAGTCACCACACCTTCACCCTTCTCCCTCCTCCTGCAAGGATCTCTGGCAGCTTTAAAAGCCAGCTTCTTTATTACTCCCAGTCCACCACCTGACACCCGGAGTTCTGACCTATTGTAGCTCTTATGCACAGATCCCATGCTTAGACATGCTGGTGTGCAATTTGGGTGTGTTTTTTTGAGTTTTAGATGTTCAGCTTATTGTTGTTTCAAGGGGAGAGATCTGAGGACATCTCTCACTCTGCCATGCTTCCCAGAATTCTTGAATAAAGTTTGGAATCATGAAAGATTTACTTATATCCAGTGTGGTTATAGTGTCACAACAGTTTATTGTAATTATCTGAAAATTGTGGCATATGTAATGATTATGTAAAAGTTCATTAGAATGCTTCATTCTTCATCCATGCCAGGCAGTATTTTTCATATGCATATTTTGAAGCACTTTACAAAATATAGCATTCTCTTATTACTGATAGGTTAAACAGGATACCCAGTCAGATGCCTAAACTAGGTTACATTTTGAAACTAGAAAAGCTTTTTTTCCCTTTTCTCCTATCACCTTAGCTTTGATTATATTCATTACTGTTCTCCCCCTTGATGTTCATTCTAGATAACAGGTTGTTTTGAAATGAATGAAGCCTGTTAGATGTTTTCCATAGCAGAATACGGAGATTTTCACACATAAGAAATGATACTTCTCATGTGTAGGAGTTTTGCTAGGGTCTTGCTAACAGAATAATTATAGTCAATATATATGTAAAGTAGTCTGATAATGTAAGGAAGAAATATTAAAATTTGTATCTTTAAGGCTACTAATGATAAATTAAATGTATTTCTTTGACAAAATAATTTAAAAATCATTTTATTACTGCAGGCTACACACTTTGTGTTATTGTAATAATTCTATGAGTTTACACATGTGCATGTGGCCTCAGTAGCCCTGCATATTTCTTTGTTTTATGCCTGAAACTAAATTAATTACTTTGTTTAATTTCACGAACATGCCAAGCCAGCAGTTATGAATAGCTACTAATATCAAGTGTTTACATGGAGAGTGTGGGATGTTACAATAAATATCTACCCAATTACCAAACAAGTGAGGGCAATATTGTTTCCTGGCAAGCTGGAAAAATTATAAATTTGTTGTTTTTTTTTTATAGGAAATGAAACTATTGCAAAGTCAGCAGTAAAGTTTTATTAAAATTCTATGTTGTCCACAATGTCAAGTCAAGCTTTATTAAGAAACCAATTTGCAAATACAATATTTTACTAGACAATGTTTTTAAAGCCAAAGAATCTCAGTGAAAACAGACACACCTTGACATCTATTCGACAATGCTTTAGAAATATTTTGACAGACATTGGTGAGGTGAAGGGAAATCAGTATGGGAGGGCAGTGTAGCAGTGAACTGTGGCTTTATAAGACATTAGCCTAGAAAGAGGATTTGCTCCATCTCTCTCTCTCTCTCTCTCTCTCTCTCTCTCTCTCTCTCTCTCTCTCTCTCTCTCTCTATATAATATATATATATATATATATATATATGTATATATATGTATATATATACATACATATACATATAAAAGAAAGGATTATTTTTAGGTCAGGGCATCTTTTGTGGGGAAGGGAATGACAAGGGTTTTTATCATGATTTCCTCTTCTTTCTGTAGGGAGAGATGGAGAGTCTCATGTGAGAAATTATCTTACTGCTGCTTAACCAGAAAATTCCAGACTGGTTAATTAAGATTATATTCTATAAAGGTTGATATATTCTGTAAAAATTGAAAGATAGATCATGTATTAAATCGGGTTTTATGTCATGGGCTTATAGCATGAGTGATGCCACTTCGGTCCTGTGGTTTTCTCTTTAACAATATAATGTTTGAGCTCTAGGTCTGTAACCCACCACTTACTATGTAGTCATTTGCATGTCCCAGAGAAACATGAAAATTAACATGTCTCAAGATGTCCCAACATGTCTCAAGCTATTAATTGTTCCTCACTTTTCTGTCAACTGTACTTTTTCTATATTTTTATTCCTGTATATAGTAAATCATATCACCCTAAACTCCTTTGACCTAGATTTACTGGAATCCTTCTTCTTTCTTTTTCCTTATGATCTAAAATCAGGCATTGATCAAGTGCTATAGATTCTACCTACTGAATAATGCCATGTTTAATGCATTTACTCTGTTTTGCTTATAAGGTTTTCAGCAGCTCTTAACAGCAAATCTGATTAAAAGTCTTTTGAAAATCAAGGATTTTGGAAGCTCACATGAAGTTTCTGCAGTTAAGCTGTTTCTAGCTCTAGTTCAGCAGTTCAGAGCCATCAGAAGTCTCTAATGGCTTTTCTGCATTCTTTGGTCTTCCCCTCGGGGCTGCATACTCTAATGCAGCAATAAGCATCACTCTTTCACAGAACAATATCCAGAAAACAAAAGAATAGGTTTCTTTCTTGAGGTCATCAATCTTTTTTATCAGAGTGGAAAATCTTTTCTAGAAACACTCAGCCAGCCCCACGCCCACAAACACACACCACCACCACCACCACCGTCAGCCCTCTCTCAGTCTCTTGGTCAGGATTGGGTCACAGAGCCATGCCCTTTGTCTATCTGGCCCTCTAGACCGCTGTTGTCAAGAGTGGGCTCTGCCAGGAAAAATGTAGGGTGGTAAAATGGCTGTTGGGTGTCTGTCATATTCTCCATCTTACCTGCTATTTCTCTGCTTTCGTTGGAGTTAATGTTTTGATCATGTCTGGCACAGGCTGTTTTAATAGGCTTGTGAATTATCTCTCTGTTGCCCTGTTGTCAACATCAAGTCTACTAGAGTGAGCTGACTAAAATATATGGCAAATATTAAGGAAAATATTATTTTTCATTTGCCATTTCAACATCTTCCATATTTAGTTAAAAAAATAAGTTTGAATAAGGTAAAACTATATCAGTTCATGAGGAAAGAGATATTCAAAGTTAGATCCACAATTAAAGTTTTCATTTAAAAATATGAATAACAAGCTACAAATTTTTGAGAACTGAGGGAAGATAGAAAAACATTGCCTGAAATATCATTCCTTCCTCTTGGTCAGTAGAAAAAGTATAGGCACACTATCACTCTTTGGGTATGGGAGGAGTGACCTCTTCCTAAATTATTGGACTTAAATCTAGTCACTATATTTTACAAACAAATAATGTGACACCTAATATATTTTATATTATGTGTACATCTGATGAATTGAAACATAATTTTAATAAAATCATATATTCTCATGGGAATCTGCTTTAAAAAAACAGTGCTTTGACTCTTTATTAAAAAGAAGAAAACTCTTGTAAATAAGTTCAGCTTTAAGAAAAATTGCTTTCTGAGATCAAGGAACATCTGGAATATATATATATATATATATATATATATTTGATAGACATTCAGTAAAATATAGAAGTGCAACATAGCATGCTTTTATGCAAATAAAGATTTCAAAATAATAAACATTTTTGTCTTGGAATCTTTTGAAAAAATTATAACCTTATTTTTGGCCTTTTATCTCATTTTATTTAGAGAACTTAAAATTATTCTTGAATTATTACTTATTCTTGAATTATTTTTTTATGTACAGAGACTAAAAATGATGTCCATGGTATAGTTGTAACAATTATGCCTGTCTGATAATATTTTGGTGTAAATATATATGACTATATCTATAATACCATATTAATAGAAGATAAAATATTTTTGCAGAAATGGGATCATAATGTTCATAGTGTTTTACATATTACTTTTTTCACTTACAATGTATTATAGACATTAGAATACATTTTCTATTGTATCACTGAACATGTTAATTTTTTACTTGTGTTTTAAGTTAATTTTAAAATTAACATTCCTTCCTAAAGCATCTACACTAATAGCTATTCATGGATTAATAGCAGGGGTAACTATGCTGGGCTTTAAAATCTATTTTGTAGTATCAATAATATATAATATATATAATTTATGTTGTAAATGCATCTAATATAGAAAGAGGGAAGTGTGGGCAGTTTGGAAAGAAAATCAAAGAAGAGGCTGGTTCTCCTTTATTCAGTGAACATTCTCTTCCTCTTTCCTCCCAACCCCCCAGTTACCCATGGATTGTAATAGCTGGGAAAACTTCACAGAGGGGGACTGGACTCTTAGACCCATATATCAAATGTATTTTGTAGGTTTTTATTTTCCCCTCTGGAGCTCCTAACTCCAAACTTCAGAAAAACGAATTTCTGAAAACTTCTTGTAAAAACGTGCATCACCTGCTTAATCTTGATTGAAGCAGGTTACATTTATGACTATTCTAGAGCTACATCTCATGCATCATCCCATTTCCTGTTTATAAGTGATTAAGGAAGAGCCTGACATACAGTAAACACTCAATAAATATTATTATTCTTATTACTCTAAAGGATGTTCTGGCTTTAGAATCCTACCAAATACCAAAGCCTGGGCCCCACTTCAAGTATTCTAATTTCATTGGTCTGGGATCAGTATTTTTTAATAGCTCCCTGGATTCTTTGAATGTGCCTCAACATTGAGAACCAGTGATCTCAAAATAGAACATTGCACCAGCTAACTTAAATTGCAAATGTATTTTGTTGATCCTATCTGATTCATACACTCATTTAATTCTCACAGCAATCTGTGTAGGGATTATCTCCATTATGAAGATAAAAAAACTGAAATGTAGAGATTTTAAGTGGCTTGCCCAATGCAACACAGCTGATAAATTGCAGAGCTTGGATTTAAAGCCAGAATAAAAACATGCAGTAAAATAGATTATCCAGTCACAGGAGAGGAATGCCGAAAGCTTCCTCATGTTTCTACCTATAAGAAGTTAACATCATACCAATACCAGAACTTGGATTCTAGTATTGAAGGACTACTTAATAGGCTTGTATAGGGATTGGGGGCTAGAGAGAAATAGATACTGCTGGATGTCATGACCTTGTCACCTTAAGAGTCAAAGCTTAAGCCTTCACTCTATAATTAAGTTGTAAGTTAAAGTAAGTTCTGGTAAATCTCTGAAATAAATGATAAATGATAAATAATAAATCTCTGGTAAATCTTCAGTTTAGGATTTTGTAGTCTACTAAATATCAGAGTAAAAGAGAGTATTTACTAACACGCTTAGTTAGAAGGGAGGGTTTGTCCAAAGTTCTTATTGTCTTAAATTTGCCTATTAAATTTTCTTGAGTTGATTATTATTTATAGTTTATAAATATTAGTTTTCTCACTGTTCTTATTAAGAAATTTTGCTTAAGTAAGATCTTTTTTAAAAAATTAATTCTCAAATTGGCTAGATCTTGACAATGCTATAAAATATTGTAGTTGCCTGAAATTGCATGTGTTGCCTGTAGAATATGTTATGTAAGTCATAGATATTTTAATTTTCACATTCAGTGACTAAGAGTCACATTTGAATTTTGACATTACTCCAATCTGTTTACTTAGACAACAGGTATGTGTTGTGGGGAGCTAAAGGATGCTAAACTTTTGAGGAAAAAATAGAAGGAGCAAGTTTTAGGGAATAATATACTTTCAAGAGAGGTAAAAGTGTGGTAGAACCTTGCAAAATGAGAAGAGAAGGAACCCGATAGCTTGAGGATATCATCAAGTGTCTGAGTGCTGGCAAATTAGGCTGTAATAGAGAGATATGATGACAAATACCCTCTGCTCAACCAGTAAGTGTGATCGTGGACTTTCCATGATGTACAGACTAAAAGCTTACAGATGATTGAGTTGTACAAAATATAATTGCTCTAAACTTACTAAATAATTAAAGCATATCTCTAATTTTCTTGTTTATGAACTACTATGAATTTGGAAGAGTCAGTGATTAGAAGCATATTTAAAACCAACTGGCTCTCGTTATTTTATTTTTCTCTATTGATAAGTTAAGCCCATAAAAGTTGATGAATTTTATTCAGTCTCCTAGAATTTGAGAATTCTTTGGTCCAGTATGAACTATTCAAACACTCCAATTATTTGGAATACACTTGCAACCACAACTGGACATAGATTTCATTATAGAAATCCTAGAAATGTTAAATGGCATGTTCAATGTTTGAATGGTAGAGAGAGACAAGAACAGGAAGCAGTGATTAGACTAGCCTATTGATGGGAGGCAGAGTTAATATTTACTTTGATATATTAATAGAATATATGTTTTATTTTATTTTAAAAATTTAAGTTATAGTTGAGATTCAATATTATTTTATATTATTTTCTGGTGAACAGCATAGTGGTTAGACACTTACATAACTTACAAAGTGATTCCCCCCAATAAGTCTAGTACCCACCTGCACTATACATAATTATTACAATATTATTAACTAGATTTCTTATGCTGAATTTTACATCTCCTTGACTATTTTGTAACAACCAATTTGTATTTCTTAATCTCTTCACCATTTCACCCAGCCTTCTAACCCCCCTCCGTCTGGCAACCATCAGTTTATTCTCTGTATCTATGGATCTATTTCTGTTTTGTTTCTTTTATTCTTTAGATTCCATATGTAAGTGAGATAATTTGGTATTTGTCTTTCTCTTTCTGACTGATATCACTTAGCATAATGCCCTCTAGGTCCATCCATGTTGTCACAGATGGTAAGATTTCATTCTTTTTAATGCGTAAGTAATATTCCATTGTACATATGTACCACTTCTTCTTTATCCAATCATCTATTGATGGGCATTTAGGTTGCCTCCATATCTTGACTATTGTAAATAGTGCTGCAGTCAACATAAGGGTGCATATATCTGTGAATTAGTGTTTTGGGTTTTTTCAGATAAATATCCAGAAGTGGGATTGCTGGATCATAAGATAGTTCTATTTTTTTTAGAGTTTTCTATAGTGGTCATACCAATTTGCAATCCAACCAACAGTGCACAAGGGTTTCCTTTCTCCACATCCTTGCCAACATTTGTTATTTGTTGAGTTATTGATGATAGTAATTCTGATGGGTATAAGATGATATCTTATTATGACTTTAATTTGCATTTCTCTGATGATTAGTGACTTTGAGCATGTTTTCATATGTCTATTGGCCATCTGTATGTCCCCTTTACATAAATGTCTATTCAGGTCCTCTGTCCATTTTTTAAATGGATTGTTTGTTTTTTTGATATTGCATTGTATGAGTTCTTTATAAATTTTGGATATTAATCCCTTATCAGGTATATCATTGGAGAATATCTTCCAATCAGTAGGTTGTCTTTTCATTTCATTGATGGTTTCCTTTGCTGTGAAAAAACTTTTTAGTTTGATGTGGTCCTATGTGTTTATTTTTTCTTTTGTTTCTCATGCCTAAGGAGAAATATTAGAAAAAAAAATACAAAGAACTATGTCAAAGAGTTTATTGCCCATGTTTTCTTCTAAAAGTTTTATGGTTTGGGGTCTTACATTTAAGTTTTTAATCCATTTTAAGTTCATTCTGGTATACAGTATAAGAAGGTGGTCCAGTTTCAATTTTTTTTTGCGTGTATTAGCTCAGTTTTCTAAACACCATTTATTGAATAGACTGTCTTTATTTCATTGTATATATTCTTGCCTCCTTTGTCATAGATTAAATAGCCACAGAGGTATGGGTTTATTTCTGGAATCTCTATTCTGTTCTATTGATATAAGTTGTTTCTATGCTAGTATTATGCTGTTTTATTACTATAGCCTTGTAGTATAATTTGAGATCAGGTAGCACGACACTTTCAACTTTGTTCTAGAGGTAGGCCCGTATTGCTATGAATTTCTCTCTTAGGACTGTGTCCCAGTAGATTTTAAGTCATCGTGTTTTCATTTTCATTTGTCTCAAGGTATCTTTTGATTTCTTCCTCAATCTCATTGTTAACTCATTCATTCATTATTCAGTAACATGTTATTTAGCCTCCATGTGTTTGTGTGTTTTTCAGTTTTTCCCTTGTAATTGATTTCTAGTTTCATACTGTTATGGTCAGAGAAGACACTTGATATGATTTCAGTCTTCTTAAATTTATTGAGACTTGTTTCATGGTCTAACATATGGTCTGTTTTGGAAAATGTTTTATGTGTACTTAAAAAAAATGTGTATTCCCCCCTGCTGCCTTTGGGTGAAATTTGATATAAGAATATCAATTAAATCCATCTGGACTTTTGTATTATTTAAGGCCACTGTTTCTTTGTTAATTTTCTATCTGGGAGATCTGTCCATCAGTGTCAATGAGGTGTTGAAGTTTCCTAGTATGATTATTAATGTTGATTTCTCCCTTTATGTCAATCAATGTTTGCTTTATACATTTATATGCTCCTATGCTGGGAGTATAAATATTTACCAGGGTTATATCTTCTTGTTTTATTGGTTCCTTCATCAATATTTAATGTCTTTCTTTGTCTCTTATTGTAGTCTTTGTTTTAAAGTCTATTTTGTCTGTATGAGTATTGCTACTCAAGCTTTTTTAAAGTTTCTATTTGCATCAAATATCTTTTTCTGACCCTTTATTTTAAGTTTGTGTGTGTCTTTTGATCTGAAGTGGGTCTCTTGTAGCCAGCCAACATTCAGCTAACCTATGTATTTTGATTGGAGCATTCACATTTACAGTGATTATTGATAGGTACATAGTTACTGCCATTTTATTATTCATATTTATGTTCTTTCCCCTCCTCTTCTTCTCCTTAAATAAGTTCCTTTAACATTTCTTGTAATACTAGTTTGATGGTGATGAAATACGTCAGCTTTTTCTTATCTGAGAAGTTCTTTATTGCCCCTTTAATTTTAAATGATAGCCTTGCTGGGTAGACTAGTCTTGGTTTTAGGTCCTTGCTTTTCATCAGTTGGAATATTTTGTGCCAAGTCCTTCTGGCCTGCAAAGTTTTGTAAAAAATTAACTAACAATCTTATATGGGGACTCCCTTGTAAGTAACTACCTGCCTTTCTCTTGCTGCTTTTAGTATTCCCTCTTCATCTTTGAACTTTGGCATTTTGACTACAATGTGTCTTAGTGTGAGCCTATTTGAGTTCATCTTCTTTGGGACTCTGCACTTCCTAGACTTGTAAATCTATTTCCTTCACCAGGTTAGGGAAGTTTTCCATCATTATTTCTTCAAATAGGTTCTCAATCCCTTGCTTGCTCTCTCTCTTTTCCTCCTGAGATCCCTAAGATGTGAATGTCGTTATGCTTGATGTTGTCCCAGAGGCCCCTTAAGATATCCTAACTTTTTTTGATTCTTTCTTTCTTTCTTTCTTTCTTTCTTTCTTTCTTTCTTCTTTCTTTCTTTTCTTTCTTTCTTTTTTTTCTTCTTTCTTTTGCTGTTTTGATTGTTTTCTGCTACCTTGTTTTCTTACAAATTGCTGATTTTGTTGATTTCTTCTAATGCATTTTTCATTTTAGTTATTGTATTCTTTATTTCTGACTGTTTTTTTTATGGTTTCTATGTCCTTTTTTATGCTCACTATCTCTTTGTTTCAGTTTTCTCTAAGTTCCTTGAGCATCTTTTAACCAGTGTTTCGAACTCTGTATCTGGTAGATTGCCTGCCTTTATTTTATTTAGTTTTTTTCCTGGAGTTTTTTCTTGTTCTTTCATTTGGGAAATGTTTCTTAATTTCTTCATTTTGGCTGCCTCTCTGTGTTCATTTCTATGTATTATGTAGATCTGCTACATCTCTCAGTCTTGGCCAGTTGGCCTTATGCAGTAGGTGCCCTGTGGGGTGTACTAGGTTGTGTCCAGTACCCCAGGAGTGTCACTTGTGTGGATTGTGTATGCCCTCCATTTGTAGTTGAACCTTAATTACTCTTGGCAAGTCAGTGGGTGGCATTAACTTTCAGGTGCCTGACTGCGAGATTGGCTATTACCACAGTATACGAGCTGCTGTTGGGGGTGGGAGGGAGGGCTGACCCCACGGAGCAGTATTTGCCCCATCAGGCTCTGGTACTTGCCTAGACCACCCTTTGGGTACATTGCTTGTGGGATCAATCAGCTGGTGTTCTATTGTGTTCTGAAGGTGACCTCTGGGTATATTGGTTCTCCAAATGAAAAATATATTTGGAGGGGCTTTAATAAAGGCCAATGTCAGCTGCTGCCTGTGACCAGCCTAGGGCTACCTGGTAGGAGCTACAAAATAATCTGAGGTTGCCTGATACCTGTGCTGAGCCTGGAAATGTGTGGAAAGGCCATGCTTTTAACTGAGGCCAGCTGACATCAGTACCTAGATTATATATTTTAAATTATCATTATTAGGGATGGAATTATAATCACTAGTGAAATCAATAAACACAGTTTTATATGCAAATTACCTGAGGAGGGAAGGAAAGGAAGATAATGAAGAGAAACTTAGACAAGCCTGTGAAACTTAAGGAAAGGAAACTGAAGAAACGATAATAAACTATAATAAATACTAAACATAAAATCAGATTAAAGGAATGAAAACAAAAACCAACCACCCCAATAAATATAATGAACTGAATACCTGGCTGTTGGTGCTGGTAAAGAATAATGTCTCTTTTACCATTTTTAATATTTACTATTTTTAATATTTAATATTTTTAATGTTTAATATTTTAATATTTAATATTTTAACCTTTTAATTTAATGTTTTTAGTTACTTGGCATGGGATGCAACTTAAACTTTAAAATTAGAAGTAATGAAAGGAGGTTTATTTTTATGCATTTAGCTATGGAAAATAACATTTATATGTTAGATTCTATTATTTTCTTATTGCATCCTTACTGATAAATCTTACATGGTTTTCTTCCTCTAAATGTTTAGCTATTACATTTGGTTTTAGAGATATTGAGCACAATATTAATTTAAATTGTTTTACCCAAATATTAAAACTATGAGATTGCTTTCTCAAGGTTCTACCAAAAACTGGCTCTTTGCTCAACTTTCATAATGCCCAATTACCAAGTACATTTATTCTCATCCCATACAGTTGATTGTTTTTGTATTGATATGATAATGGTGTTTTTATTTATATTTTTAACATGTTCATGGTTTGTTAAATAAACTACTAAAATCATTTACTTTATCTTTGTGATAATTAAAGAGGTATATTATTTTTTTAAGAGATGAAGGATTGTAAGGAAGGTAAGTATTTTCTTAGTGTATAAATGAGATCTATTACAATGTATTATAATATACATTGTCTTATACATTGATGAAGTTAGATGTATGAAGTCAAGTTCTAGTTTCAGATTTGTCCTTGTGATTGAATTTTGCAAACGAATTCCAACAGAGAATTAATAAGTGACCAGTAAGCAGTGATCACGACTAAGTTCACAAGAGTATTTGCTTTCATCTTATCTATTCCAGATCTGAACCTAAATCAGTCTTGTCTTTTCATTGCATTTGACTCACAGTTCCACTTTTAAAATCAATCTTTTCTTTCTCCTTTTTTTTTTAACCGTAAAGAAAAGTTTCTGACGATTTTCAAAATTGATGCCCAGGTTTATAAATTGCTCATGAGTAAGCACTGTCAAAGCAAGAATCTGAACCAAGCTAATCTCTTACCAGTAGCTTAAAACCATTATTTCCTAGGTTTCCAGTCTATTTTTTTTCTGTAATCAAAAAAGGTCAAAATCTATTCTCACATTCCCACTTCTCTCTGATTTTCAGAACACAACACAGAGTCTTTGATTTTTTCCTCCCTTGCTAGTTGCCATACAAAGAATTATACAGCTCAATAAATGAAAGACTCAGCACTATGTAGTTCATACAAGTGGCTGAAGGGATTTTGAGATAGGTTAATGGTTCTGATTGTTTTCTCATATTGATTTTTAAGATGATTATATTTTATTTATGGGGGGAAAACTTGGACTTCCATGTGAACTGCCTTGAGGGTAAACTAGGCCTCTTATAGGTTAAAAAAAAAATTATGTGAATTTGTAATGATTTGCAGAAAATAAAGAGAGGGGAATATACTGATAAACACTTCTTCCATTTTAAGAAAAGATTATGACTTTAGAGAACCTATCTGAACTACGAGGTTGAATTAGTTTAATCGAACTGTTTTTAGTAGACACTGAAAATGGGGAGGAGGAGGAAAGTGTTTCTCTTTGGCTGTAGTCCAAAAAGAAGTCAAGCAGTGGAATGGTATGAGGGTGGGGAAATAACTTTATCTTGGGTGGGTGGGAGAACTGGTCAACTGCTCCCTGCTTGACTTTTGAGATTACTTACAGCCTTTCAGGTTGTAAGGCTGCTGCAGATGTCCCTCGCATAAAGTCGGCATTGCTCTAGTTCTGGAATCCTGAGATAAATGTATTTCTCTCTTTGTAGTACTGACTTGAATTTTTTGGATCTATTTCAAGTGGAGCAGATGACTAATCACCCCCTTCTGCTAGTTGATAATGGGTTGTCTATAAAACCTTGTTTTTGTATGGTTACCTTATTGTGAAGTTCATGTCTTTTGAGGAACATTCACAACTGAAAGGCAAGGAAAATGTCCACTCTAGAGTGCAGTAAAGCTGACAGGAAAAAAAAAAAAAACACAAAATGACTTAGCTCTGTTGTTTTTTAGTTTCCTGAAAGAAAGTGGCCTTGACCCTCATGCATTACTGCTTTTGAGATTGTAACGGCAGATGGTATGAAATGACAGTCGGTGAAGACAACTAACGGTGTTTATAACATTGCAGGGTTGTGCAGGTGACTTTAAAAACAAAGGATTTGGAAGTGATAAAAAGTAGAGACTGGCAGTAGAGATGGTAATAAAGCCAGTAGCTACTTGAGGCAATGTCCTTTTTTATTTTTTTGTTTATTACATCTGATTGCAAATTAAAGTGGGAAAAAAAATTAACCCCAGGCAGAAAAGAATATTCAGTCTCTGCCTCAGTGGTATTTCAGAACAAAAAACCATGGTCTTTGATTTTTAGATTTGATTTTTTTTTCTTTTGCCTGCTGGTTGCCACACAAAGAGATATAGCTCAATAAAATGAAAGATCCGCAGCGCTGTGTTTCATAGCAAGGGCCTGGAGGGATTCTGAGCCAGGTTAATGGATATGATGGTTTTTCCTTCATTGATTTTTAAGGTGATTATATTTTATTTATGGGTGAGAAAATAATAGTTAATCTTAGATTTATTGAAAACTTATTGCAAGGCTGCATGAATTGATAACAATAAACAGTACATTTAGGGCAACAAAACTAGACTTGTCTTTAATCCCGTTAAGTGCTGATGTGCAGGGAATCTATTGGCTTGAAATTAAATGTGCTCTAACCTATGACTGAATCCAGGTGGAGAAGAGTTATATATTTCGGGCTGTTCTGAAAGATTTCATTACACAAATCTTTGGTGCAGTAGAGGTGTTTCTTTTGTAAAAACTATGTGAAAAGTATAGGTGCTAAAAGCTCAGGGTATCAGCATGTTGTTCTCTGGAGGCTTTAAGAACTGATTTCCACGTCAGCTAGTCGTTTGTCAGCTAAAAAGCCTACTGGTCAGCCATAATATTGTCTAGTGGTTTGTATTTTAATCCAGGACGTGTGGGTTCTAAGATGCAACAAAAACTTGAAACATTAGTGTATTACATCTCAGAATTCCATAGCCTTAGAACTATTATGGTATTTTTATGTCCAAAATGAGTTCGGGGACCTTTTGGATTTGGAGCAAATGAATTCCTGTTAGCCAAACGTGGACAGTAATTTTGCTCAATAAAGATAGAACACTGTGTCTATCTCTCCAAAGATTGAATAATTGTCAGTACATTCACTTCATATCTGTGGCTCAAAAATGCCAGCTAGTGGCCCTTGATATGCAGTGGTTAGCAGAGATCAGGGATGCAGAGGCAAAAACATACTCCCCAATGACTTTGATTATTGCAGTCACTCAAAATAACAATGTGGCACTGTTTTAAAGTATTTCAGTTTGCTTTTATTAAAACTGCCATATTGAAATTTATAGATATTTACTGTCAAAAATTTGTGAAGTCTAAATGAACAAAAAGAAAAAGAAAAGGCCACTACTCATGAATCTCTAAAATGGAGATAATCTCTCTTAACATATAAACACATGGTTTGAATTATACATATTGCTTAGTTACTGTTTTTTTCTTACCTATTTATACAAATATTCCCTGCTTTCCAAAAGTTTACATTATACCATTTTGCTTTATGAAACACGTACATTAATATAGTAATAGTTTTTTTCTGTAAAACAAAAGTCCTCTTTGAATTTCTTTCGTTTAGTGAAACCAGGTGCTAATTAACTTTCACAAAGTGGAGAATTCTCTTCACTTTATACCATTTGGGCTCAAGAAAGGTTTTGTATAAATGCTCTACTTTCAGATAGTAGGGAAACCTGTAACAAGAAAAGTCCTTTTAAACAACAAAAAATAAATATAGACAGTTCTTTCAAATGATTTAAGTATTTTTAATAATAGTGAGTTAGAATCTACATATTTTTGGTCTTTCTGGTCAAATCATAGTTCTGTTAAATTTTTGCTGTTTTCCATTCTCCATATGTATATTTGTTTTTAATCCCCAGCTCTTGACTAGAGCACCTAAAATCTTTGTAATTTACTAATTGATAATAGCAATAGGAACATCCTCTGTTGCAATATTTGGTTTTTGTCCCTGGCTCCTGAAACAGCTCTGGAACATAGAGTGTAAAGGAGCCTCTTTTCTTATTCATAACAAGTTCCTTTCAATTAAACCTAAGTTTACATTAATAAGATGATTTTTGGAAATCCTCTAAGAATGGGGGACTGATTGCCAGGGGAACCAACCATGTGATTAGACAGTTGGAACTTTCAGCCCTCTACTCCCACCTTCAGGGAGGGAAGTGGCAGGGTATAAGTTGAGTTAATCACCAGTAGCCAATGATTTAATCAAGCATGCCTGTGTGATGAATCCTCCATAAAAATCTTAAGAGGTTAGGAGAGCTTCTGGGTTGGTGAACACACTGACGTGCTGGAAGGGTGGTGCGCCCAGAGAGGGTATGGAAGCTCTGTACCCCTTTACACATACCTTGGCCTATACAACTCTTTCATTTGACTGTTCCTGAATTATATTCTTTACAACAAATAAGTACTGATAAGGAAAGTACTTTCCTGAGTTCTGCGAGCCATTTTAGCAAATTATCAAACCCAAGGAGGGCTCAGGGAAACTCCCAATTGGGAGCTGGTCAGTCTCATGTACAGAAGTACATGTCAAAACCTGGGGTTTGTGATTGCCATATAAAGTGTGGGAAATCTTATGGAACAGAGCCCTCGACCTGTGGGGTCTGCACTGACTCTGGGTAATTAGTATCAGAATTGTCTAATATGAGGGAAAAAACCTTATACATTTGGTGTCAGAGTTGTTGTGAGTAGGGAAAGTGGTTTTTTTCTTAAATTCCTGTTTTGGGTATGTCTTATTCTCAGCCAGCAGGTTTTTCAATCTGGCATATTTTGTATACTTAGTAGATCTAAGAAAGTTTGTAAGTTAATGTTAAGAAAATGTGTTACCATTCAGAATACTTACAGCTCTCGGAAGCCTCATTTTAACTCTAAGTTGACATAGACTTTAATATTTTAAGAAAAATAAAGTTATTAAAAGCCTGGAGTAATAATTTATAAATTTCTTTAAAAAACACTATTCTTTCCTTGATCTTTATGTATCTAAACACCTATCTCACTGATTTAGCATAATCAAGAATTATAATCACTCAAATCATCATTAGCACTCAAGGCAATCAAGTAAAAATTCAGAATTTCTAAGAATCCATTAAAATTACATGAAATTGCTTTCCTATATGCCATAAGACCACCCATAGCCTACTAGCAATAGATACTATTTTTAAAACAATGATTGTATTTTAGTATGTTTTCTAAGCATTTCTCCTGTTTTATCAGTTAATACTCATAACAACCCAATGAGGTACTACGGTTGTTATCCCGATTTCACGTGAGACGCAAAGTAGTTAACTAACTTTCTCTAGGTCATCTAGACGATTTGACACCAGAGTCTGATCTTTAACCTTTGTGCTATAACTGTTTACAAGAGTTATGACTTATCTAACCTACCGCTTTCCCCAAACATTCTACTTTTTAACCACACTTCTTGTTCCCTAAATGTAACTGACTATGTAATTCTCTCAAGGATTCTTGCACTCAGCCAACCACTCAGAATACTTACCTTGAAAAGCCAGCACTAACATACTCACCACATTGTATTAATTATGTTTTTGGTAGTTATGGCAGAGACTTTTCCTTGTCTACTCAATATCTATCCTCTTCTTTTTAATAAGAAAGAGTCTCAGGCTTCTGTACAGCTAGGTGTGGCCATGTTTCTAAGTTCTCTCCAATGAGAGGTAAGTTGTAGTTGCTGTAGGGGCAGAGAGGAGGGAAGGGTGACAGTCTTCTTTTGCTAGAGCTCCAGCTGCCAGATTGTGACCCTGAGGATGAAGGATAGTAAAGGGAAAAGATTTAAAAAGCCCAAGTTCCTGATGACTTCAGAAGCCACATTATCCCTGGACTACTCACCCACCTTTGATACATTTCTTTTATTAGTACCTGAATGCAGTTCCTAACTGACATAACTTACAAGAGTAGAAATTGAATTTTACTTTTTTTTTTTTTTTGGTATATCTAATGTCTAGATCTCAGTCCCTAACATAGAATAGGCATCTCCAAAGTGCTTTTTTGACATGTGGAATTTTTTTCCACCAGGAAAATGTAGGTAATATTATCATATAATATAACATAAGTAAACACTGGTGATTTATGACAGTTTTTCTCTTCGACTGCATCCTGTAATCAAGTTCAAACAACACTCTTTATATCATAAAGCATCAAATATATGTATATACTTTTATTCACTTTTATAATTCACTTTTTACCAGGTTTCTGGTATATAGAGTAAAATGGAGAATTGAGATTATAATACATGTGATTTGGGTTAAGAATATCTCTACATATGGGCATAATGTTGGGGCTTGGGTAAAAGTAGAATTTATCCCTGAATCTTCTTGATAATTGCCTTAGCAGGCTACTCTAATAGAACCTATTTTGAATTTGGATATGCTCTTGCTTTTAGAATGTATGCTACCTCCAGTGAAGGATTGTATTAGATGATCTGCATAGCACTGAACAAAACCCTCTACTTTGAAATGTTTAGTTCATGTTTAGTTGATGGTGCCAAGTTGTTTCCTTTGTTACACTGTTTACAGAATCCAGGAAAGTTAAATATTACCCAAGTTAAGTGTACAAATAACTGATTTGGAGGGCAGTAAGAAATTAGGCAAATAAAATAAGAATGCTATTTCGAAATGTAATATCCTGAAACATACATGATCACATACTTACGATCTTAAATAGACTGAACCAATATAATCCAAGAAGCATTTTATTTCTACAGTGTATATGTGCAGCAAACCCTAAATGATCATTTTAAGAGTCTCATGGTGTCTGATCAGTTTTACTTTATCTCTGGCATTATCTCATAGAGACATCACAATAAAAATAGACACTCCTACTCAGATTTTTCTTCATAATTTCATGATATTTGTGCATTTGAGGGTACTTATTGCTTACTTCAGTAAACCCATCCGAATTTACCATTTCAATAAGAAATGATTACAGTAGCATTTAGCTGAGGTGTTCACTACCTTACTACTGAGACATGCCATTTCTTCCTTCTTTCTAGGATCGCCCTTTCCCCAATCACCTGTAAATTGTCAAGGGGCTGCAATTACAGAATATCCTTTCTGATTTTTCTCTACTCTCTTTATCCTCATATGAAATACTAAGGAATTCAGGGCAGCAGCTTAATTATTTCTTCACTTTTCTCCTCTTTGATGTCTCTTATACTTTACCCTTAACTGTAAACTTTTAAAGTCATAATTTTTGAGCTGTAAAATCCCTATGTTCATATTGATACTAATGGCTAACCTTGGAAGGTATGGAAATTTTGCCTTACTCTTCCAGCGTAAAATGTCCTATCCAAGACACTCAGAGCTGCTTTCATGAATTGTGATTGGAGACAAAATCAGTTTTCAGTTGATGTATAGAAGTGGGCAGTTTTGCTTTCTTCACAAACTTGAGATCTTTCTCAGTTCAGGGGTAAAGTTATAGGTAACTGAATTTTACTTTATATTTGTTAATTCCCTGGCTTCAATATAGAATTATGAAATCTCTTGGTTTTTTGATTTTTAAAAGGCAAGAAGTTCTGTGGCTCTATTAGAGTGGCAGCATCCCTGTCTCTGGGGAGTCCTTGCTATGACCGGTCAAGGTTCTCTTTACTCATTCATTCTGCTTTTTCCCATTTTGATGTCTCCTTGTTCTGGAACCTTTGCCAAAGACTCCCTACATTCCCAAATACCTGTCTACTTCTTTCCCCATCACATAAAATTTTATATACTTCCTAATCTGTGACTGTCTATATACCTACCTATCTAATATCTATTTATGTATTTTTATCTGTGAAACATAATAATGTTGATACTTACTAAACTCTAAACACAGTAATCTGTGCTTTACACACATTTTCTAATTTAATTTAATCTTTAAAAGAATCCTATAAGATAGGTATTATCACATTTTAACTTATCTACTTATAATAATAATTAATAATAATTTATTTAATACCTAATGTATGGTAGGTATTGTAGCAGGAGCCTTACTTATTTTTTATGTGATTATTTATTGCCTTGTGTGAAACTAGATTTAGAGAACCTTAATTTAACTATTCTCTAATTTTCGTAGCAGCTCTGAAAATGGAAATCTCATTTTAGCGATGATGAAAAAGGTCTTCTAATTTATTATTAAAGCTCTATTTATTCATTTTATATTTACATAAACAGTCCATTAAATGACACATTTGGGGAAGTCTTGTCCTGATTGCCTACTCTTGTCTTGTTTCATTTATCATAGGCTCTCATAGTAGACAGAATTCTTATTTATAGCACTTGTTCCACTTTATATATTTACTTGCTTTATAAATGTTACTCGTATGAAACTAGAAAATATAGCTAAATGAAAAAAATTTTTAAAAGATCTATTTCCTCCTCCTGGATTACTCTTCCCCTACTTTATCATCTGGCATCTTTGAGCTAAAGAGTCACTTATTAGGGGAACTTTCTGATCCCCAGATTAGGACTCTCTTTTATATGTTACTTTAGCTCTGTGGAATCTTCTTTAAAAAATTTAGCAGAGTTTTTATAAAGTAATTGCTTTCTTTCAAATTAAGACTGCATTTTTAGAGCAGTTTTAGGTTCACAGCAAAACTGAGAGGAATCTAAAAAGATTTCTCAGGTGCCCCCTGCCCCCAGATGTGCATAGCTTCTACCACTATCATCATCCCCCACTAGTGTAGTACATTTATTATAATCAATGAACCTACATTAATATATCATTATTACCCCAAATCCATAGTTTACATTAATGTTCACTCTTGCCATTTTACATTGTATGAATCTGGATAAACATATAAAGGCATATACCTACCATTATAATATTAGACAGTATATTTTTACCGTCCTAAAAATTCTCTGTACTCTGCCTATTCATTCCTCCCTTCTCTTTAACTCTTGGCAACCACTGATCGTTCTACTGTCTCCATAGTTTTGTCTTTACCAGGATGTCATATAGTTGGAATCACTCACTACGTAGCCTTTTCAAATTGAATTACTTCACTTAGTAATAATATGCATTTAAGTTTCTTCCACGTTTTTTCATGACTTGTCAGCTCATTTCTTTTTGGAGCTAAGTAATGTTCAATTGTCTGTATGTACCACAGTTTATTTATCTATTCATCTCCTAAAGGACATCTTGGTTGATTCCGAGTTTAGGCAATTATGAATAAAGCTTCTATAAACTTCCATGTATAAGATTTTGTGTAGACAGAAGTTTTTATTTCATTAGTAATTAATTTTTTAAAAACAAGTTCATTCAGTCAATATATATTTATTCTTACCTTCTTATGTGCCAGGCACTGTGCTACTTTCTGGGGGTGAAGCAGTGCCTGCCTTTACATCTGTGGTCGCTGGAGAACTTAGCGTCCATGAAGACAGGCATGTGTCTAGTGTTTTCATCATTGTATTCACACATTCCAACATGTTTCTTGACATATAAATATATAAAAGACACATCTGTGTTAAAGTGACTGAGAAAGGTTGAAAGGAAAAGAATAAGTAACAGGCATCTGTCAACAAAAACAAGCCAGGAGATGGTATAGTTGGTCCTCTGTATCCGTAGCTATCAGGCAGTCCTTGACTCTGCTATTACTAAAACTGTCTCCTCATTAGAAGACAAACTGGTTATTATCTTTAGAATATGATTTACTCACTGTGTTTATACTGATTTATGTAAATCATATCTTTTTTTTCCCCCTCTGTGCAGGTGATAATGAGCCTCTATCTGAAACATTTCAGATAGCATTGTCCTGTCCTTAAATTTAAGATACTATCACTGCAAGTGTCAGGGGGAAAAAACACATTGGGTTCATCTTAGGAATGAGGCATAGTTTGTACCCCAAGGAGCCCAACGCCTCTCAAACTTCCACAGATGACTGAACATTCCCTGCATAACCCCAAGGCCTTGGGGAAGCCTGTGCATTTGCCACAAGTGAGAAATTTCTCGAAAGTCTCCACTTTGAGCTTACAATTGATGTGAATTGAGTCTTATTCCATAGTGTATGTGTGTGTGTGTGTATAGGCATATATATATATATATATATATATATATATATATATGTGTATATATATAGGCATTTTTATTAAAAAAAAAATACAGTGTTGCTCCCAGATCTTTTAGGAAAGACAGGCCATTCCCAGCAGATGCTTTAAAAAATATCTCCAAGAAGTTCTGCTAATTTTGGCCCAGGGCAGACATGTAGCCACTGTTGGGATGTAAGAGGCAGTGCACATGTTGTTTTTCTCCAAACTAAGAATGTGGTAAAGAGGCTATGGAGAAGGCACATCTGTGTTAAAGTGCTTGAGAAAGGTTGAAAGGAAAAGGATAAGTAACTGGCATCTGTCAACAAAAACAAGCCAGGAGATAGTATAGTTGGTCTTCTGTATCCTCAGCTATCAGGAAATTCAGCCAACCACAGCTAAAAAATTCAGAAAAAAATTTACATTATTGCATGTTGGCACTACAATGAATGCACCTATATTGAAGATGTCCAGACATTTTTTTGACATTATTCCCTAAACAATATAGTATAACAACTATTTACACAGAGTTTACATTTTATTATGTATTGCATGTAAACTAGAGGTAATTTTAAGTATGAAGGAGAATGTGCGTAGGTTATATGCAAACACAACACCATTTAATAAAAGGCCCATGAGCAGCTGTGGATTTGGTATTCACAGGGGATCCCTAGGACCAATCAATTCCCCACGGATACCAAGGGATGACTGTATACTAGTATTAGACAACATTGAATTAAATGCAAAGCATCTTATAATGATAAAGGTACAGTCTTCAGTGAAAATCTCATGTCAATGCTTGTGTGCTGTATATCAGAGCAACAAAATTTATATTTATACACTAAATAACAAACCCATGGATAAATCTTCCTTAATTTTTGTATGTATAGTTTTTCAGTTTCTTTTGCTACAAAGTCCCTAGATATAAATCATGTGAAACACCTGGATCTGGCCATCGACTCCTGACATTCAAATGGATTTTTGAATTAAACTCATGAATATAATGAGGAGAGTCATGGGTTATCATAATATTTAAAAACTGGGGGTGTTTTCCTCCATAAGTTAACAAACCCAGGTCTCTGCCCTAGTCTGTGCTTTTTATTGTTGTTGTTCTCTTCTGGTAATGCTGTTGTCTTCAACTAAAATCCACGTTGTTGTGACCCTAAAGTATATGTTCTTTATACCCTATGTGCTCTCCCCCTCTACCCCACCATTACCCATTCTTTGTTTCCTCCTGTGGTTCTGTGGGTTAGTTAGGCTTTCTGTGGCAAGTAATAGAAAAAGCTAAACTAAGAGATACAAAAGCAAAGGAGAGCCTATCTAAAAATGTTGAAGTTAAATAACTTTAAAACTGGACTTTAAAAAGATCCAGTTAAACTCTCATTTAAATGTAAAAGTACAAAAAATATATTCTAATGCATACAAGAAATCAGAAAATATATCACACAAAGACATTCTTTGTGACTGTACTAGAAGTCGTACAGCAATAACAAGAGAAATAAATATAGGAGGTAGTATCTACATAAGTGGAAAGTAAGAGTGTGTATGAATAACTTACCAACTGCTAGTTTTATTTTTATTTTTTAAAGCATGACAAATAAAGCAAAAAAAAATAGTATCTGAACAATACAGAATTAAAAATCTAGACATGCTATTTTGGAGTGGGAATGGAGGAGGAGATCACATATATATCTTATTTTAAGAGGGAGAGGAAGGGATACATTTAGGAAATTATTAGAGAAAGATAAACATAATATGAACAAGCAATGACCAGAACAATAGAAATTGAATGCATACTTTTAAGGCTAGAAGAAACTTTGTACTAGCTAATAAAAGGAGAAAGAAAATGAAAAAAAAATGATTAAAAATATGAAAATAATGGGGAAGAAATATTCTAATGTAACAATGAATGGATAAAACCCACTAATTAAACATTGAAACACTTATTGGATCAAAATATATGATATATGATAAATGAGCACCCCAAAGAAAGGATAGGGAACTGGTGTTCAGGAAATTAGCTCACTGAATGCAGAAATTTAAAGCTGGGTTTGTACCTTATACCATATATGTAGGTGGATGCCAAATAAATGAAGGACCTAAATGTAAACGTTGGAGCAATGAAACAAAGAATAAAATGTAGGAGAATATCTTTGTGACCAAGGGATTAACAACAAAAAAATAATTTTTCATACAAGATTCAAAAATAAGAAGCCAAAAGTTAAAAAAGAAAAAGAATAAGAGGAGAGAGAAATATGACAATGTCAACATGAAGGATTTCTACCAAATGAAGGATACGATAAACAAAATTCATGTGGTGGAGAAAGATATTTGAAACATCTGTAACAAGGAATTCATATCTACAAGAGAAAACTGAAAATCCCCAAGAAAAAGACATAAAATCCAGTTGGAAAATGCACAGAATTAATACACAATTTCACAGGGAAGATAACTCAAAATCCAACAGATGTTTGAAAAAATGCTCACTGTCAATAGTTATCAGAGAAACGTTAATTAGAACAATAATGAGATGGCACCTAACACTTGATGGCATGTGGAATATTAGAAAAGGGGAAGCAGCAGGTTTTAGTGAGTAGTGAGGGACTCTCATGATGTGTGAAGGGAGAGCCACTCTGCATAGCAGTTTGGTAGCATTTGGTAAGATTATGTCTGTGTATATCCAACAATCCAGCTACTATCTCAGAGAACTTCTCTCTCTTAACTCCAAGTTGATATGTCAACAAAATCTTTTATTTTTTTCTGATGGAGAGTTGCATTCATCAATAGAAGAATGAATATGTAAAATATGGCATAGTCATTTATAGTATAGAATCATATGCACATAAAAAAACCGAATAGATGTAGAAATAAAAATGTGGATAGGTTTTTAAGAACAGTGTTATTAAGAGAAAAGTAAGAAGCACAATATGATTTATAGCGTAATACCATTGGTGTAATTTAAACACATACGCACAATGAATAATACTACATGTTTTATGAGAATATGTGCATATTTGAAGAAATGCAGTAAACGTATTTAAGTAGATGTCTAGGAAGGCAGAGTAACAGAAGCAGGATTTTGGCATGAAGGGGAAAAATAAACAACAGAAGATCTGGGGCAGAGTGGCGTCCCAAGATGGGAGAGGGGTGGAGAAAGCAGAGGGAGAGAAGTGGCTAAAGAGAAGCAAAATGGGAGGGAATCTAGATTACCAGCTATCTCTTCACATGCAGTAGTTCTCTTTCTTGTGCTCATAATGAGGCAAGATTTCATGTAAAAAAAAAATCTGTTGCTAAAAACTAGTTTTAAAGACATGGACCTAGTGGATAAAGTACTAGCATAGAAGCAGGTGACCTAAATTCCACAACCTGCCCCAACACAATCTGGTGCCTAAGGGTAAAACCTTGAAAACTTCTCTCTTTGTTTCCCTAACTGTAAACTAAGAGTAAAACATCTCTGTTTTTCTTAATCTCTCAAGATTGTTATGATAAGGGAAAAGAACCTGATGACCCTTGAAATTATATCTAAAATCAATGAGTCATGAAAGGGAATACCTGTTGCTGTCCTGTATTAATGTATAGGATTGTTCTTGCCCAGAGGTTTCTCTGTAGCACCTGTATGCTACAGAGTTACAAAAGATCAGGTTTAAAAAATGCCTCTGGAAGTTTCTGTACTCACCCCAGACTCCCCTCCTAACCCCACCCCAAGTGAGTAATGAGATGAGGTCTTCAGATATTCTGTCAGTCAGATACTCCTTTATTAGAAGCAGGTCTAGGCTAGGTTCCCTTAGGACCAAATAAATAGTATGATTTATAAAAGTCTTACGTCTGTTGTTTTCCTTCTCTTTTGCTGATTTATCTCTTTAATTAATCCAGTGGTTCTCAAACTTTTTGGTCCCAGAGACACTTTACACTCTTAAAAATTATTGAAAACTCCACAGAGCTTTGAGTTTTCTGGGTTATATCTATTGATATTTACTATTTTATATAGGAACACTGAGAAGGTAAAAAGATATTTATTCATTAATTCATTTAAAAATAAAAACAAACCCATTGTGGTTAACATAGAAACATATTTTCCAAAGCAAATAACTATATATTCCAAAATAAACAATGATGTTTTTCAAAAGCAAAAAAAAAAAAAAAAAATTAGAATAGTGAATTTTTTTTTGTAGTTTTGCAAATCTCTTTAGGTTCTTATAAATGTTTCCAGAAAAATATGTTCAGTAAAATGTTGCGTTTAGGCATCAAATATTATACAGAAAAATTTAAAGCATAGAATGTACAACTTACACAGTTTAAAATTAGCCCGAAATCAAAACTGTTTTGTTATTAAAGGAATTGCATTTTTTATTTTAAACTTAATGAAGGAATTCAGGAAAAAAATGGCTTCAACATATTTGTCTCATGAATGACTTTTATAAGAAACATTAAACCCATGTAGAATAATATTAGGTTGAACTATGTGAAATTCCTAATATTTGACCATTTTTTGAACTAAAAAACAGAAATTTCATATGGTTTTAAAAAATATGGATAAGAGAGTACAACCTATTTGTATTATTTTTAAAGATTATTTTAAGTAGAATATTTATTTTCTCTAAGAATGACTTCAGGTTATACTTCAAGATGCTTAGTAGTCTTGGAGCAAATTCCTGAAAAAGTTTGGAGAGGTGGTTTATGGGTTGTCTTGAATAACGATGGAAGATTCAAGTTTATATATTTTTTTTGAGATGAGAACTGAGATTAATTTTTTTAAAAACAAAATACTAGATATCAGGATTGGTAATAGAAATCTTAAAACTGGGCATTTTTATTATCGCTAAGCATTCTTATTAGAACTCACCATTATGGTCTCAGTACAGCAAAAATACTTTTGTTTGACTAAGAAGCAAGAACATATTTATGTTTACCCATTCAAACACTTACTGTGAGATATATGCCTATTATTTAATCATATAAATATATATCCATGCAGTAATATTTTTTATTTACAATGTATTCCTTCTTAGACCAAAGCCCATCCTATCAAACCCAAGAATTATGTAAAGATATTGTTTGGCATTGATGCTTCATATTTTAAAATACAGATAATTACTGTGTTCTGAAATCTTAATGTCCTACAACCAAAGCAATCACATTTTAATTTATGGTGAATCTAAATTTTAATTATATTTTTTCTTGAACTGTGTACTAGTTATAAATTATTTGAAAGACAGTATGCAATGTCAACAAATCTTATATAACAGTATAGCTTATTTAGTGTCTTAAATCAATGATGTTTTATTCTGGAAGCTAGGGAATCAGGATTTGGGGCCAAAATAAAGCACAGGAAAACATGGAAAGGCTTTCTCTTTTTCCAACATAATTGTACACATAATCCAAAGTTCTTTTGCCATCATCACTCAGTTCTGTAGATGTCCAGGTTCATTGCTAGTTAAGACAAGATGCCTGCATTTATTGAATACCTTATCAAAATTTGCTCAGAGCTTTCTACCACCAATCTAAAGCATATCCATAAAGTAGAATTCCTAAATAAAAATATAGGATAGTAGAAATGAAGGTAATATAATACAGAACATAATTTTCAGTTGGAGAGGTCTGGTTCAGGAAGAATAATGGCCATTCAGTTACTGGCATCAAGAAAGCAATAAATGGAGTCCAAAAGGAAAGACCAGAACTGCAGTGCTATCTACCACAGCTTGGTATTTCTGAGTCCTGTTTCCTACTTACTGTCTTATCCAGTGCACATCCCACTGACCAGGCCACCTCTGATAACATCTCGCAGGAAGAGGGGAACTGAGACATTGATGCTGGCTATGGAATGAGCTCTGGGAGTTTGTCAAAGATTCATAAATCAATTAAAGAGAAGTCAGTCTTTTCTCTAATAAGTCATGTTCCTTTCCCTTTGAAAAACAATAGCAGAGACTTTAAAAATATTCAGGCAAAAGAGCATAAATCAAATAATTGCTAAATTTTCTTTTATTCTTTTGGGAAAGAACTAACCCCAACTCTTTAGCTTCTTCTCTTAGGATGTGTTTCTATCCTAACCATTTTGAATCTGTTTCCTGACTCCTGTGGCATCCAAAAGCCAAATAGTATGTGTATGTGTTTGCATATATATTTGGAATCTGAAACAAAGCCTTGCTAAATATTTTAAATAGAAGTCTTGTTTACCATTTTAGTTCTTTTGATGTCACCAATTGCATGAAATGGTGATTCAGGTAATATACTTGCTAGAGAAATGCTGTGGCAAGCAGGCATTTTACATTGCCTTTAATAAGAAGTTTTAAGTAACTATTTAAAGTAACTATTACCAAGATCAGAAATGATATCACACAGGTTTCCATGTTTCAGACAGCAGTTATTTCCAGAAATTCCCTTCAAAAACATGTTGAGTCTCACTATCCTAGCATCCTTGTGTGCAATTCTCTGACTATCTCAGTAATGGGATGGCTCTACTCTATAAATAGCTTCAGAAAATAACTTCATAAACACAATGCAATTATACAAATAAGATTTAAAACTACTTTGAAAAAGAGAGTTTCAACTTAATTTGATTAAAGCCATAAATTATTCTTTATCTATTTCCTCGTTACCATTCAACGTTTGACACTTGTGGAGTAAACTGATGTTAATATAATGCATTAGGAAAAATTCCCCTCCTGAGAGCCAGTGTAGCTTAGCAAAGTGATATTTAATGTTTTCTATGATATTTATTTAACTAAAATGGCTGATTAGATGTTAAACAGAACAGAGGTTAATGATCTTTGTTATTGGTATTATAAAAAATTAAAAAAGAATGAAATAGGGTTAATGATGTATGCCATTATTGTTATTATGGAGATTAAAAACATGCAGTTGTCGGCTGCCGTGAAAAAATGTGCACCAAGCTGTGAGTAATTAGCAAAAGTATATTATCTTCCAGCCTTATAATTAATTAATTTGTTTGGCTGTAGTACTTTTTAATTTTGGTCTTCATTGGCTTCATGTAAATATAAAATCTGTACATTATTTTAAATCTAAGTGTTGAAAACAAACTTGTGATTATTTTCTGCATCTGAAAAAGAACCAGTGAAATCTATAGACTATACCAAAGAAAACACATCGGGAGAGATGAGATAACTGACAACTTCTGGATATGGTGAAGTCTGTGGAGACCTATTAGAAGAAACTTTGGGAGCAATCAAAACTTCTGACTCTCTGACCACCTCCAACAAACCAGGAATGCTCTTTTGTTCTTTGGATTATACAATAAAAAGACTTTTGTTTTCCTTTACTACATACATTCTTTTGGGTTTGCCAGATTAAGGACATAAAAATACTGGATGCCCAGTTACATTTGAATTTCAGATAAATTTAAATAATATTTTAGTATAATACTTCCATGCAATGTTTGAGACCTACTTACTAACAGATTATTTATTATTTATCTGAAATTCAAATTTTACTGGGAATCCTATATTTTATCCTGCCAACCTAATTATTTTAAGTTTTTTGAATTTTATTGCAGTAGCGCTGGCTAATAAATTTAGATATTAGATTTGAAATGGAATATTCTCAAAGGCATACAAATGCAAGTATTCCTCCCTTGCAATTAAATTCAAACTTGTAATGTTTTTTCTAAACTATACCATCATTTGTTTATACAGAATTCACGAGAATGTTTACATCTATTTATAGAGTATGTCTCTATACTGTTGGCCTACATAAATTTCTAAATAAAGTTGCCTTTTCCTAGTTCTTTATGTCACTGGCGTCATAGCTAGAAATTCTGTGCTAGAGGGTATAAATAGATTGAGTGTAGTAAACAAGGGTAGAAGCCATATGATAATGAAAAGTGTGTCAAAAGCTATTTATCTGTTGCTGACTTTTGTCATCTTTCCACATTTCCTCTACCTCACGTTCCTAACACTAACTGAAACATGGCAAGTAATTTCCAAAGAGTCATAGATTTCCAAGGAGATTACTAACACATAGTTTTTCTATTCTTTTAAAAGTTACTAATAAGATATTGCTAAGAAAGGCTGGGATATTTGGATTTTGATAAAGTTTGGAAAGCTAATTTTTAAAGTTAGTTTAGTAAGTGTTTTACAACATTACATTATTTTATGCTCAGTGCCTAAAGCAAGAAAAAAATTGGGGGATATGCTGGATTCAGTCTTCATAAGTTTTTTAGATTTTGATCATTCACTTCTACTTACATGTTATTCTAGAGGAAAAGACATATAGGCTCTGAATTTTTCTTTTTTTCCTTACTTTGTTAGACTCCATATCTTTGGAGAAAATGGAGAAATAAATTTATCCTTGATCTTGATCCAATTTGGATGCAGATCAACAAAGGTGTGAGTTCCTAGGAGGGATAATCATTTATTTTTGTGTTGCTATCAGAGAAGAGTGTTGTGTAAAAAAAATCCATATATCTTTAATATTTACACATGAGTTAAACATGTTGACTTATATCCTTATGTTTCAGTTGGCATTTGTTTATAGGCAAGTTTTCTTAAACTGGATATATTTTGTATTTATACAGAGGCTTATGAAAAACTCAAAAGTTTTTGTGTTGAATCCATTCATTCAAAGTTTATTTATTACTTAATTAATATCTTTTAGACATTGAATGCTGTGTGGTTGCAGAGACACATTAAGGTTGAACCATGTGAAATTGCCAATATTTGTCTGTTTCTTATGAATTAAAACAACAATTTCAAATGGTATGTTCAAATGTAAGCTCTTTGGCTCCCTTGGAGAAATTTGGAAATATAAGCAATACAGTAAATGATAATATTTGGAAAGTTGTAGTCATGTCGACCAGTGCTTTTCACACTTTCATTGTCCATGTGATTGCCATCTGCATTTTTATCTACGTAACTTTTTTTAATGAGTCACTTTTTAAAACTTAAGTAAATTTAACTATTTTAAGCAATATTATTCATTAAAGCATATTAGTTTAAAATTCTAGCTACCTATTTTTAAATAGTTCTCATGTTTATCAGCATGCCACAAAATTCACCTTACCTATGGAATGCAACTCACATCAGACCTTAGAAAAATACTGGTATTAATAGAAAATTCTATGGGAAAAACTACACTGGTTGTTTTTCAAATGTTTCTGGAAATTCAGGAAGAGATGAAGGCCACCAGAAGAAAGTTTCTGTTTTCAACAACAGAAATCTGAGAAAAATGGACATGGTAATTTTTTCCTAAATTTTATATTAGATTATAGGATATATTAAATTGAACCACAAGAAATCAGCATTTTTATGTATCAAAATGTTTGCATATTGGCAATTTCACATAGGTTAATCTAGTACATAGTGAAAAACATTCTTTTTCCTAAAGGGAATTCAACTAACAGTATAGTTGGATTATCCATGAAGACATGCGGTACATTTCTTAGAAAGGATTTCCTATTGTCCTTTGCTACAGGGAACTTGTTGAAGGGATGCATTCCTTGGGCCATTTCACAGCAGTATTTGCAGTGACCTTTTATATAAGGCAAGTGAAAGCTGTGCAGGTAGTAGTGAGACTAGATAAAGTAGCATACCTGCTTGTGTTTACCAGTATCCTACTCTGATTAAGTGAGACATCTACAAAGAAGATCACCTTTTAACAGATCATTTGCCTCCTATCCACAGCCAGTCAAGTGGGTAGAAGTACATCAACATAGCTGGGAGCAATCATCATCCTGCTAAGTATATGGAAGGCAGACAGGCATGAGATATGTGCACATGAATTGTCCTATTTCAAAGGTCAGGTCTCTACATTGCTAGTGTATGCTTGGATGCAGTGTGCCCCAAAGTCCTGAGTTTAATTTTTCTGGATCCTATAATATGTGATGACACTGGAAGATATTAAGACGATAACAAGAGACCTCTGCAAAGCCAGAACATCTATGAATACATGCCTAATTCTTTTTATGCAATTATTTTTTTCTGTTTAACAGGTGTTTATCATTATTTCTCTTTTTAAAAGAATATTTTGGGGGAAATTGAGCTGTAATTTTGAATGCAATGCATTACAGAGGGAAATTCATGCAGTGTGAGCTATGTAAAATACTTAATTTGTGTTTGGAAAAGATACTGTTTCACCATATTCTACAATTCTCTTTAGGGGATGGCACTCAGGATACTTTTCCAGTGAGAAGACATAATTGCGGTTGGAGGGGTAGAAGCAGTGATTAAGATGTGTTAAAACAAGTATTAAATTGTTTAATTTAAATTGCTGAACGCATGGAAAGTATCCAATAAAAAATTGCTTTATTTAAATACATGTTCCAAAATTTGAAAGTGATAAAGTCAACTTTAACAATTTCTTTATTTTTATCTAATGCCTTTAGCAACTTTTCTAAAATTTTCTTTCAAAGTTTAGGCACAGCTCCATCTTAGAGATAATGTTTTGAACAACTTTAATCCATTTGTATATAATGAATACAAATGACTTGACTAATATTACATATTTTATATACACACAGAATTTTAGTATAAAATAATTGAGTAGGGGTTCTTAACTATTGTATATAATAATTCTTGAATATAATATTTTTCATTATTACTTTAACATGACATCTTTGAAATATTATCAAATTTTAACCAGTGCGATTCTCATGTGGTTCATAATATAATGTATCACTGAGTGAGGAATGCTTCTTTCATAAATATACCTAAAAGAAAACATGAAAGTTATATATTTAATGTTAAAAAAGATTTTATGGACAATATTTAATATCTATACTAAGCCTATTTTACTAAATATATTCTCTTAGAAGTTCTGTGAATGAATAGATAAATTTTTTTTTGAATGAAACATCTTACAGTTATCAAAATGTTGGCTAAAAGGAGCTGAAGTATCTTTATTAACTATTCCAAGATTTCTATAGAATATCAATAGCTTTGGAACTATTGTAATGCTGTTTTTCATCTCCTGTTAGCAAAAGTACGGGTGCTTTATGCCATGATTATTCACCTGTAAATCCTATTTCAATTGATATTTGCTATGTAGGATCATTTATTTAGTAATTTAGAATTAAATCTAAGTTTTTAGGTGATAATGAATTTTTTATTCTGCTCTATTTATCAAGATGCATTAAAATTCTGTTATGTAAAAATAAAAAATAAAATTCTGTTATAATGGTCTTAAAAATATAATAAAAATGAACATATATAAACATTTTGGTATAAATGTATTTATCTCTCATCTAACAAAAAAATTGTAATTGATAACATTTATGAAGGTATGGTTGTGGAAGTACAACATTAGCTCATAATTTTTTCAGTCATTCATACAAATGTTTTCAGAACATTAGGTTAATATAAAATTTGGCAGGAAATATTTGTACTAGTTCCACCCACATTAGCTATGGTGAGTTCCTTTGGATAAGGTCTTAGTATTTTCATTTTCATTATTATGTTAGAAGGTGATTGCATAATTTAAAAATAGAATATACATGCATAACAGAAATCCAAATATGTTGAAAATTTTGAGAAAGTTGTACATTCTTCACAGGATGGAAATGGGCTAGCAAGTTATTCTTTCAAAACAGAGATTTATTTTTGCATAATAAATTTAAAAGCTATAACTCATAGACTGATTGTTTTGTTTTCTTTCACTATTGAATGTAACCATAAAAATCTTTAACTTTTTATAGTACAGTATCAGTATTACCTGTCAGATAATATGTTTTACTGGTTATTTTTTCTTTTGGATTGTGTACTTTCATCAGTGATCTAGACATTATAACTTTAATTTCTTCCACAAAGTCCAATGTCAAAAGGAAATTATTTCTTGTCTGGACTTGCGTTTTGTAACAATATGCCCATATAATAAATTCCCATATCATATAATGATTATACTTTGTATATAATAGTTATTAAATGTATATAATTTAGAATGCAGGGTTCATCCTGGCTTGTTTTCTTTTATCATGAATCTTGTATGTGTATGTTGTCATATTTCTCCCTTCCTTTTAATTATTAAGTAGAAACAATCTTGATATAAATAGAATATAAGAAAATGCCATCTTAAATTTAAGATAATTTAGAGATAACTAAAGTAGTTAATATAATTTTCAACATGATTCAATTTATAAACCTGTTCCTATGTTTATGTGTGTATATAAAGTACTGTGATACTGTTATAATGTCAAAAAGTATTGCCTTGAAGAAAAAGGCTTCACCTCTATCACATGCCTTGACAAAGAAAATATTAATCTTTATAAAGAAAGCAATTGAATTTTATCATCAAAATAACATAGAAGTGGCTTTAATTAAATTCAGATGCCAGCAGTAACATATTTTCAGGAAAGGAGTAATTTCTAAGGTTAACTTCAGCATATAGTATAGTTATATAAAATAATTATTCAAGAACAGAAAAAGAAATATGGTACTTCCATTTTTGGCAATATTAAACACAAGAAACTTAAATTTATCGTTTGTATAGAATATCTTGTGATTTGGAACAGTGTCTTTGAAAGAGACTGTGTTTAGAAATTTATGTAATTTGACACAACTTCAGTATTTTAAATGTATCTTACTAAATTATTCACTGAAAAGGATAGGAAATTAAAAACAAAACAAAACAAACAAACAATTCTGGTTCTGTACCTCAGGTAATCTGAGAAGCAGTGACAGAGAACATTAGGTTTAACAGGCCAAAGCACTGCTCAGAGATAGGAGAAAAAATGTTGGGTTTACAAAAAAATTGGAAGATCATATCTGATATTCTTGCAAAGGTGATATGTCCCACAAAAAAAGTAAAAATTTAAGCATAGAGTATTATTGTGTGGTTTACTAGACATTACCTTCTCTTCAAATATTGCAAGAATCTAAGCTTGCTTTATTTCAATTAGCTCCCTCCCAATTTATATGCTATCATTGTTCAAATTAATGGTATCGACCTTAGAACATTTTATGTAACATAACTTAAATATGTAGGTAACCACTAAAAAAATAAAATTAGAGACTGAGCTGTGAAACTAGTAGATGAAAATGTAATAAGAAATATAGAGAAAAAACAAGGTGATAGAAATAATTCTAAATATTTAATATGAACATCACAACATGTAAGTAGGCTAAATACTTCAATAAAATACAAGATTAGCAAAATGGAAATAAAAGGAAAATCTGGCTACATGTTCTTTATAAGAAACACAATTGAAATATAAAGACAAAGAAAGGTTCAAAGTTAGAGGTTAAAAAAAAGCTATATGAGGCGCATTTTAAACAAATCAATGTATATAGCTGTATTCAAAGAAGATGAAATAGATTATAATGTTTATACATCGCTAGAAATGAAGAGTTTAACAACATGTTGCCTTCCATCTCTGAACAATATATCTGGCTTGTTAAACCTAAGCTTTAGGATATATTAAGGCTTAAAATAAACCATAGTGAGATGGTTGGTATTTGTGCAGAGAGGAACAACTAGACTGATGAATCAGATTACAGAGCCAAGAAATAGACCTGTATATATATTAGGATTTGATGAAGAACAGAGTTTGCATTTAAAAAATATGGCTTATTAAATAAAAGGACATTAGATCCATAGCTCAAAGTATATACAAAAGTCAATTTTAAATGGATAAAAACTTAACTTTGAAAACCAGCACTTCAAACTTTTAGCATCAATCATAGACTATCTTTATGCAAGTGAAGTAGAGGATGATTTCTCAATATTAAAAATGCCTGAAACATTTGAAGAACAGTGGGAACTCTAACACACTACTGTGAGCATTATAGATTGGTGTTTTAGAAAATTTGCCTTTCCAGGTAAAGTTTGAAATGCACATAACCTATGACCCAGCAATAGATCTCCTAGAGTCCCTCTCAGACTGCAAGAGGAGTTCGGACAAGAACATAATCCTCAATGTGTTCACCAGCAGTGCCTAAATAAATATTGATATATGCAGGTAATGGAATAGTATAAAGATTGAATGATGCACAACTATAGACATGAGCATGCTCAAAACTTAATATTCAATGTCAAATCATGTCACAGAAAATTTTCTTCAGTATAGTTTCATTTATGCTGAAGTTCAAATTCAGGCCAAAAGAAATAGGTTGTACTGTTGTTATTACTTAGTATATATGTACCTCTTTCTAGATCTTTTTGTCTGTGTCTGCATGCAGGCATGAATGTTTTATTAAAATGAGGTTGTACTGTATATACAATTTGTAAACAGATTTTCTTTCAGTTAATGGTGTCTACCTCTTCTGGTTAATTAATTTTTAATTTATTATTTTTTTCAAGAAATAAGTTGTATAAGTATATAGACATATACGGCAACACTCATAAAGAAAAAAGAGAATAAATAATACAAAATATATTGATTACCTCTCATAGGAGAGTAGCTATTGAAAGCAAGCCTGACAAAATAGGAAGCTTTAGAGATAAAGGTCCCAACTACATAAAATGGTTAATGGGAACACTGGTATTCATTTTATTACTATTCTTAATTTAGCCATGTATAATAGATATACTCTTCTTTATAAATATTTCATAATGAAATCTGGTTAAAATAAATGTATGCATCATGATCTAATTGATATTTTGAAATCACTATACAATGTTTTATCAGATCATTGGGTACATTAAAGGAACTGATACTAATCAATGGAAAGTGAAAAGGCAAAATAAAAATAATGGGCATAGTTGGGTCTTAGTTGTCATAGAAACTACGCCTTAAATGATAATCAGAATTCTTTTCTGTTTATAGGGCAATATCCTGAATTATCAGTGGTACACACTGAATCAGAGATTTCAAAAAATATTTTTGACACCTTGTTACGATATTTTAACTGTTAAATATATAGATGATGAGGTTACTACTTCAAAAATACCTACACAGGATGCTAAAAATATTTGAACAGTGAAGTAAACATAAAAATAATAATGTTCAGATAATAAATAGTTTAGAACAATATGTAAGAGAGATCATAAAAAATAAGTCAAGAATATTTAGTTTCAGACCAGGCAGACTTGACCAAGTGACAAGCTCACTGTGTGTAATACACTTTGCCGTGAGCTCTCTGGCATTATTTCTAAATATGTACTCAGTTTGACTATAGATTAAACTTTTTTTAAGAACAAAGACAATAATGATCATTTGAGCCAAAATGACTGGAAAGGTACATGTGGAAAAAGAATTAGAATTATGATGGTATATTTAGATATAGCTTGACAAAATTTGCCATCAAAACTTGATTAAAAAAAAGTTCCCTTTCATAAAAAAAGTTCCCTTTTGGGATAACAAGTGGAAATAGTCTCGTAGATTTTCACTTTTGAGTCTCTTTTGTCTTTAAATAATTGCGGGTATTATTTTTGTTTGAAAAAATGTTTAATGGCAGAAAATTTTCTTAAATTAAAAGAAACAGTGAGTAACTGCTGGTGAAAATATAAAAAGTACGAGATCTCTTCATCTCACATGACCATTATTCTTGGAATTTTTTGTGCTTTTAATTTTCAAATGTTCTGAACTTTTGGTTTGTCATAAGTCTTCAACAATGTCAAAAGGATAAAGTATGACACAAAAGACGGTTGCACCCATAGCTCATGATTTCCATGTATTATTCTGTTTCAGACAAGAAACCAAATTCATAGCTTGTTTCTTTATTGAAATTCTTTTCCTTTTCTAATAATAAGAATTTAATTTTATCTCACAACTTCATTTGAGATTAATCAAGACCTTATATTTTAGACTATAGTAACATTTGAATCATCTATAATATTTGGAAGGATTTTGTTTATCATCTAATTATTTTATTCGTTAAATTTACAATGGACATTTTCAGAAAACAAAGACTTATATGCCAGATATTGTGCCAAATGTGTAACTTTTTATTTTCATGTCATACTTGTAGGCACAAGTTTTATTTTTCACTGATGGAAAAATGGGTTTAGAGAGGTTAAATGACCTGCCTAAGATCACCTATCTAGCAAGTGGTCTGGAACCTATTTTAGAACACCGAAACCACACTCTTTAAGCATTGCACTACAATAATTTTCAGGAAGTTTTCTGAATATTCATCTGTAATTTTCTTTCTTCTTTTATGTTTGTTTCCACCATTTATTATCCATTTTACAACTGTTCTTTTTAGAAAACCAATTTTTACCATCCCATAATAGTAATGATTCTGTCATTCTTCATCATTGCTCAAGGTCTATGAAGCAATATTTTGAAGGCTTGGGACCACTGAATTTAAGTTTATACTTAAAATATAAACTTAAAATATAAACTCAGAAATTGCTCATTTCATTTTTCTATATATATATATATATATATATATATGAGAGAGAGAGAGAGAGAGAGAGAGAGACAAGTTTTATTGTCAAAACGTGTTGCTTTATCTGCATTTGTCTAACTTCCAAAATTTTAGTAAGAATCCATGATGGTTTTAACTACTAAAATGTTTTTATATTAATACATGTACATCTATCCATCCATACTGAAAATCACTTAATGTAGATACCATGTAAAATTTTCCCCCAGGAAGAAATAGTGCAGAGAAATATTTGACTCTGAAAAATTATTGAAGTCAAAAAGTTATTAGATTTTTCTCCCTAAACTCTACAATTAAAGATAAGCAAAAGTGGAATTATACAAATATATCAAAAAGTTGTAAATGTTTTGTTGCTTGAGCTAATTATATATTTTCAGGTGCATCCCATTCCAAAGTTTGTCTACTGAAATGCAGCACTGTAATGTACTTTCTAAATCTTATAAGGTATAGTTTTAAAATTAGGGTCACGAGAAGGTGAAGACAGGGAGTAATACACTTGTTGACCCTTCACAGGAATTCCTGATAAAACCCCAGAAGTTGAGTCAGAGATAATCACAAGATCTGGAATTTACAATAACAAACTCTCCATATATCTACCTGTCAGACTTCTTCCTCTTAGGGAGTTACAAAAGGTCACTAAAATAACTTTTTCCATGAAAAATTTTCACCCTTCTTTAGGGGGTACTGAGAAATTATAGTATAAATTAAATAGACCATTAAGATTCTTTTTTCAATGTGTATTCTTATCACCCAAAATTAAGAAACATTACTTTTTCAGGAAAATTGTAGTAATATTTGATAAAGAATCATAACAGCAACAATAAAAAAAAAAGGGAAACAAAAGATCGATTGCTCATCCTGTTAGCATATTTCACAAGACTGAACATGTAAGAAAATTCTAATTCGAATTAAATTTAAATTTAAAACAAAACCCACACAATTTTATCAATTCTAATGCAGCCATATGCTAAGGTGAGGTACTGTGGTATTAACATAAAGGCATCGCATACTCAATTCTTTTTTATATTTTTTATATTAGTAAGTAGTAAGAAATCATGAAAACACTTTTAGTTATGACTATAATTTTCCTAGCAATAATTCTGTTGAGCATATTCTGTTTTCCTAGGGCTTCATAGTCAACAGAAAATAATCGTTATATTCTTCTAAATTTGTTCAATTTTATAAATTAACATCATGATTTTGTTTGCTTTAAGCTAAGTATCAAAGAAATATATCATGCTCTTATTTCTCATCCCTCTCCTCCCTGAGTTTTGGTTTAAGAGACAAATGTTACAGAACATTCAATTTATTTTTTTGAATTAAAGCATAGATATATCTTAAAATGAACATATACAGTATATTTGAACTTTATAATATACTTTAGTAATGTTTAGTGTTTCTATAGCATTTCTAAACTTATATAGGTTCCCTTCCGCTTTTATTTCACTACAAATCTTAAAGCTTTTAACTAACAGTTGAATTTTTTAGTAGAAAAAGATTATTTTTTCATATGACTATGTGAGTTGAAATGACTATATAAAAAATTTTATATATCTTTTGGTGGTTAAAACAATAGTTAAAATCACCAAATCAATTAACTATATTATCCAAGAACATGTTGCACCTAATCTTAATTCAATAATATTTTTAAAGAGAAAAATACAGTAATATTTCATTTTCATATCTTATATGACTAGGACTACAGACAATATTGTTAGAGACAATATACATTTTCAAAAGCCAACAACAGGCACATCTTGTCACTTACCTGAAGGATCTTACCTATCTGGTGTTCATTCTGCATGGCCTTCAACTTTCCGACAACGTGAGATGAAGAGGGAATGGGAAAGGAACTGACATTAATTGAGATGCTATCTCAATGCTATTTCTTGTTTTTAGAGATGAAGCTGAGGGAGCGGGCCATGCTTCTTTTGCTTACCTTTTATCCTCATCACCCAGAAAAGTATTAGGCACTTGGTGCTCTGTACATATCTGGTAAAGAAATGAATTTTCTGAGACACAACTGGTAACTTTGGATTTAAGCTGAAGTTATCCTAATGCAGGCCAGGGACTTTCCCCTTTATCTTTAAATAAAAAGAAGTCATTAAAAACAGTGGTATGGAAGAGAATGATGTCTATAACACATAACCGTAGATATAGAATAACCTGACCAAATAGAAACTAAAAAAAAAAAACACCATTGATGTTCCACATTATTTACAAAGTAAGCATTTTATCAGTATTAATATTTAAAATGTTACAGAAAGATTATTTTTAATTAAAGAGGCAAACTTTTCAAATCCTCTGACTAATCAGTTTTCATGAAACACCTGGAAATGCCCATTGGAACTTAGGCTTATCTGCCTATTTGAGGCTTAATGATTCTTGCTTATCTTGGGACAGTTTTTCCCAATTATTTCAAAAACATGGAAACTTGATTGGTATTGACACCACAGTATGTGCCAACCAACTATCAAGTTTAGAAAGTGTTGCTTCCTGGCTTAGAACACGTACATTCTTTTCGGTTGGTTTATGAATCATCAGGTTATATGACAAAAAATAAACAGATGACTTCATCCATTTCCTCAGTTTTACTAATAAGTTAAGTACATCTTTTCTCCAAAGCTAAGTGAAATTTCTTACTCAAATTCCTGTGTTTCTTTTAGGAAGTCTGAATTAATAAGAAATTAAACAATGTCACTTTTGTTTTATCTCATACTTTCTTTTTGGAATCAAGTTTGTCTGGGGATCATTTTTATGATCTCATTGGTTTATGTGGCATTCTTAACTGTTGCATGTGATAAAAGGCATGCTCTCCTTTTTACCTTTTTAAAATGATTTTTTATGTGGAATTCAGATGAGAAAGGATGCAGTATTGCTCTGACTGCCTGCCATAATATAAAATGCAATAAAATGTACAGCTGGTGATAGTCTATTTAGAATTTTTTAATGAAATATAAAGGAAAAGACCAGGTGCTTAATTTTTACATGCTGCATTTCATTTTAAAAATTCATGGTATCTTTCTGAATAATTTTTACTCATGCAGATGTTCTGAATATTGGAGACAGACGTTTATTTTATTTCCTTGGTTCCCATTTCACACTAAGCTTATGCACAAAGAAGATGGGTTGAATGGCTAAATTATTTGTGAGTCAGGATTCCAAGGATAATTATTCTCAGATAATTGCCAAATGACTCATGGCAAGACTTTCGATAATGTATACCTTGGTTTTTCTAGTTCAGTTCTAGAGAATAATGGTTGTTTAACATAATGGAAAATAACTTTAGGCGATTTAAGAAGAAATTCATATCAGTAGAAATGTATTAATCTTAAAATAATAGACAACTCCATTTATATTATTTGTTAGAAAATGAGTCATTGTTGTAAGAACTGTGTTTGACAAATTTCAGAATTTTGAAATTCCCAAATATCAAAGGTGCACATGAGAAATTCAGAATGAGTCATTTAAAATTAAGTGACTAGAAATTGTAATGATGATTTAAACTTTGCCCCCCAAATTACCGGTATATAAAAATCTCAACCAAAGCCCTCCTACCCTTTACATAACATATTGGATCCATAGCTGAATAACTTACAGAATCATATGCCTGGTGTTCATGGATAACGCATGTGTTTAAGTGAAGATTTGCCAGCTTAGTTAATGCATGAATATTCAAAAGACATCAGGATATGTTTTGTGAGTGATTATCATTATCAGTAATGATGAGGATGAATTCATTGTGAGTTAGGTTACTTCCTATACTTAATAATCTCATTTTTCAAAGTTATATCATTCTGGAAAGAAAAATTACTAATAGATTTCTATTAAAGAAATCATTCATTAGCATTAAATTATAATACATATGATTCTTGTAAAAAGAATTATTTTCTCACTGCTGTTTTATTCTCTCCACAGTGACCCTGTTAACAGGAAGAATATATCTGCCTGAGAAAAAGAATTCTGCAAATCTAAACTTTGTTCTACCTCTGTTTCCCATTAATTGATTCAAGTAGATCCAAAAACAATGATAACAACAACAACAACAACAAAACAAAAAACCCAAAAAATTTCTTAAAAAAGAAGGTCATTGTCTTGAATGACTACGTATTATTGTTATTCATAAATTTCATTCTGTTTTCCTGATTTACCCAAAATAAGGCAGTTTTCCTGTTGAGGTTAATTTGGGATATGTAAAATAACCCCAATCCTCTAAAAAACAAGATTGAAATATTTTAGCGTGATTATCAGTGACGGTCATTCATTTTTTACTGTATTTAGATTGTCTCATTATTCTTCTTAAATCACAAGTTGATCAAGATTGTGATCTCACTTTGGTATACTGTAAGGCTGCTAGGAGGGAAAAGATTAAAAAAGCAAAACCTAAACAAAATTTTTAAAAAATATGCACAAAGTATTCACTGTTTGGTCCCAGCTACCACATTGTGGCTACAAGCAACTTCGTTTGATCTGTCACTCTGATCACTTGTGAGTGTGCAGAATTGAATTAATTCTGTGCTTTCAGAAAAAATTGACATCTGCACCAAACACGACATGCTTTCATTATTTTCAATATGAGCCCAGGAAGGATAATAGTCCTGTAGGTTTCTGTCTTTTGGTGAAAAAATCTTTTATTGTTTTCCATCATGAATTGCTTCTTTCAGCTCTCAATGACAGTGCTATCTTGCAGTGTGGAAAGGAAAGTGGTCAAAGTGGAACCAAGGAGCAGAGCATCATGTTGTCTTGATGTCAATGGTAAGGTACAAGGTTACTCATTGAGAACCAAGTGAGAAAGGCTGGGAGGGCCATACACACTCACAGAAATACACAGGAACCAAATAAAGGACCAAAAGCAGTTAAAAGTAAAACAAATTCTGCCATCGCAATTCTCAATTTTCAATTTTTTTCTTGAAAAAGAATGGACATAGGAGAGGGTGTTCTAAAAATGGTAAGTGCCCCAAATTTCAACTATGGAAAATTACATAAATACAAAAATTGTGAAATATTTGGCTTATGAAATCAATATTATAGCAGGAAATCCATATTGCTAATGTTTGTGTGTTGGGGAGCAGGAATAGAACAGAAAGTTAGTGAAAGAAACGAAGTCTGGAAAAAAGTACAAGTATTTGCCTTCTTGCCAAGTAACAAAATGTGTTTTTGCCAATTTTTAACATGACCAAACGGATTTAGCTTTAAAACAAAAATTAAGAGTAGAATTTCATCTTAAAATAGGAAAGATAGGAAACTGATCCAGTAAATCTAGCTTAGCTGACGCATTTGACTCTTGATATGCTCTTTGTACTGTGCCCTTCCTCGGTGAGCAAATGAGTTCAAATTGTGATTCAACTGGTAGATTTTTACCTCTCTCACTTTTCTGACTTCATGCAAGTGATGATCTCTCTGTACCTTTATTTCTAACATTGTGACTAAACTATTGTGTCTTCCACCAACTCCCTTGTAAGCACAAATCAGTTAAAACCTGTAAATCACTTTGTGTCATTCAGGGAAATATGCCATGTAAATACAAGGTAGTTGTGTGGGGGGGGGGGTGGGGGGGTGGGGGGGAAGCCCCACAAAACCAGAAGTTAATTTCCTTCAGAAAGCACTGATATTTAAGGAACATAATGCTAGCTTTGTCAAGCTGAGTTGCCAATATTTTGGAAACAAAGTTTTATTGTGCCAGAGGCAACAAGAGCAGGGGAGCTCTTTCCTAAAGAAATAAAGTGAAAAGGAAACATTGAAGCTTTTACAACCCTAAAGGTACAGGAGCAAAAACGTGGGAAGAGAAGGCAAAGACAGCCAGGATTACCCTGATGATATTTAAGTTTGATTATCCTATTGTGATATCTTAATATTGTAAATATAAGAAAATTAACTTGTGGGTTTTAGACTTTACCATTAGTACTGTAAAATAAGAGAGTTCTCAGGAATGGGATGTTGTATGCACTTTATCTTCTTAGGCATATATAGGTTATTTGTATATTAATGTTATGGAGTAGAGAAATCTTATAGATTAGCTTTAAAAAAATGGATAGAAGTCAAGGGCTTTAGTTACTAATTTAGTTTCTGTCTTTGAAATGCCTGTTTATATTTAAAATAACACCAAATAAAATAGCTTTTTAAAAGAAAATGTATTTATTTACTAAATAATGACTAGGGAAGTATGCTTCACAGTGAGCAAGTTAATTCAAGGTATTTGCTAGCTTTGCCCCAGATCCTCTTTGTAAGATTGATCCAGATTGGAAAATACTGAAATGCTGCCTCAATGATGACTATCTTGTATTTAAAAATATATATAGTTTAAGAAAAAAAGAGAGAGAGAGAGAAGGAGACAGAAGGGAAGGAAAGATGGAAGAAGGGGAGGAAGTAGGAAAAAATATCTGCCTATTTTAGCATTATTGTTTAAGAAAGCTTTTAAGGAGGAATTGTCAATAAAAGTATTTAGAGATGGAAAAACTCTACAAAAAAAAAGGTAAAATAGAAAAATTATATTTCTACCAGATGAAATTCTGGAGAGAAATATAGATTCTTTATTTTCTTACTAGCATTATCTATTTTGTCCTCCACAAAGATAGGAAAATAGAGTAATGGATAGGAGGAGGAGGGAGGTAAATTTAGCTCAATTCGGTAATTTCATTCTCACATGGACAAATGCCTAAACTTTCACTTCTCTTTTCTTTCCTTTTCTTAAGATGTCATCTGAGTGTATGAGGTGGCCTAACATATTCTCAAGGGGAAGTGGACCTTGAACCCATGGTTTCCTCTAGCTCCTCTGGTCTCTGTGAAAATTCCTTTTATATCTGGGGACTGGTTGTCCAGCTGGATGTCTTGGCTAAAGAAGAGGTCCACAGTCTGCAGGTGTGGCCCTCCTTACATAGTTTCCCTCCGATTCTCAGCCTGGCCTCACTCTACTGTAGCCAGTTTCCATGATGAACCTCATTGAGGACCTTGCTGGCTTTCAACTCAGCCATTATCTGAGTTCCTTGTTCTACAGACTTCTAGGTTCCATCCATAGCATATAGGAAACAAATGGTTCAAGAAACCTAAACTAGCAACCCCTGTGCCTAATTACTGTGCAATCACTGTCAAATTAATGTTTCTGTGGTCATTCCTTTGGTATGCTCAGGCAGGGGCACCTGTGAACCAATTTCCTCCCAGAGTCCTTCAGGCTGGATAGTTTCCTCGATTCATCTAATACGTTGTCCTCTGCCTGGGTTGCATTCAGAGAAGGGAATTCACTTTTATCATCCTCAGCTTCTGATGCTCCCTCCCCCTTTTTAGGACTGAACGTTAATGAGGTAAGATTTTTAAAAAATATATTTTCTCTTTGTAGCTCTGACTTTTCTTATATCCTAGTCTACTCTTTCAGGACTTAAGACTTGTTGCTACATATTCATGGATAGGGATGAAAAAGAGGGAAAGAATGGCCTAAATGTAGGAAGGACTACGTTTTGGAGTTATTTCCAAAATTTCTGACCCATTTCAAAAAGCAGAGCTGCCAAGAAATTGGAGGTTGTAGATCCTGGAAGGGTGAGATAAGAAAGGGCTTTCAAAACACAGACAGCAATGGGCTTAAGAAAGAAATTGGCTGATAAGAAATTCCACGGAGAGGGCGGTGGGGGGGGGTGACTTAAACTGATTCTATGCTGTTCTTCTCCATTCTTTGCAAACTTGTAATATAATTTATCACATGCAATAGCTATGGTGAAGCAGAATTCCATGCTTTGCATAGGAAGGGGTGGTCAACTCCAGCAATCAGACCAAATAAAGTTCTAGAGAATGAAACTGAGGACAACAGCTGACTGATATTCAGGGGAATAAAAGCCATTTGGCTTTCTCTTCCCACTACCATTTCTATGGAATTCCCAGAAATAAAAAGGTGAACGAGAAATCCCTAAGGGGTAAAGTTCTTGTTCCCCCCACCCCAAACCTCTATAATCAAAACACACAATATGATGAGAAACAATTCAAGCACATTTAATTACAGGAATACCTCGGGGATATTGCAGGTGGGGTTCCAGACCACCGCAATAAAGCGAGTGTCACAATAAAGTGAGTTGTAATCTTTTTTGTAGTAGAGGGTCTTGCCCTCAGTTTGCAAAAAAAATGCAACATCTGTAAAGTGCAATAAAACAAGGCATGCCTGTATGTAGTTTTCTTGAGAGCAGAATTTGCATTAGGATGTATGTATTTTTACTTTACCTAAAAAGTTTCTATTTGCTTTATCCGAATGTATTTCTGAATCAAGAGCTATAAAGGGGTACTAGAATAGTACTTTAAAGGTCAGCATCAACCATAATCTTAGAAAAATACAGTTCCTGAAGGTCATCTGATATAAAGAGAAATTACTTTTAGGTCTCATGATATTCTACCTGTATCTTAAAATAAGATTTTAGGAACCTACGAATTTTGCCAATTGTGTTTTGGTATCACTGTAAACACACTTGGCTGGTGTTCATCTGTATCATTTAATACCCCTTTCATTTTTTCTTTCTCTGCCTCCACTCTGGGCTCTAGGAGGAATTTTTGTTATAAAGTCATTTCCAAGTTGTGCTTTTCTTATTTTATTCTTTTTGGAGATAATTAATTCCAGAATTTTCATCTATTTTATAGAAACCTAGCACCATTTTCATTAATCATTTTTGTTCTTGCCCTTGTCTGGACCTTCTCTATGGCTTCTGAAACCTTGCATATTCAAGAGAAACTGCTAGTTATTAATTTATAATTTTTTGCAAAGTATAAAAAAGATTATCATCTTTTTTCCCCTATTTTTAAATTCAGTATAATAACTCATTTGCTTGCTTGATCACTGCATTTTATGCAATAAAATAGTCATGCATAAAATGAGATTTTAGATGTAAGTTTGAAAGATCTGTATTTCATTAGGACCCCATAATGCAAGTGACTCTTTGGATGTAGCATGGCAGGGAGCCTGTTTTATAATGGTATATTTGAAAGATATGTTTATTGTTCCCCACAAGAAAAAACAAAGAAGAGAAGGAAAAATAAGTTAAACTTTAGTCTTGGGGTAGAATCCCTGGGGTACATTTGGGGCCATCAAAAATCTGACCCCTCTTCCCAAAAGAAAGCAAAACTTCCAGGAGTTCTTAGTCAGCTTATAAACAAAGAGGAGAACATACAGAAGTAATGAAATTTCCAACTGTGGAGAAAAGCACCCATTTATTTTTTTTTTTTAAATCAGGGAATGATTGATGTGGTTGCAATTTGAATGTCTACTTTTAAAGAAATTCTTTATTTCACTGTTCCCTCCACCCCTGCCTCCACTATTTTAAAGCAAAGCAATCCTCATCTCATTCAGACTTCCAGGGTTGGATTAAAAGAATGTTAGTTTATGTTTTCTGTTCTTCCTATTCTTCACTTCCGAGTAATTCACATTAGTTACAGTAATGCAAACTGTAAAAAAGTCATGTCTATTTTTTACCCCTAACTTTCCCATTGCTTTTGAGGTAGCTGCTATTTCTCGGGGCATATTCTCCTTTTAGGGAAATCCCTACAACAGAATTGGTTCGAAGTTAGCTGAACCCTGGTGATATCTGAATTTCAACCGAAACATGAATTAGGAAGAGAGTTTTTATTTTGTGAGCGGTAAAACTGAATTTATTAAAAGTGTGACCAAAGAATTTCTGTGCGGGTGACAACACTGGATTGAAACTCATGTTGCCTTTTCTTTAATTAAAAAATTTTTTATTTGGTTTCTCGAGACAAGTTTGGGAGGACTTTACACAGAAGACAGGTAGGGCTAAGTAGCTTACAGTTTCTTCTAGAACGTCCACGTTACGGTCTTTCTAAACTATACATGGCACAGGGACACTGGAGAGTCAGAAGCTGACGCTCCATTTTGAATTACATTTTTTTTCGGATCTGTAGGAAGATCCCACAAATATGAGTGTGGAATATATCAGAGCCGATGGAGATGAGCCTTCCTCTCATTCCTTGTTTCTTCTTGAAAAGCTTCCTGAGTGATTATAATAAGAAGGGTCTTCAACGAGATTAATGGATGACAACAAATACGTGTAAAGTAGCCAAGTCACGCCTGGTATTTCAGGCATTCAGAACTGTGCACAGAGGTCTTTAGCATTATATGGTTCTTTGTAATAGGAGCCAAATTCAAAATGCCAAAGTGTCAGCCACCAAGTGGGTTCAAAAGTTTGCTCTAATATATGATGATATCATTTGTTTCAGTTACCTGGGAACTGTTGGTGAGGGGTGGCTTCATTTCCACTTCTCTGTGGACGTCCTTGTCACGATTTCTACTTAAAACCATTTATGACTCTAGCAGATGTTTTCGATTTAGAGAGAGTACTTTTTGAACCATTTCTTTCTAACTTCCTTCCCCCCTCAACTCCCCCTCCCTACTCCTCAGGAGCTAATTCCAGTCAGGTTGGAAATTACAAGCATGTTGTTTAGTGCCGGGAATGATGTGCTGACTGATGAGCAGAGGTAGGGCTTGAACTGAGGTCCTGAGGAACAGACTTCAATAGATTAGAGTATCAGTCTACTGAGAAATGTGCCATGCAGAAGCTTGATTTCCCTTCAGTCCAACTTAATTTTTCAGAGTCTGTAACTGAGACTGGCAGTTCTGAGCCCCTTGTTCCTTCGGCACTATTTATCAGCACAAGGTCAGGGAATTCTTTGGGGCCTGTTTCTCATGAGCAGTGATAATTATGCATATAGACAGCCCTGCTCATATTATGTAATGTACTGAATGAAGCGGGGAGAATGGTTTTGATTTAGAATCAGAAGCACCGTCACCAGACCCAAATATGTCCAACATCCAACTAACCCAGGAATCACCCCTCATGTTCTGGATCAGATCCATCAACACACCCCCAATGAGGACACATCCTTCTCTTTATGACTATTGATGGGCTTTCAGCCTGACAATTCAGAAATGTGCCATTGACGTAGGCCACATTCAGAGGAGAATGCCTTCTGGGATTTCTCAGTCATCGGCCTAAGTGGGGGTGATTTGGTGGCAGGAAATGTCTCCAGATAATGCATTCTTCTAATTTCTTTTTCGAATACTCTGCATCTTAGCCATTAATCAGGGAAGCTCCCACTTTTCCTTGTCAGAGCCATTCACCCATTTGGCCCAGGTTTTGGCTGTGGGAATGGATGAACCATGTTCGGTTCATTTCAAGGCTAAGCAGATCAATGCTCCTGTCACTGTCTGGGTAGATGATATTTAACATCACTCTAAACAAAAGCATTTCCAAGCAGAGAGGAAAAGTGGTAGTGAAATAGGGCTTTTGAGTACTCTCTACTAGCCTTCCTTACACAAAACCCAAAGGATTTTGTTCATATTTAAAGCTCCTTTGACCCTTAGGGAACTTTTGTACTTCACAAGCTAGATAGAGCTGATAGTGGTAGATATTAGATAGGAATCATTGTAATCCTTATCCCTAGAAAACAATTAAAGAAATCTAGGAAGATGTTAGTTAGGCTTACCTATGACTCATGAGATAGTTAAATATAGGTAAACTGGATAGTCAAAGGTTCATATCACAGAGAAAAATTATTAATAGGACACTTGAGGAACAAGTAGCTCAGGTGACACTTGCAGGGCCACGAGGAAATACTTCCCACACATTCATCACACTGGACAAAGCAATTCACACCAGCCTTGGTCACTCTCTCACTTTTCTTCTAGGGGCCATTGCTATTGCTTTTTTGTTGTTAGAAATAAAGAAACTAACCAAAAATCTACTGTTAGTTATTGAATGATGTCTTGTATCATATGGTAAACAGGCATAGATTTGCAAAACACGCTACCCATGATATTGCACTGTGTTGTGACACTGATTTGTAAAAATAAGCATCTTAGCCATTTGTTATTTGTACCTCGTTTGCCAGCTCTTCTTTAACAATTTTCCAAGGTTATTTTCGTGTATTGCTTAAGTAAAATGTATTTCACTTGAAAACTTTTATTTAGTAACAATGAGAATAAGAGGAGCCCAGTGTGTGTGTGTGTGTGTGTGTGTGTGTGTGTGTATCTGTGTAAATTTCCCTGGTTTGTATATTTTCTCTTTTCCTTTATAGCATTTCAGCACAATCAGATGTCTCAAGAAAGTGGATGCCAGGAATGATGAATTACTAAAGCCTGTACTGGAGATCAACATTTAGTGTTGGTGGAGTGTGCCGGAATATTAAGGTATGCCATAGCCTTCCAACAGAGATAATACCTTATGTTGGCAAACTGAGAACTGACAGCTAATAACTTGGTATATTGGAAACTAGACTTTAAACATATGCCTGAGACAAATTTTTAAATTTTATTTTGAATACTAGATAGCAATCTACCCTAGTGGCTCACAGTGATGTAACTTAGAGAACATTTACCTTGCTGACCATATATGGATACTTTATATAACATAATACTATATTCTGAAGGCTACTTTTTATTTAAAAATTTTAAAAATCCAAGTAATAAAAAAGTCAGGAACCTATTTTGGTTAATGTCATTACACTTTTTTCCTATTTGTGTTTATTTGTATGTGTTTCTGGGTTGTATAGTTTATATTTGCCATTACCTTCTGTCTTAAGCTTTACCACAAATTCTGTGTTACATTATGGCTTACTAAAAATATTATTGGGTATGTGATTTCTTAATATCCATGGAATATAAGTATATTAATATATATACATATATTCAAAAAGCCTATTTTACTTTTTTTTTTGGCTAGAAATAATATCTTTTGGTCAGGCATTAAAATAATCTATATCATTTCAAAAAACATTCTTTAGAAAAGCTATGAGAGCTTAAAGATGTAGTTTGTCTTGAGGAAACCATAGTGGAAATACACTTTTCATAGGTTGTGAAAAAATTCTGAAACACATTTAACAAATAAGCCATAATATAAATAGTTTTATTTCCTGAGAGGACCGTGTCATTCTTTTAATGTCTCACCATTTCATTTTTCAATATTCTTAATTTCTCTTGTGAACAACCAAATTAGAAAACAGCTTTAGTTTCTATTCAAAATTTTGGAGGTGAGGAGGGAAGGTAAATTTGTAATCCTCTATCAGCTTTGGGGTTGAGATCGGCACAGTTTTGTATTCATATAGTAAATATTGAACAAATGATCCTTTTCCTCATGTGTAATTCAAATCAGTTCATAGCTCTCCCTCCAGCTCCACAGCAGACTATGTGTTAGGGTCTTCACAGTGGTGTTGAGGAAATTATTTCTGCTCTATCTCCTCAAATCGAGGGGGACTTCCAGTAATAAGTACCCTTGCGCAGGCTGATGCTTAGGAACAAAATAGACAGTTACACATGATTTTCACAGATAGCAAAAACAGAAACAAGAACCTAAGTGCAAAGGACATTGAATTTTAATACAGTAAGGAATGGTTTAAAAAAATATTGGGGGGGAGCTGATACAGTTTGTGTTGCATAAAATTTGCAAGAGACTATCTTAGTCATGGTGATGAAGCAATATTTCCTAAAGAAATAAATGGTTACCAACTGGAGATTTCCAATGCTAATTCTAGTTTTCTGAAATCAGATGCCTTCTAGAAACTTTATCTGTTATTATTAGGTATATGTCTTTAATGCTATTTTAATTATTTTCTGATTCTCAGTCTTGCCAGATGTAGTTTTGCCAACCCCAGGACTTTTCAAGAATGTAACCTTGAGAGATTCCTGTATAGTTGATGCAGAATAGCCAAATGGTACAACAGCAGTTTAGCACTAAATGAAAATGATTTATTTCAAGAAAGCAATAACATCATTTTTGTTTGTTTGTTTGTTTTTAATGGCGATGAATATGAAATTGATAAGCACCCTTAGGATTCATTTTTAAGGCTGCAGAGATGATGCTGTGCTAGATCCAATCTTAGTCCTGATAGAGAGGATAGGTAGCCACCAGTCACCTTGGAACCTCAGAGTTGCTAAAATCCACTAAAAACATTTACGCTTATGCCTCTGTACAAACTGGACCCAAGGCCGTTCACCACATGAGAGTGAGCAGACTGTAAGATTATTAGTGATTTCAGCTCATTAGGGAAAGCTGGCCAAAACCCCATCCTTGTTCTAACTTTCTGGACTCTCCTGCTGTTGGAGACAGTTTTTGCTGCCGATGAGGTAGGTAACATTCAGATCTACACCAAATGATGCATAAAACATGCAGCCCTGCCTACTGGCAACCAACATTTGCCTTTGCTGGGCTCAGGCCAGCTATTCCTTGGCTCAGCTGAGTTTGCTCATGGTGAAATGGGGCAGAGGGACCACCAAGTCAAAAGAAGCTGGGCTTCATCTTCAGCTCTAAAGTTGCCCAGAGGAATTTTGAGCAGATTTCTCATGCTTGCCATTCTTAGTAGGTATCCCTACTCTACCACTTCCAAGCTTAATGTAGGGAAATTTCTCAAACAACGCTGGGTTTTACTTTGGTAGCACCTCCAGATTTCTCTTTATCTCCCTTTGTTCCAATAGTGGTGTATCCCATCTCCTAAACATCTTAAGTGGTTTGCGTTTCAAGCTTTGGTTTTCCAGATAAGACTTAGATTGAAATCTAGGTATGATGGAACAAAACTACTAGCATATTTCTGAAAGCTTCTCTTATTTCCCAGAGTTTGGTTATCCGCCTAGCTATTTTATTAATAATTTTACTCCTTGAATAGCAACTCGGACACTTGGAATGTCATCTTATATCTTTATGAGAGACCCAATTAATTTTTATATGTATGTAAATATATACACTTGTTAAAATACCTCAATAATGAACACAAATAAACTAGCTATTGCAATGAATTTCTTTTTAGGGGTGGAGTTGGCCTTTATCTGGTAAAATTCCAGTGGGCAGAGAGCTTGAGCCTGGTGGTTAATTTTATATCAGATTTCAGCCAGCCGGCAGTTACTCTTGTCTGCCGGTAGACTACTTTCTCTGTCACTTGGTATTAGATGAATTACACACCAAGCAGTAATTATCTTTGACACATAATTATTATGGTTTTGATGACAAGAAAGTCTTTTCTTTCCTTGCTTTCATAACATATATTCCTGAAAGTCCAGGCTTGCAAAATGCAGCTAAAAATTAAAAGCACTTGGCTTCAGAATGAACTTGAGGAAAGGGAATAAAACAAAAGATTTGTGTGTGCATGAGAGAGGACAGTGTGGGGAGGGCAAAAATTAGAAAAAAGAAAAAATATATATACAGACTATTCGTAAGTTTCTTAGATCTCACATAAGTAGATTGCTGAACAGGAATGAAATCTCAGAGGGTCATTAACGCCCTGGAAAAAAAAACCTGCCAGAATACAATCAGTCCAGGTTTCCAGCAGGAAAAGGGTGCCTTTAAAGTAATAAACTGATTAAGGTTTGGATTAAAAGAGAGGAGAGAGGAGGAGGAGGCGGCTCCCGGCAAGGCCACACAAACCACACAAATGAGTTTCTAATCTTGCCACATGGGCATTTTCCAGCTTTGCACTCTGAGTCAACCCCAGCTGCAGGCCTGGATGAGCAGTTTAACAATCCTTGCCTCCAAACAAAGACGTCCTCCCGACACAAGTGATCAGAATGAGGCATCTTGCGTTTCTTGAGCCTGGGGGCTTTGTGGTATTTAAACAAGCAAGTGCCTGGCGTTCCTCCAGCTGTACCTGCAGCTGTATTTCTTTTAAGGCCGGGTAACCAAGCTTTGGCTGCAGAGCTTGGTCTTGGTTCTCTTGGACAGTTCCCTGGAACTTCTGCTTAGGAGCATCTGGGGACAGTGAGAGGTGGGGAGGAGGGGGATGGGGAGGAGACAAGGGGATAGGGAGAAAATAAGGATGTATTGAAGAGACTAGCTAAAGACTGGAATTAAATACATGGATGTAATAATTTAACTCTAGGAAGCTTATGTTATCCAGGATCTGATTAGCGCGAGAGGAAATCTGTTGGGTTGGCTGATGACGATTGGACTAAGACCGAAGATATTTTTCTCTTCCCCATTTGGAAGTTAAAAATGTGGGCACTGGGGAGTCACTAATATTCCCAAGGGTGCTCCCTCCCCTCTTGGACACCTCCGCTGTAACTCAAATAATAATAATCAAGTGAACATACTTGAAAGCAACTCTAATTTTAGTTCATTTTATTATTTAGAGATGGGGAGTGGAGGAGGGGAGAAGGTGGAGGCTGCCATCTATGACTAATGCTGTCTTGCAAGCTCTTAAGCCATATTTAGTAACATGGGGTATAAAAATAAGCTTTCGGTTCAATTCTTTTTTTTTAAGTTGACTTCTGTTTCCTTTCTTCTATTCCTCTCCCAAAGACGGATTTAACTAATTACACTTTCAGCTGAATGCTGATAGACATGTATTTATTATCGGTGCTGTAAGCCCTGGAATTCTTTTTTCCTCTGTGAGGCCACAGACATATACATTAAGCTCTAGTCCCTGTGAGCTGTCAGAGTTATGGTCCAGCCCAGAGCAGTGCAACATGATAAAGTTTTCAGGCCCTGTTTAGTTAAGACTGAAGAGCTGGGACCCAGCCAATCTCCACCACTCAGGGCTCTTTTCACAGTCCAAAATGATTTGGCTTAAACGTTTCCAACTGTGATGAGGTCCCATTTCAGTGATTATGCAGTCATTCACTTTTCCACATCAACATCAAAGTCATTAACAGCCGAGTATTATTGCATTGGCTGGAATTCAGTTAAGGACTAGAGGGAAGTTGCTCTTTATTAAGATAAATCATTGCCTTGGTTATGTCACCCATGAAATAATCAATTTACTGTGTTGGTTAATTTCCCCCCTCTTTGATCTGCGAATTAAATTCAACAGATCATTGTTTCACACAACTACCACTCAAAAAATGTTTTAAGGGAAAAATGCACACATATGTCCTGATGGCTGTAGTCTTACAAGTATGATAAACAACATCGCAAACCGAGGGCTCAGTTCATTCTATCATTCATTTCCGCAGTTATCTTATCTCCCCTCTCTTCCAAGGGCAGGGTAACACCCTGATCTAGCTGGGTGATCCTCTCTTTGAATTCCTGAGGTGTTCTGCTAAGAAATACAACGTTAAGCAGAACTAGCCTTAATGCTTTGGGGATCATAAGCTTGAACCAAATCCAATGTGGAATATCCTTGTTTGGAATTCAGGATGAAAAAGCAGTGATCTTTACAAGGATACTCACTAATAAATGTGAGGCATCCTTTAGAAGGATCCCTCTCATAAATACAAGACATTCTTTTCTCCACAATTCATGGCCTCTTATAGGGAAAAGGTTTTGAGTAGGTTTTATTTTTTCTTGCCTTGTGATTCCCCTGAGAAATATTCTTGTGCTTGGATGATTTAAAAATATATTTTTTGTAATGAAATATTTCAAACATGCAGACAAGGATAGAGAAAATCCATGAACCCACAATACAACTTTATCAAATCTTAACATTGCACTTCAGATGTATGTGTATATGTGTATGTGTATTTTAAATAAGTAAATCTTACAGATACAGTTGAGGATTCTTATGTGTTCCTTACCATTCTCTCTCCTCAAAGGGAAGAGTTATGAATTTATGCATATAAATGCTTTATTTATTTATTTTACTTTTTTTCTTTGGCTATATATTTGTGCAATGAAAAGTAATAGATATGTTCTTTCACAGGTTTTTAAACTCTTTGAAGATGGTAGTACATCATATGCAACCTTTTGCATCTTTCTTGTTTCATATGCATTGCATGTTTGGGATTTACCAATGTTGATAAAGTACATCTAAGTTTCTCATTTTAAATGTGGCATAATATTTTGTCATATGAATACATTTAAATCTTAGCCACGTGTCTTTGTTCACAAGTATATTTTCTCTAGGGCACATACCAAAAAATGGGATTTCTAGGTCATTCGGCATGTACATTTTTAGCCTTACTTCACATTGCCAAATTACCAATCTATATTCCCTCTACTAGTGTACCACAGTCTCTATTTCTCCAATCATTCTGTGCTAGAATGATTAAGAATAACATTCTTATTAAAAAATCAGACTGAAGCCACTCTTCTCTGGCTTCTGTGTGCTCAATTTGCACATTGAAAGTAAAGTAGAAAAGTACAGTAAACATAATTCCAATGAAAGGAACTATCCAATAGTTATTGCTTACCTTTGTTTCAACCTTGACTTTGGAGATCTGGCTCAAGAGATATGTGTAGTCAAAACACATTGAGGGCTAGACTATGACAAATCATATTTTTTAAAAAATGCGGCTAGCTCTTTATAGCCAGCTGAAATGGATGTATATGACAATTTTCCATATACTTCAGACACAAAACAATACTTTACAAAGAATGGTTACAACAAACAGAGGTATAGTCTTAGTCCCTTCACACTCAAATTTTCATAAAGATGACTAAAAAATTTCAAAAAAAATTTAAAGTTTCTTAGTACATTAAAACCAAATAGCATTTATTGGGCACTTAAGAGAAAGTGGAGCATGATGACAGCTATATTTTTGTATTTAGGTGAACATGGGTCCCTGCAGCTAGGAATTTATTATAGAAAAAAAAGAATCAACATTAATAAAGAGATGTAGAAGGAACTTAAATGTGCTTAGGGAACCATAATTAACCAAATTTGGTTAATTCCAAATTTAAAATGCTGGTCTTCTCAAACAGAGTGGCACAAGTCCACATGGAAGACACAGAAAAGGATTCAGAACTATTCCCTCAGCCACAATGATTAAGGGTTATTCCATAAGCAAGGGGGAATGGGGTTTGACATCAGAACTCATTTAGTGTTTAGTTATATGTATGTATACATACCGTATAAGGCATTCTAAAAAAATATACATTGGCATTGTTATGACTTATTTGCAGATCAGACAACGGAAAATTTTCCATATCACTTCTGCAATTTCTAGGTGGACATGAGGCACTAAATCAAGTGTGTCTTATCAGATGCCGTTTCCATTTAGGAGAGGGAGTGGCTATGCCGGTTATTGTCAGTTTGCCCAAACCTCCATCCTCCTATCTTTGCTGCTCTGGGGCTGCATTAAATACACTACTCTGTCCCCTGGCTTCTGGTTGGGAACACGATACTGGTAAAATAAAAGGCAACTGAAAGAAGTTAGATCTTACATAATTGTGCCTTTTAATTATTTTTATAAAGGCAACAGTTCTGCCCTTAGATATCAAATTATTAATATTTTAATACATATGAATTTCTTAGGAACATATCCAAACCTCATAGTTTCTTCATCTGTACAATGGAGATAGTATGAGGACCTGCCTTAAGGACTGCTGAGGAGATTTGGTAAACTAGTGTGGGAAGTATTTGACACAATATCTGGTACCTATTAGGTGTACAATAAAGTCGAAATTGTTCTCATCATTTTCTTGTTTGACTGTCTACTTTCTTTTACCATATCTTCCCAGAGATTATCAAATGGTAATTTATAGTTTTAAAATTAATGGGAAAAAAATTCCAGGGTAAAGTTGAAACGTTATCTTTGCCAATTTCTTTGTAAGCACCTGTAGGCAGGAAAATAGTTTTGAAAGATTGATTTCTTTTTTACTCTTGTATTTCCTAGTTGAGCCCCTGCAGCCAGATAATCTTGGCTTGAAATCCGGTTCCATCTTTGACTAATAGCATGACCTTAGACTAAACTCGCTTTCTTATCTGTAACCTCGTAGATTTATAGTGCGGAATCATCTGAAATCTGATTTAAATCACAGCACTAAATGGATGTAAGCTCTAATAATATAGTGTCATTGTTATTATGTTTAGTTCCTCTTCGGGTGGCGAGGGTAGAGTGATGACAACAAAATAACAAACTGAGGGTTTCTGCTGAGTGAGCTTACTCCTTCCTGGCGAGCACTGTGCACCCAAGGGGCATTCTACAAGGAGTTGATTACTGCCCCTCTGAGTTTATCTACCCTGGGCAATAGCACTTCACCAAATGGGCTTTGACCTATTTAGGTTTTGCTTGATTTTGAGGACCTTTCCAAGATGTATTATTTTGCAGTATTTGTTAAAAATGAGGTGATGGCAGATTTAAAAGATAAACTGAGGCACAGTGACTTCAGCTGTCCTGAGTTGCACAGTATTTAACAACTGGGTGTCGTTTTCCCAGTAAATCGATTTGTAAGTAGAATGACTTTCAGAGAAGGGGAGAACATAATAAAAATTCTACCCTGGAAAGCCTTCTAAACTAATAATCTTTGACTTCAAAGTTTGTTTCAGACTGGAGGGAAGGTTAAGGGGCTAGAGGGGCAGGCGATGGCACTACTAGTGGGGTCATCACGTGAAAGCGTGAAGCACTTGTCCACTGAGGGTACCTGGGTGAGCAATGAGCCCCGGACAAATACTTTCTTCTCTCTCTCTTTTTTTCACCCTCCACAGAAGCACTGTACTAACCTCTTCCTTTGATTGGAGACTAGGTCTCAGTGTAACTAACATCGAGGTATTCTGTGCGCTGACTTCTGAAAAAGCTAAAGATTAAGGGAGGAAAACACACAGGAACCGTGCTCTAGGCTGAGACCATTGTCGGAGTGCTTGATGACATCAGACACACAGATTTTACATGTTATAGGTTAAGGTAAATAATATTTAAACAGCTCAAAATTTTTAGGTGCTTTAGGCCAAAACACCTAAGTTTTCTCAAACTTATTTAGTAAAATTGAGAAAATGTACATTTTCTCCATACGGAAAATATACATTAAGGAAATATAACTTTAGATCCTCTCTGATAATAGCAGTTTCCAAAAAAAAGGCAAAAAGACTAAGTGAAAATGTATGGATACAGTTGTATATAGGTGAGTAAATTCTCTTATAATTTATACTACCAAGATAGTATTAGCTAGAAAATAGTACAGAAGAAAATATGAACTAGGATTGGATTTTGATTAATACTGCAGTAATTTAAAAAAGTGATTCTCTTTATTTTAAAGATGGTCATTTTTAATGAGAATTTCTCATTCCTACCTGCTATTATATTTAGGGTTAAAATGTGGAATTTAATGGTAAATAAAGTTTTAAACTAATTGCATTTGCTTTTAAATGGCCCCATCAATCAGTATCTAAAATTTACCAGAATTGAACATTAATCCATCAAGTGGTTGGAAATTGCCAGGGTATTCCAGGCTACTTTAGCAGTTCATATTTTATAATATTACTGTCTGCACATTACTAACATTAAGCATAATGTCATGCAGAAGACAATTAGATTAATGAATGACTCTTGTGTTGTCAAATCCCATGAAAGCCATTTCTGCAAAACGAACTGGAAAATCTGTTCTGTATTTTAGAAGAGGTGGCAGTTTCTATGAGAGACAAAGGCCAACTTTTGTATTCAGTTACTAACATATAATTCTGGCATGGAATTCTACCCTCAGAAAAATGGTCCAATAAATTCACGTCCAAAAATAAGTTCAAGCCCAGTGAAGCAGTTCATTATTCATTGGGTAGGATATGAAAGAGAAGCTTAATATTTTACTGATGATTCCAAGCCCAATAAAATTTGTTATTTCTAATTCAGGTAAAAGTCAACTCTCTATTACTCGTGATATTTCTGAATTAGAAGCAATTTTCTGTTTGAATTGATGACTGTGTATAAAAATTTCAAGCCTTGATTATCTCTCTCCACTGATAAATAACATTTTGGCCTGTTGAGAAGTTGATTTTCCCAGTATTATCATATAACGAATGGCCTTAAGAAGCAGAAATTAGACCATTGAGCCTCATTCAGAATTATTTGTGCCAGGGACTCTCATTATGTGGGTCATATAATTAGATTATCTTTTCTGTACTTTGGAATATGTTTTCTCTTAGGCCAGATGACAAGGAAGACATAACCTAGTGGTCAGTGAAAAATGTTAGCTTTTGAATGTAGCTGAGAGTCACTGCACCAACCCTTTTATCTTATAAGAAATGGTGGGTCCTAAAACTTAAGTGTAAGAAACAGGTAGTTGATAGCAGAACCAGAATTAGCAGGCAGTTATCTGACTTCTAATTTAGGGCTCTCCCTCCTGCACTTAAGATCTGTCTCAATTTCAATGACTTCGCTAAAAATCTGTCAGGTACTTGCCAAAACTGCAGTGACCTAAGGTGAGTGCATGAGACCAGTGTTTTGCTGGGAGGTGGGATGGGGGACAACAGATCCAACAGTGACTGGGATGTGGTTGTTTTGGCACCGAGGCCTAATGAACTCTGTGGGGTGCTAAAGAAGGAAGATTGAAGAACGGGGAGAGTGGAAATTCTAGCAGACAAACCCTTCTTTTGTGATAGGCTGGGGGTGGATAGTGTCTCAAATTTGGGAAGACTGTGGTTCCACTGGTAGCTCAGTCAGAGTGGCTGGTGAGAGAACAGGATAGAGAAGAATTTCCAGAATTTAAGGGAAAGGATTTTTAAGTCATGCTAACAAAACTAGAGATCACAAAGACAAAGGATGAACAGGGTTAAAACTGAAAAGGGAAACTAGGAAAATGCATTTGCGACATAAAAAAAATGAAGCAAGGAGTTAAACATATTCTAGCATAGTGTTTATTAACAATGAAAAAAGGTAAAATGTATGTAAAAAAATAACAGTAGACACAAGGAGGTTAAACAGAGAAATAAAAAATTTTCAACAAACATGGAAAATGTTTATTATCCTCACAAAGAATCAAATAAATGAAAAAAATTAAAACATCACTGAGACGCCATCTTCCCATATCAAACTAGTAATGATTAAAAATAACAAAAACATACTAAATTGAAAACCATGAGAGACTTGAGAAACAGGCTAGTGCTTATGCTGGTGGGACTTTAGTCAGTATGACTTTTTTGGAACGTAATTTAACATCTGTCCCTAAAACCTAAAAGAGCCCTAAGTTTTTGACCTAATGATCCTACCTCTAAAAACAAATTCTAAGGCAATAGTCATCGAGCATAAAGTTTAAAAATGGAGAAAAAAAGCAAACAATAGACTGGTTAAATTATGTATGCACAACCATGTATAAAGTATAATTTCTTATCTATAAAATATCTCATTTTTATGGAGTTTGAGAAAAATGTATGTAATATGTGTAGTAAACACTCTATAGCTGTTTGTTATGTACATTGTCCTTTAAGGTTTTAAACTTTTATATCTTGGGGAGAATGGTTTGAGTGGATGGAAGTACCCCGAGGTGCTATGTGCTTGGAAGGCTCATTCACAGACAGACAGGTGGGCAGAGTGGCTGCGGCCCAGTGAAGGCAGGGGAGCAGTGGCAGATGATGATGATGATGAGTTTGGAGAGGTAGCTAGGGCCAGATCACATGTGGCCCTTTAGGCCATGTTAACAACCTGACATATTTGTTTACTACCTGTCTTCCCACAAGGACAAGGATTAATTTCCACAAGGGCAAGTATTTTATCTTGTTCACTGCTGTTCCCATAGCATTTAGAACTGCACAGTTAAATATGGTAGCCATTAACCACATGTGGCTATGAGTACTTGAAATGTGCATGGTCTGAACTATGATGTAAAATATCTCTTTAATAAATATTTATGTTGAGTATATGTTAAAATTATAAAATATGGATATATTATAAAATATATGAAATAAATTTTACACATTTATTTTACTTTTAAAAATGTGACTATTTGAAAATTTAAAGTTCCATATGTGGCTCACATTATATTTATGTTAAAAGTGCAGGCATAAAAGAGACACAGTTGTCATTTAGCAAATATTTGTCGAATGAATAAATGAGCACATATTTTAGTCTACTTTTAGTCTACTCTGGATTTTAAATTTGACTCAAAATCTTTTCTCTTTGATTAGAAGAGAACTTGTCTCTGATCAATATTTATCCTAAGAACCTCTCTTAGATTTTTGTTTCCTCCTGGCTCTCTCCTAATGGGCCCTTCTGAGATCTGGGAACACATGTATTTGGCTGTAGATAGCTCCTGGTTGAAGCAGGAAGGTCTGCTGCTGTCCATGTAGGTAAACAAAGATGTGGATCTGACAGGATCAAAGAATAGCTCTAGTAGTTGGCAAATTTTAGATCCAGTATCATAGTCTTGGTGGATGTTGTCATAAGGATTTGGGCAATGAATATAATGTATTTAATTTATTGAAGAAGTCACAAGCAAACATACATATAAAGGCAAATATAAGTTCCTTTTATACTGAAAGACATGTATGTACAGGGTAAACTGAAGTACAGAGGTTGATTTTTTTTTTTTTTTTGATTTAAGAAAACATCTTTCTGTGTATCTATAATGGTGAAGGAATGAGTATATCTGTGCATTTACCTGTAGGGAGTTCATATGCATCTATGTTGGCCTGGTACATATTTATAGAATCACTTTTTCCTACTATAGAAATGTAGATGAATAAATTTTTAGAATTTATAGGCGGCTATAGAAAGTGTTTTCCAAGTGGATGACAGACACTGGGGCTGAATCCTGCTTCAGGCAGTAGCAAGCAAGTTAAACCATCACTGATTGACTTTTATTAACTCTGATTTGTAAGGCTGATAGGCTCAGACTTGCAGCTGATGGACAGGTTTTTGTCACCCAGCCAAGATTGGAATCCTAGAGAAATGCCACAGAGAAAAGACAGTTGTTCCCCAAAACCCGTTGTGCTTTGAACGTTTGCTACTTTGTTTTTTCTATTTTACATACCCAAGCTGAAATGTTTTTACCAATTATTTTGTCATTCTTTATAAAACTTAGTTTAATCAGACGCTGAGTCTGATCTTTGTGCTTTAGGCTATGGCTGTAAATAGCAATGAAGTGGAAATACTGTTTGTTTAAGAAGCTGGAATGCATTGCTCCAGTCAGGAAAAAGAGTGAAAAAACAAGGATATACACACTCTTCTCACTGTTCCTAGTTCCCTATAGAGATATCTTTTTAAAAATTGCTGTCTTTTAAATTATCCATAAATAATTCTCTTATGGGTTAGTTAGTTATGAATTGAAATTCTCACATATAATTAATATATTAATTTCTCTCTTCAGATAGGTTGAGCCCTAGGCAGATATCTTAAGTTTGTTTCAAATAGCTATGAGCTGCTTTTTCATCCAGCCCATGTTTGTTGAACATCTACTAGAATGGACCAAGCCTTTTGCTTGGTAGGTGCTTTGGTGCTTTTGTAAGCATTGCATTTAAACTTCACAAAGATGTGATGATGCAAGTGTTGTTATTCCTATTTTCAGATGAATAAATGCATTCTCTAAAGTTTTTTTTAAAAAATCCCACAGTATCAGTCCTCTAATTCTTATATTCAGCAGTTTTTCTCTTTTTAGGTGCAGCTCCTCCAAATCTTTGTGTTCCCCTAATTAAAACTTGCCCTCTGAAATGATTGATAATCTCATTCCCATGAAGATGTAAAGGTAGTTGAGGCTTAATGGGCTTTTAATTTCCTTTGAGATTTCTTCTTTGCCTCTTGAGTTTTTAGAAGTGTGTTGCTTAATTTAGAAATATTTGGAGATTTTCTAGATATCTTATTGTTAATGAATTTTAATTGAAAACGGTCGTGATTACAGAATAGACTCTATTATTTTGATCTTTGCAATTCACTAAGACTTGTTTAATGACTGCTATGTTCTGTCTTGGTGAATGACTCATTTGCATTTGGAAAGAATATGTGTTTTGCTATTGTTATAGTGTTTTATTAAAGTTATCAGGGCAAATGTTCAAATCTTCTATATAATTTCTAATTTATCTACCTGTTCTATTAATTACCAAAAGAGGGATATTATACCTTCAACTATGGATTTGTCTATTCTTTCATTTCTGTAAATTTTTGTTTATATTGGGGGACTTAGTTTTTAGGTTCACACACATTTAAGATTGTTATGACTTCTTGATAAATCGAAAACTCGTTTATCTTTTTGTACTTTTATTCTCAAAATCTATTTTGGCTGACACTAATAAAACATGTTAACTTTCTTATATTTAATGTTTGCATGATATACTTTTTCCATCCTTTTACTTTCAATCTGTGTCTTAATCTTTTAAGCATGTTCTGGTAAACAGCACATAGTTAAGCCTTTTCCTTTTTTTTTTTTTTTCACTAGTCCAACAATCTTTACCTCTGATTATAGTGTTTAGCCTATTTATATTCAATTTAATTATTGATATGTTTGTATTTAGGTTTACTATCTTGATGCTTGTTTTCTTTTTGTCTCTTCTACTTTTCGTTCATCTATTTCTCCTTTCCTCCCTACTTTTGAGTGAAATAAGTATATTTTAATATTCCATTAGCTGTCCTCTACTTTTAGGTTATGCCTCTTGGTATTATTTTCTAGTAGTCACTCTAGGTATTAAAATATTCATTTTTATAATCAGTGTAAGAACTTTAAACCTATATACTTCCAATAATTGGCCAAGTCTGACAATTTTCTCTTGTTATATGCTTTATGTTGACAGGCTATAAACCCCATAGTGTATTGATGTAATTTTTACTTTAAACAGTCAATGGACTTTTAAAAAGTTTAACATGTCTGTCTGTCTGTCTGTCTGATAAAAGCATAGATATAGGTATATTAGAGTTTTTAAATAATTTTGTTTTATATATAACAGCAATTATTTTATAGGATTTAAAATATTTTTACATTATACATATATGTATGTATCAGAGTAATTTTGAAAAATCCTTTACATTTATCCATATGTGTCTTTGCTAGTGTTCTTTGCTAATATTCCTTCATGCAGGACGAGTGTTTCTGGTGTTTCCTTTTAGACTAAAGAATTTCCTTTAGCATTTGTTGTGGTGCAGGTCAGGAAGGGATGAATTCTTTTAGCCTTTGTTTGAAAATTATTTTTTCTTTTTCCATAAAGATATTTTCATAGGATGTAGAATCTAGGTTGACAGTTTTTTCTTTCAAAACTTAAAAATGTTGTTTCATTTTTTTTCAGTTTACCATTTTTTTCTGATGAATAGTCATACTTCATTCTGATTGTTGTTACTGGTGCATAAGGTGCGATTATTTTTTCTCAGGCTACTTTCAGGATTCTTTTTAGCTTTCAGCACATTGCCTATGATGTGTATATGTACGATTTTCTTTGTATTTATCCTGTGCATGGTAAATACAATGGAAATATACTCCTTGTATCTGTGGCTAAATGTCTTTATCAGTTTTGCAAACTCTCGATCATTATCTCTTCAAATGTTTTTCTACCCCATTTTCCTAGTTTCTTGATACAGAATTCCAATTATACACATCAAACCATTTGATATTGTTCAACAGACATCAAATGTTGTATCTTTTGTCCAAACTTTCTTTTTGCATTGTCGTTTGGATAATTTTTTTGAGCATGTCTTTTAGCTCACTTAGTTTTTCCTTCTCTGTTTCTAGTCTGCTAATAAAAATGAATGAAAGAATTCTGATAGGCTACGTTATTATCTTTTCTGGTTTTAGATTTTCCGCTTGGATTTTTTATACAGTTTACATTTCACTGATGAAATTTTCTATTTGCTCACTTGTGTCTTTTGTTTGTAGATTCTTTAACATTTTTATCATATTTATTTATTTTAGAAGCCCTCTGACTATTCCAACATTTGAACTAAATCTGGGTCTGGTTCTTTTGACTGTTTTTTTTTTTTTTTTTCCTTAATGGTGGCTCAAATTTTTCTGTTTCTTTGCATGTCTCAGTTTTTTAATGAATGCTATATAACCTGTGTGAGATAAATGTAGAGGCTGAAGTAAATAATATTTGTGCCAAGAGAAGGATTTACCTTTTCTGTCATGCTGCTAGGGTGTGCACTGAGTCAATATATTTTCAGTTGACCTTGGTTTGGACCATATTGTTGGTTTAGTTAGATTTAGTACAGCACAGTCTTCAAATGATTTGAGGGCAGGTTCAATACATTCTTTTTCTCTGGGCTTTGGAAATGGGTGCCTGGAGGATTTTTCTCAGGTCTCCTGCATTGCTTTCATTTTTTAACAGGTCCCCCACACCCCTACATCAGATAGGGAAACTTTTTGAGATTTTTTAACTCTCATCCAGATATAGGGTGCCACTGCTTGCACTCAGTGTTGAAACTCATAATGCTGGAAGGGTTACTTTCATTTCTTCTATGCTGCCCTTAGATTTTACCAAGCTTTGCATACTTATGCCTGGCTGTGTGGATATACTTTGGTATCTGTGTCAAGAAGTCGTTCTAAAATTGGCTGTTGAGAAAAGAGTGGGGATGTTTCTAACTATAATTATAGATTTGTCTGTTTCTCCTTTTAGCTCTTTGAAGTTTTGCTTTATGAGTTTTATAGCTCCAGTATTTGATGTACTTTCAGATTGCTATGTCTTGGTGGATTAACCCTTTACTGTTATGTAAAGTTCTGTGTCTGTGCTAATTTTCTTTCCTCTGAAATCTACTTTATCTGATATTGATATAGCCTCTCCTGCTTTCTTTTGATATTTGTATAGCACATCTTATTTCCATCCCTTAACTTTCAACTTGCCTATAACATTATAGTTAAAATGAATGTCTTGTCTAAAGCATATAGTTGGGTAATTTTTAAAATTCCTTATGCCAATCTCTGTCTTTTAATTGCCATATTTGGGCCATTTATGTTTAATTTTTGATATGTTAGAGCTTAAGTCAAACATTTTATTTTTTTTGGTCTTGCTTTGTCCTGTTTTATGTTTCTTTGCTTTTTTTTCTGCCTCTCTGTGGGTTACATAAACATTTTTAAGAATTTTTTTTGATATATCTATCATATTTTAAGTATCTCTTCGTAAAGCTCTTTTAGCAGTTGCTGAGTATTATATTGCATAACTCATCAGTCTACTTATGTCAGTATTTCACTAGTTTAAACAACATGTAAAAACTTACTTCTCTTTCTGTCTCTAATACCTTCCTTTATTAATGATATAATTGTCTTAAATATTATCTCTATACATTTAGAACAATATCAGATATTGTTATAATTTTTTTTTTTTGCTTCAACCATAAAACATAATTTAGGACTTTCTTCAAGAGAAAGAAAATTTATTCTATTTACTGAAATATTTACTCTTTTCATTATTCCTTTTTTCTGGTGTTTCATGATTTTGTATTTTTTCCTTTGTGTTTACAGAACTTCTTTAGCAAATCTTTTAGGTTAGTGTGCTGATGATAAATTCTTTTAGTTTTCTTTTTGTATGAGAATGTCTTTATTCTCATTTATTTCTGAAATGTAATTTCTTCAGATATACAGGCATATCTTGGAGATATTGTGGATTCAGTTCCAGACCCAAGCAATAAAATAAATATCACAGTGTATCACAATAAAGCAAGTTCATAAACTTGTTGGTTTCCCAGTGCATATAAAAGTTATGTTTACACTATAATATATTAAGTGTGTGATAGCATTGTGTATAAAAAAAAAGAATGTACATTAATTTAAAAAAATGCTTTGTTGCTAAAAAATGCTAACCATTATCTAAACCTGGAAAAATAGCACTGATGTACTTGCTCAATGTAGGGTTGCCACAAACCTTCAATTTGTAAAAAGTGTACTATCTGTGAAACACAATAAAATGAAATACAATGCAATGGAGTATACCTGTTGAATTATAAATTGAGACTTCTTTTCTTTCATAAATGTTATACCACTGCTTTATGCCTTCCATAGCTTTAGATGAGAAATCTGCTGCCATTTAAATTGTTTTTCTCTATTGGTAAAACAATTCTTGCTGTTCTCAAGACTTTATTTTGTCTTTTGTTTTCAGAAGTTTGACTGTGAGTCATTTTGGCATGTATTTCCTTGGCTATATGCTGTTTGGGGTTTGCTCAGCTTTGTGAATCTGTAGGTTTTTGTCTTTTGCAAAATTTGGGAGATTTTCAGCCATTATTTCTTTGGGTACTTTTTCAGTGCCATCTTTATCTTCTTGTACTCCAGTGATAGGGACACTGATGCTTGGTCAATTTTCTTCAGTCTATTTATCCTCTATTGTTCAGATTAGGTAGCATCTATTGTTCTGTTTTCAAGTTCACCAGTTCTTTCCTCTGTCCCCTCTTCCAGTCTGCTGTTGAGCCTCTCCGTTGAGTTTTTTATTTGGAATTTTGCATTCTTCAATTCTAAACTTTCCAGTGGGTTCTTCTTTATATTTTATTCTTTGCTCAAGCATTCTTTTTCTTTGAGATGTTTTCTTTTTTTCATTTGTTTCAAGTGTGTTTGAATTGTTTATTGAAGTATTTTTATGATAGCTGTTTTAAAAATCTCTGTCAGATAATTCTAACATTTTTGTCTTAATGTTGGCAACTATTGATTGCCTTTTTAAATTCAATTTGACTTTCTTCTGGTTCTTAGTAACTAATTTTTTATATTACATCTGGGTATATTGGATATTATGCTATAACACTCTGAATCTGATTTGTGCCTTCTGTTTTATATGGCTTCTTTAATTATATTTTGGTATGGGAAGTGGGAAGTGCTGCTTCACTACTGGCAGGTGGGAGTAGAAATCCATGTGTCCCACTCAGCCTCTGTTGACACCCAAGTGGAGGAGGGCTCCTCACTGAGTAGGAATGGAATTTCCAGCTCCCCACTAGTCCTCCACTGATACCACAGGGAAGTGGCCTTGTTACAATTGCTTGATGGTGAAAGTTCTCACTCTTCACTTGGCTCCTCTGATTCCATTCCAGCAGGAAGGGGGATAGGCACTTCTTTTCCACCAGATGGGGAATGGTGTGAGTCCTGAGTCTCTGTACTGTATCCTATTTTTATACCATAAAGTTTCATGCAGTTGATAAGGGTCAAAGCAGAAAAAGATTCTTCTCCTCTATTGTACAAGGCACAGACATGCGAGGCCATAAGAAGCCTGAAGGCAAGGCTGGGGAACTGAGAAAAACCTCCAGGAAATCTCTGGAATTTTTATATATCAACAATGAACAAATGGAATTTGAAGAAAAAACTTAGTACCATTTAAATTAGCAGCCCCCTCCCACCAATGAAATAGAATCTAAGAAAATATGTGCAAGATCTATGCGAGAAAAACTACAAAAATGATGAAAGAAATCAAAGAAATAAGTAAATGGAGAGGTATTCCATGTTCATGGACATATTGTCAAGATGTCAGTTCTTCAGAAACTTGATGTATAGATTCAGTGCAGTCCCAATCAAAATCCCAGCAAGTTATTTGTGGATATCAACAAATTGATTCTAAAGTTTATTTGGAGCATCAAAAGATCCAGAATAGCCAACAAAATATTGAGGAAAAAAATGTCAGAGAACTGACACTACTCAACTCCAAGACATGTTGTTTAGCTACAGTAATCAAGGCAGCGTGATATTGATAGGTAGGTAGGTAGGTAGGTAGGTAGGTAGATAGATAGATAGATAGATAGATAGATAGATAGATCAATCGATCGATCTATGGAACAGAATAGAAAACCCAGATATGGACTCACATAAATACAGTCAACTGATCTTTGACAAAACAGTAAAGGTAATACAGTGGAGCAAAGACAGTCTTTTCAACAAATGGTACTGGGAAAACTGTATATTCACATGTAAAAAAAATCTAAATTCAGATCTTATACCCTTCAGAAAAATTAACTCAAAATTGTTCATATACCTAAAAGTAAAATGCAAAACTATAAAACTCCTAGGAGATAAAATAGGATAAAACCCACATGACCTTGAATATGGTGTGAATTTTAGCTATAACACCAAACACATAGTACGTGAAAGAAATAATTGATAAACTGGACTTTATAAAAATTAAAAACTTCTGCGAAAGATGTCAAGGAAATGAGAAGAAAGGCCACAGACTAGGAGAAAATATTTGCAAAAGACATAGCCAATAAGGGACTGTTATCTAAAATATAATGAACACTTAAAACTCAATAATATGAAGAAAATGAACAACCTAATTTAAAAATGGACAAAATACCTGATAAGACACCTCATCAAAGAAGGTATGCACATGGAGAATAAACATAGAAAAAGATGCTCAACATCATACGTTACTAGGGAATTGCAAATTAAAACATTAATAAGATACCTTTACACACCTATTTTAATCAAAAATCCAGAACACTGACAACAACAAATGCTGGCGAAGATGTGGAACAGCAAGAACTCTTATTTTGTGGGAATGCAAGTTGGTCCACCCACTTTGGAAGACAGTTTGGCAAAATTAAATATACAAAATTAAATATACTCTTACCGCATGATCCATCAATTGTGCTTCTTAGTATTTACCCAAACCAGCTGTACACGTGTTTGTACAAAACCTTCATATAAATGTTTATAGTTGCTTTATTCATAAGTGCCAAAACTTGGAAGCAACCAACATGTCCTTTAGTAGGTAAATGGTTAATGACACAGTGGTGCATCCAGATGATAGAGCATTATTAGGAAATAAAAAAAAAGAGACATTGCCATGAAAGAACACAGAGAAAACTTAAGTGCATATTACTAAGTGAAAGAGGGTAATCTATAAAGACTACATACTGTATTATTCCAATTATATGACATTTTGAAAATGACAAAACGCTTGGAACAATAAAAAGATCAGGATGGGTAGATGGAAAAATGAGTAGGCAGAGCACAGAGGATTTTTGGGGTAGCGAAACTGCTCTGTATTTGAATTTTATCCAGTTGTTACTTACGACATTGGCATTGTTAAAAAGTTCAGTGCCTGGAGCATAGCACCCATGCAATAAATGTTGGAAAAAAAGAATGCACAAATAAATGAATGAATGTCAAACTAAGCAAAATCGTGAAATAAGGCAGAGTTTACCAAAACAGTGTTTTTATGTAATTGGAAAAGCTCTTCTTTCTTCCTAATATTTGAACAGCTTTTACAACCTGGAGAAAGCCTTTGGTGAATGTGGCACAGGCTCATGCAGCCACAGAAGTGCATGTGTTTGGGATAGATGTTTCCTAGTCACAATAGGTCATTAACACCTTAAATGACAAGGGACTGTTTGTTAATCATTTCATATACAACATAGAATCTCGTTGGCATGCCTTTTGTATAGAAAAGTGCTTAATAAACATTTGCTGAATACATGTTCAAAATTGATCCATTTACAGTCGTACATCACTATGAAAGAGGATCTTTAGTTTAAAGTTGGAATTTATACTCTATTCTAAATATTTCTGATGTGGACCAAACTGTGTTCCTTCAAAATTCATATATTGAAATCTCAACTCACAGTACCTCAGAATGTAACACTATTTGAAGATCAAGTCTTTAAATATGTGGTCATGTTAAAATGAGGTCTTCAGAGTGAGGCCCTAATCCAAAGTGAGAAGAAAAAGAGAAAGCAGGGGCAAGCACAGAGAAAAGCCCATGTAAGGGCTTGGAGAGAAGGCTTCCTTCTACAAACCAAGGGCTGAGGCCTCAGGAGAAACGAAACCTACCAGCTCTTCGATCTTAGACTTCCAGCCTAATAAAATAAAAAACATTTTTTAAGCCACCCATGATATTTTGTTATGGCAGCCCTAGCAGGCTAAACTAATTCCGTTGAATAAATAAAAGGAAAACCCCACATTCTAATATTGTGAATGTTTTATTTAACAGATATATTGCTGTTTTTCCTCGTCTTGGCAAATTGGCAAATGTGTGTCCCTCAAATTTAAAGTTATTATTCTGGTTAATATCAAGGTAGATTTTTCCATCTCTTGTTTTACCATTAAAATTATACCGTTTGTTTTTGTTTTTGTTTTTGTTTTACTTACAGTGGAAAAAAATACCTTGTTTTAAGAAGTAATAGGTGACAAGCTGTATTCCATAATTAATTAAGTTACAGAATCAATTAAATAAAGCCAAAATAAAACAAAAAATATATACTTAAGAATTTTTACACATTCTATTTCTTTTCCCTAAGAAAAATACCATCTTTATCTTATCTTTGGTCTTACCAGTGCTAACCTGGCATCCTTTATCCCAACTGATTGAAATCAGTTCCCTATTTCCCTGCGGGGACTGGGATCTACTTTATACAACTTTCCCGCCACACATGTTATTTCCTCCCCAGAACCTTCTCAGACGGCACCATCCCAAGTTAGAACTAAGGAGAAAGCAAACACTGATGACATTTTATCAGTGGGCTGTGACCCAAGTATAACCACAACCCCAATTTCAGGGAGGCTACTTTTTCAACACTCCTACCGGAGGTAGGGCGATAATGAAGCCAGACACAGACATTCCCTTCAGCTTTCGCCAGACGAGGTGGCTCCTCGCAGTAGATTACAATGAAGTCTGTACAAAGTAAGAGGCATATTGAAGCCTCCCTCCCTAGAGGAAAACCGATTTCCAGTCTGAGATTGACCCCATAAGTGGAGTCAAAATCCAATTGTTACATCACCCTTAAAGTATGCTATGTAACACAAAGGCAGCCTATAAAGTAGCAGTTAGAGCAAAACTTTCTGGCTTCAAGTATCATTAAATATTTTTAAAGAGGATATGGAAGGGTTTCAGAGGGTAACAAAGTAAAGTTTTAAAAGGTTTTTATCTATGTCATCTAATTTTTTTTTTCAGACAATGTCTTTATTTTGGTAAGCCTTGAAATTTGTGGGTTTTAATATGACATGCAAGACATTTTTAAAACCCTACTTACTATATGTTGTATTATTCATATCTATCTGATAAAAATATACTAAATTAATCATAAAATTGAGATTTAGATGCAGTTTCCAAAAATATTCCATTTCAACTTTTTCTCTCTTACAATCTATTTATCACCAATTAGTGTTGTGCCTGGCCTTACAGTAGGTTTGGGGGGATACAAAAGAATAGAAGTCACGATTGAATTGTTTACTGTGTCCACAATATGCTAGGAACTTCCTGGAATGCAATACACTTCACCATCAAAATTTCCTGTTCAGTGGAAATTTTCTGTTCACTAAATGATCAAAATATTTTTGTTACTTATTAGTGTAGAATCTTTGGCAAGTCCATAGAGTTTTGTGAGTTGCTTGAGTTGGAGTATGACCCTAGGCAGGAATGACGGCAATAGCTAAGATTTTCTAGGAATGTCCTTTTTGGTTCCAAAGTGGTAGGAAACTCACAGGTCATGGATATGCAGGTTGTCTTTAGTGTTGTAAAGAAAGTCCTTTAGATTTCTCCCTGCCTTATATTGATCATCTATGCAATGAGATGGTGAGGTTGATTTACCCCCAAATAACTTTTTACATAGTAATGGGGAGGTTATTGTGGAGAACCCTCATCAGCAGTTAAGCGATGCTGAGTAACTATTGGGGCGGGGGCGGGGGGGGGGAGGGCAGCTGAAGCCACCTCCATCTTCGGAAGCTGACTCCTGCACATAGCTAATAAGCAATATTGCTGACTTTTAAACATTTCCTACTCTTCATCAGGTCCGCTTTCCAGACTAGACATTTTGTTTAGTCTAGAACCCAGGAATCCAGGGATACATCATAGAGAGAAGGGGTGCTAGAGCCTAAATGGAGTTTTGAGAGTCATGGCATTGTTGGAAGATCGGGTGGCTGAGAATCAGCCTATCAACTGATTCTATAATGACCAAGAGACAAGAGGAACTGCTGCAATTATTTAGATAAGTTGGGGCAAGAACTAGTTTAATTTTGGGCCATGTTTTAACCATGAACTCTGGGCATTTGGGTATATAATAGTTAAAAAAATTAAAAACAGACAGTCCTTTAACTTATACAGTATACAGGCTGGAGAAGGGTGACAATAAAAACAAATAATTATGTAGTTAAAAATAGTTGGGCAAAGATAAAAATAATGGAAGCTAACATATGTGGGTTTTAATCGATATATTTCCTTTTAAGAAGTAAGCAGTTCCTGATGCCTGTCACCCCATATGAACTTAATTTGTTTGATATTCAGAAGCTTTGGGCTTTTTCAGGCATAGGAGGAGCAATTTTGATGCCATGCAATATTCAGTATTTTGTTTCCAGGGAACAAAAGTAATAATGATCCATACGCCATTGTGTATTTTTTACATAATGCAAACTTATACCAAATATGAGAAATTTAATTGGACTATTCTAAACAGTACCGTTATATAGGCATTTTTGTCAAGACAAATCTAACATGAAAACATTTCTCCCAAGCTACCACAAAACCCAGAATCATTAAAAATTTAAGAATTGCTAAAATACAAAGGACATGCATCTCCGTACATTGTTTATGCTTTGCATTTCACTCAGTTTGAGTAATGAAACTAAATTGGTTTGGTTTCTTTTATATTTTGCCTGTTTCTAATCAGTTTCACTTTTGATTTTCCATGAGCTCATTGAGTGATGATGTTTGGGGGGATTTTATACTCCTGGCATTATCCATATTCTCAGCAAGCTTGAGGTCGTTGAAAGAAAACATTTCAGTGCATATGAGGGTTTGTGAAGCCTGCAACACTCTGTTAGAGAAAACTTAAGTTTGGAGTTAAGAATACTTTAATAGGTATATGGATAGAATTGTGTGGAACTAGGGTTTATTCTAAAATAAGAAAAGTGAAGCTTTATCCACACATCTATATTTTCTCAGTTGCTTAAGAAATTTCATAATTATGCTGTATTTTGTTGAAGCACTATAATATGAATGGCTACATTGCAGTCTTTAATTTTTATCTCCTGATGTCTGTTATAAATTCCGATAATGTAGGCACTGTATATATTTAATAAACACAGCATCTTAGATACAGCATATTCTTCTAATAATTATAAAGGAAGCTTGGTAGGATATTAAATCTATGCCAGTTCAGTTAAACCAACAAATTTCAGTAGGAACAAAATGTCTTTGGTTAGCAGATCATTTCGCTGTGCAATTAATTGATAACATAAATGAACAATTGGTATGTACCTTCCTATATGTTCTGCTAAAAGACTCATTAAATTTTTTTTATAGCAAATAATCATAATTAAATACAAAATAGCTGAATTCTATCATTTATGCTAAGTCTTTCTAATTATTAAGTATTTATAAGGAGAAGAATAGGATTGCTGCCTCTGGATAGGGGACAGAAGTGGAGATTAAGCTGGCATTATCAGTGGTTTATCATTCCACTAGAGGATTACCTGACTCTCTTACCTCTTCTCTACTTTAGCAGAGCTGCCTTGTGGCCATTCTGTGGTTCATTAGTACCCTACCAGAGATGTGCAGGATGAGAAGTCCTAGTCAGCTGCATTTTACTGCTTGTCAGCAATTCTAGTCAAAGCAGGAGCAGGGGACAAGATTGAAACTAATGGCTGAAATAAGGTTGGAGGATTATCTATGCTTTTCATTAGTCTTCTCCACTTGCTAACAAGCGAATCCAGAGATGAATGTAGATTTTTTTCTTTACTCACCTGAATGTACAGTGTATTTTGTTCTTGATAAAAATTCTGGCTTGCCATTTATGCCCTACAAATAATGGGACATAAGAAAACCTGAATATACTAAAGAACTGTAACTTACTTTTGAAAAACTGACAATGTTGCTGTGTATATGTAGAAAACATTGAGATGCTTTATACACATGCACACACATGGACAAAGAGGAGCCTTATAATTAAATCCTTGCAAAGTCTCTTATTTCATGTGGTATTTTCTCAGTAATTTTATTTTGGACGCAAGTGATTATTTATGGAAACATACATTAGTCTGAAACTACCTGAATGGTTGTTCCAAAAAGGTACAAATAAATTTTACACAGATTTAGCAATAATTTCATGATGCATGACCTTAAAATTTTAAGTCTTTGATATCATTAGATAAATACACTTTTGTTGTAAAAATCAAGAATATACACCTACAGAAAAAAAAAACATGTTTCAGTGTTATGTAACTAAGTGCTTTGGGTAAAACAGTGTCAGCATTATATGTGTATTGTTATAGGGCTGTATCTCAAATGACTCAGGCAGAAGTAAATGGAGAGAGCAGGCTCGGTAGCTGGGTTAGTGACTCAAACGGTGGCCCTGGTGATAACTGACAAACTGATGTTAAAGACGTGAAAATTTTGAATAAAATTAGTTTGTGAAATATGTGATATTTTACATAAATCAATAAAGCAAGGAATATACTTAATATAAGCAATTTAAACATGAAAGTATAATTAAATAAGTGAAATATCATAAATAGACATCTGATAATTTCATTTACATTTCTAAGTGCTATATATATATTCTATCTATCTATCTATATGTATATATAAATACATACATACACACACAATTTAAAGCTGAATTTTTAATACTAGGAAAACTGAGGTAAGAATGCTCATTGAACTGTCAAATTCAGTCCTTGAGATACACACCTTCAGACTCCTTTGCAGCTAGCTGCCTTGTGAGTGAATCCAAGTCACTGCCCATTTATTTGCATATGTTAACATTTGTAAAGGGAAGAGAATGTGCATTTTGCAGCATATAGCTAATGTTACTGCTAATTATTTTTATTATTTGTTTTTCAAATTAGGGCTTAAGTAGCCAAGTATCATTTGAGGTAAAACTGATAAAATTTTATGCAATTAATACAGTAGTTTACATTTTTAAAATAATTTGTCTAAAAGCATTTCTATTTAGAGCACAATTTATTTTTGTTTAGTACATCAAAAAAGAAAAACTATTGTGAGCCATAGAAAGTGAGTTTTGCAATAATTCATCAGGTGCAGCAAATAAGTAGAATTTAGTTTATTGCTATTCCTGTTTCTTTTAATCCAATATAAACACTAATATGCTCTGAACCTCCATCTTCTTCTGGAATGGGCTGGGCAAACTGTGAGAAAAATCTCATTTCATTTTGACAATCTCGATGTTAGCACACAACGAGGGAGCTTCTGGAGCTTGCAAGCTCCTGCAAACAGGAGAAATCAAACCATACCAGATTCTAGAATCTATGGTTAGGTCTACCTAAGAACTTCAGTTTGAAACCAAAGCTTAGCTCGAAGACTAGCAAAGGCCAAATACCACCTTTCTTGGGAAAGCCAAGAACTCGTTCTCCTCATTCACATGACTCTTTAACATATTTGAAGAATATCAAATTGCTTTTTGTGTATCTTAATGAGCAGTCTAAAAATAGGTAAATGAAGCCTGAGAGTGCCCTAAAAGCTAAAATATATGATATGTTTTAGTAACTTTATAAATTTACATTTTATCATTAGGCAAACTCTTGGAAGAGACCTCAGTTGAAATGTTACTTTATAGTTGTGTTCAGTGCAAGTAGATAAATTGAAAATTAGCTACAGTGAAAGTTAGCCACTAGGCCCCCTGACACAGGTCACAAAAATGGGCTTGATGTGTGCTATAAATAACAAAATAGTTTTTTATTTGTTTGTTTAGGCTTCAGGGCAGTTTATAGAAAAATAATTTGCCGAAAGAATAGGAGAGCTGAACTAGCACCATATGACATCAGGTTATTTGGGAATGCTACTGCTTTCGGAGAAACAGTCTTCCACTGAGCTAATCTATCTTTCATGCACAGCCCTCATTGAAGCCAACTTCAAATAATGCGCAATGACTCAAAGAACAGTGCTCACAAGATACATGCAGCAGTGATGGCACAGATGGTCAGGCAAGGGACACTACTAAGGCCAAGCCTTCAGTATTTGCAGAAATGCCCATCCTGGTCCACCCCGACTGTCCAAAGAAGGGGCAGGAAAGTGGAGGATGGGGAGCCATTGCCCTTTAGTTGGTCACTCTCATCTGAACAAGCTTTTGTGGAGAGTGAGCCATTGATAGGAGTGAAATTTGGCATTCTGTGTCATCCTCTTTGCTTGGCCAGCTAAAGAGAGAATAATTGTGTGAAAGAAGCAAGATGGGCTTAATACCGTTTCATCGGATTATTATTATTATTTCTAGTTCACATTGGCAATTTTTGTTTGTGGAATACTTGGAAACTGTTAGTTAAAACTTGTACGATGCCTTCGAGAAATGGCAAGAGATGAATGAAAGTTACTAGTTTCACTTGTAATTTTACTCAGGAAAGTAAAGCACAGGTAAGAAACTACATATGAAGACTACCATAATAACTCTGAGTAGTAGATATAACAAACATCTCCAGAAGGTCAGATGGGATCCATTCTGGACAGTTACACTGGATCAGGACTAGAGCCCTTCTCTCTTGGTCACTTTATAGTGGCTATTTGGGAATTGTGCCTGGCTTGTCCGTTTAGTCACAGTGAATCAACCCATCATGTCCTTTGGATTTCTTAAAACATTTAGTTCTGATGATATTAAAATAGAGAACAATATTGGTTAAATGTAGTACAGTATGTGTGTAAGAGATAGGGTAGTGTTGGTTTGCAACCCTAGGCTTCCCCAGGTAAAATCTGAAACTGGCCTCCATACACAGAGGACAAGGAGAAACCTAAGAAAGATGGAGACCACTCCAGATCGGTAGGTGACAGATTTAATCAGCAAGAGAACTTACATATGAGGCTTGTCTTAGAAGGCCACAAGATGAGTAGATCTCTGCATTTACCCTCTTAAAGTTTACATGGAGGTCTTAAGTGAGTTCAGTCATGTATACTATCCAGATGGTCTCAATAGCACATTGCCCCCCAAAGCCTGTTGTCCTTGAAAACAGAACCTGCTCTAGGAACAGTGGGGGAAGAACATACATTCAAGGACAGGGGAGACAGTGATGAGCCTTTACTTACTCTGATCCAGTTCACGGGTCTATTGGCAGTCATGTCCTCTCAATGACATCTTTCAACAGGTAAGGAACAGAGTTGTAGGAGAATACAGAAGGATAATGGAATTAGAATAGCAGATCTCCAAGAAAGTGCTCAGGATTAGATATAGTATGCAGTTAATTAGTTGTATTAGTTTCTATTGCTGCTGTAACAAATTACCACAACTTGGTGGCTTAAAACAAAACAAATGTTTCTCTTACAGTTCTTTGGGTCAGAAGTCAAATACAGGTCTCATTAGGTGAAAATCAAGGTGTTGGCAGAGCACTGTTCTTTTCTAGAGGCTCTAAGGGAGATTCTCTTTTCTTGCCTTTCCCAGATTCTAGAGGCTGCTCCTTGACTCATGGCTCCCTTCCTTGACCTTCAAGGCTGTGTCTCACCTCTCTGATCCTTATTCCATCATTATGTCTCTCTCTGACCAGAGCTGGATGAGATTCTTTGCTTAAGGATTTAAGCAATTAGATTAGGCCCATCTGAATAATGGAGGATACTCTCTCCAGGTCAAAGTTCATAATCACGTCTACAAAGTCCCTTTTGCCTTATAAGGGAAAAAATCCACAGGTTCTGGGGATTAGGATGTAGACATATTTGGGGAGTTTAATAAATTCTGATTCTCTCCCCTCCCCAAATTCTCTTCTTTTAGCTTTATTGCAGAACTTTACCTTATGAATTTTGTTAGTTCAATATCTGCTTACTATTTTGTTCATTCATCCATTTTTAAAAAATCTTTTACCTATATAACAAACATAACAAATATTTAGTATCCCTTTGGTCAGGTTACTCTCTAATCTTTTGGGAAAAATATAGGAAAGACAATTGTTCTATGACTATGTGAAATAATATGTAGATATCTTAACACTTGTTAAATGGAAAATACTAAGTAAAAGACTGGACATTCTTATCAGAGTGAGTACATGAAATGCTGCTGGCCCAGAATGCTCTGTAACATTTATGGACCAGTTGACTGAATAAAAGTAGTGTGACAGACTGGTTGGTGTTCCCTCAAACTCATCTAGCCCAGGGCTGACAAAAGAGATTGTGTCTCAAAAGACCAAAGTTCCCCCAAATTCATCTAAGTCAGATTGGTGAACTATGGTCCATGGGCCAAATCTAGCCCCTTGTTTTTTTTAAACAAAGTTTAATTGGAATACAACCACACATTTGTTTACATAACATTTACGGTAATTTTCATGCTATAATGGTTGTGTTGAATTTTTGTGGTGGAAACCACAAGGCTGACAAAGTATTATCTGGTCATTCTACAGAGAAAGTTTGTCAACCCCTGATATAAGCTAAGAATGGACTTATGGTATATGTTTGGATGCTTTCAGCATCAAGTAACAGAAAGTTTAGCACTGGCTTAAATAATGAAGAAAATGTATTATAACATGTAAAGATGGTGTAAGGTTTATTAATTTTATAGCTCAAATAAGCCATCAAGGACCTAGGTTCCTTCCATTCTTTTTGCTCTGTCAATCTCAGCATGTTGGCTTGGTGTATAGGCTCATCTAAGCATACTCCCAGGATGGCCACTACATTTCCCGGTATCACATCCTAATGCCACCTCATCAGAAGTAAAATAAATGGGATACTTCCTTCATATGTCATTTTTCATGAAAGAGGAAGACTCCCCACCACCCCAAAGCAGACTTTCTACTTCTGATTGGACAGAATTACATCACATACTCATGGCTAATTCACTGACAAGGAGAGTGAATGACCATGACTGACTTAAGTTATTCCCCAAGCACATGATCGCTGTGAAAATGACCCATACTAAACTGGAACTCTGTCAGGAAGAAAAAGGTAGAAAATGGCTGTGTGGCTGAAAGTGTCCGCCCTCTTGTTTTAGTATTTATGTGCCAAATTTAATATCTCAGATATGCCCCTGGAGACTCAATGCATCTACTCAGCTGAGATTTTATGCTGCCTGCCATTTTTACAGGTAGATCAACCTGACTTTTGATTCAAACAACTTGTTTTGGGTCCCTGCCCATATTTTCTCTGGACCCAACCTCTGCTTTCTAGCACAGTGGTTAAGGAACTGTGAATTACATTGTGAGTCAGATGCACCATACTTTGAATTCCAAGTCTGCCAATTATTTACTGTCATAGTGCTTTCTCCCTTTAAAAGGAATCCAATTATAATACCCATTTCATAAGTTCTCAGTAAGGTAAAATAAAATAATTTAAATCATTTTGTGCAGTTGCAGGCACATGGAAGTGCTCAGTGAATATTATTTTTTACTTTTATCTCTGTCCTATTTGTACAGGCAGTTCATGGTAGTATTTTCTAGAGATAAGTCTGAAATGGGAGAATAGTTTAATAACTAATTATTTTAAATATTTACAAAAACTTCAATCAACTTTTTGAAAGAGGAGCAGAATCCCATGATCTGATATTGTCATGTTGACATCCTGAATTCCTAGATATCTCAGAACAAGTGGCCTATGAATACATGCAAACTGGTCTATATTAAATAATGTAAACCATTTATTGGTAAGTTTGAGTATGCTGTATCTAAACCAAGGAAAGTATTTTGTGTTAAAATACAGTACTTTGTGAAACACTTTGATTGAAGAGCCATGCCCATAACATGTAAGATATAATCATGTTTCACCTTATAAATCTATCCACTTTATTTTCAATTTCTTCTCAAATCTGTCTCTTCTTCTTTCCTACTACCACGATCCTCAATATTTGACATCTGGACTACTGCAGCATTCTTCTAAAAGATTTTTCCTGCTGTTCACATTCACCTTCTGTAAGGTAAAATATATAAAGGTTAAATCTAATTAGATGACCCTTCTATTTAAAACCATTAAGTGGGAACTTCCGTTTCTGGCTATGATAAAGTGTTATTAGACTTACCAACTACTTGTAAATAACAATAGACCTACAAGAAAATACATAGAATAACTGTTTTTGAGCACGTGACACCACACAGCACAGACCTCTGATCCTTGAAAGAAAGAAACACATTAAGCAACATATGCATTTGTCTCACATTCCTGTTGGGGGCAACTTTTCCAATGGCAGGAGGTAGAATCCAAGCAAATGTCAATCTAACTGGTAAAACAGAGATCAACATCTGGGAATGGTGAAATGACTGGATTTTTCAAGAAGATATTGGAGAGGAGAGGGCTCTGTAAAGGAGGACCACAAGTCAACTTGGGAAATCACTATGAGTTGTATTCCAAGTGCTGGGTTGTATGCTGGTAGAGTAAGACTTTCTGAGGTCCAGAAGAAATGTTCTGCTTAGGGACTGAGAGGTGAATGAAGTAATAGGAGGCCATGCAGGGCTGAAAAATGGTAGATTTCTAGCCCAGCAAAAGTGCAAAGATCTTGCCGAGCCCCTCAGGTACTGAACTGAGACATGAGAAAGGCCATGTCTGAGCATTAAAGACCGTGCACTAGAGAAGGAACCATATCCTAGGACTAAAGACAAAGCTAAAACAGTATAGCCCTCACTAAACACAAAATGTTTGATAGACTCAAGAGAATCTGTCAGTAATTTAATTACTTTACTGAAAAAAATCAGACAGCATAATCTATACTGTCTAAAGCATAAAAAGAATTACTAGACATGCAAAGAAGCAGGAATTTATGACCAATGAACAAATACAAAAACTAGTCAATAACAGAAACTGAAATGATCCTGATGTTGGAATTAGCAGACATCGACTTCAGAGTAAGTCTTATAAGTATGTTCAAGGATTTAAAGGAAAACATGGCAAAATGAGTAAAGAGATAGGAAATCTGAGCAGAAAAAGTAATCTAAAAACATAACCACAGGCAAATTCTAGAAAAAAGGATAACCTCTGAAGTGAAAACCCCACTGTATGGACAGACTTAAAAGTAGATTGGACATAAAAAGAAAAACTCAGAAAAACTGAAGAGAGATAATTATCAAATATGAAGTACAGAGTGAAAATAAGTTGAAATGAACAAAGGCTCAATGACTTGTGGAACAATATCAAGTGCTCTAAGTTATAGTTGGAGTTCTACAACAGAGAGAAAATAGGTCAAAAATATTTAAAGGAATAATGGCTAAGAATTTCACAATTTGATGAAAATAAACTATAGGTTTTTTTAAAAAAAGTTAAGTGAAACTCAAGTCAAAGATGTACAAAGAAAACCTAAGCACATCTTAATTGAAAGAGTGAAAAATAAAGACTATCTTTAAAGCATTCAGAAAAAATGGACTATCACATGCAGGGAAATGACAATACACAAATAATGGCTAATCTCTCATTAGAAACCATGGTCTGAAGATACCTGAAAGAAACTTTTAATGTGGCCAAAGAAAATAAGCCAATGCAGAGTATATCAAAGAAAATATTCTTCAAAAATAAAGACAAAATAAAAGCATTTCAGATTTTTAAAAAATGAGAAAATTCTCTGTCAGCAGACTGGTACTATAAGGTGTTAAAAAAAAAAAAAAGTTTTCCAGAAGTGACACTAAATGGAAAATCAGATCTACAGGAAGGAATGAAGAGAACTGGAAATGGTTGACTATATGGGTAAATAAAAAAGACTTTTTTCTTTTAAAAAAAATTTGAAAGACAATGATTTAACGCAAAAATAACCTATAATTTGAAGTTAGAACATATTTGGAAATAAAATATAAGCAACAAAAACATTATGAAAAATGGATAGATTAATATTAATTTAATTATAATGTTAAAGGAAAACATGACAAAATGAGTAAAGAGATAAGAATCTGAGCAGAAAAAGTAATCTATAAAACAAACATTAATGTTTCCTACATTTTGTTTATGTGAAGTGATATACTAATTTTAAGTAGATTGGTATAAGTTAAAGGCATATAGTTTGATCCCTAGGTTAGTACCACTCCTTACAGTAGTATGTAGAGGTACATAGAAAGTCTAGGAAGGAAATGGAATGGAATACTAAAAAACATATTAGATTGAAACCAAAGAAGGAAGAAAGAAGAGGAATAAAAATCAGATGAGACAAATAGAAAATAAATAACAGCATGGTACATTTAAATTCAATGATATTCTAACTGTATTAGTAGAAGTGGTTGGAATAATTCTATGATTAAAAAGAGACTTTCTGGGTAGATAAAAAACAGTAAGATTTAATGATACTTAAGAAGATCAACCATAATATAAAGGCATGAGATATTAAAAGTCAATGTATAGAAAATATGTGAAGAGTAAGTATAAAAAAGCTGGTGTGGCCATAGCAGTAAGAGTCAAATAGATTATTAAGGCCTGGAGATTGTCAGAAACAAGGAGAGACATGTCATAATGACAAAGAAAAAATTATCAGGAAGATATAACAATCATAAAAGTGTACATATCAAATAATCCTCAAAATATTTGAAACAAAAATGACAACAAAAGGAAGAGATAAACAAACACAATGGGAAATTTTAATAACCTTTTATCAACAATTGACAGAAAAAGTATACAAAAAATTTATTGATACTATAGATTTGAACAACACAAACAACCAATTTGACTTAACAGACATCTGTAGAATGCTAAGTATAACAGCTACAGAATACATATTTTTTTTTCAAATGAACATGACTGTTCACAGAGATAGACCACATAATGAGCTAAAAAATAAGTTTCAATACATTTTAAAAGATTGAACTCTTATAGATGATGTCTTCAGGAATATGTTGAAAATCAATAGCAATAGCATATCTATAAATGCTCCAAGTATTTGTACATTAAACAATTTTCTAAGTAACCAATAGGTTAGAGAAGAATTATAAGAGAAATTAGGAAATATTTTGAACTCAATAATTACATTTCAACATCTCAAAGTATGTGATACAATGCATAAAGTGAAATTTATAGTTTCATATTAAAAAAGATTAAAAAGACTTAAATTATCTAAGCTTCTACCTTTAGAAATTAAATAAAGAATATTAAATGCAAAGTAAGTAGAAGGAAGGAAATAACAAAGATGAAAGCAGAAATCAGTGAAATAGAAAACAGATGAACAATAGAGAAATGAACTGAGCCAAATGTGATTTCTTTGAAAATATTAATAAGATTAATAGACTAATAGACTCCTAGAAAGACTGTATAAGAAAAGGGAGGAAAATATATATCATAATTGAAAAAAGGAACATCACTCTATATACATCAGATATTAAAAGCATAGTGAGAGAATATTATGAAGAACATTATTTCAATAAAATCAATAATTTAGATGAAATAGAAAAATTCCTAAAAACATACCAAAACTGGCAGGAGGAAATGGAAAATCAAAATAAAACTACCTTTATTAAGTAAACGTGTAATGTATTTATTAAATTTGTAATTAAAATCTCTCACAAAGAAAACTCCGAGCTCAGATGATTTCCATGGTGAACTTTATCAAACATTTATTGGAAAAAATAAAAGCAGTATTATAGAAAATAGTGTAATATGTTAAAAAATAGAGGAGATAACACTTTCTAATTCATTTTATGAGGCTGGCATACTCCTGATACCAAAATCTAACGAAGACAATACCTTTCTCCCAGCCTTCCCCCAAATCCCTAAGAAACTAAATATTGAATAGAATCTCTATAATCTGTTAACAGCATTTGTGTAAAACTTATAGATAACATCATTCTTGATGGCAAAAGACTGAATATGTTCTCTCTGAGATTGGAGAAAAACAAGGGTGCTTGCCTCCACCGCTTCTATTTAATATTGTACTTATAAAAGGTGAGACAAAGCAATTAAAGGAATAAAGATATAGGAAGGAAAAAGCAAAACAGTCTGTATTTGCATACTATGTGCAAGTGTATACATGTGACAGTCTACATATAAAATCCCAAGGAACCTACAAGCAGTAAGTACAAAGTTGATAGATTCAAGTTACAGGGTACAAGGTCAATATACAAACATCAGTTATAGTTTTATATATTTGTAGCAAACAAACATAAAAATTTACAATACAATTAAAAATACTAAAACTTAGACAAAATACTTATGAATAAACGTAACGAGATGTTCAAGGACTCCACTAAAAAGAATAAAACATTGCTGAGAGAACTCACAGAAGATTAAGTAAATGCAGAGGTATTCATGGATTGGAAAACTCAATAATGTTAAAATGTCAGTTCTCCCAGATTGATCTATGGATTCAATGCAATAAAAAAATACCTGTTTTGTAGAAATAGCTCATTTGATTCTAAGGTATCTATAGAACCATCAAGAATAGCCAGTATAATTCTGAAAAAGAAGAATGCATCTGGAGGACTTTCCATTAATTGAAGACTTACTATAAAGCTACAGTGATCAGAACATACTGTTCCTCTTTAACTTCACATTATAAAAATTTCCACATATACAAAAGGACTGAATAGTATAATGTAATATTTAAGTGTCCACCTTCTAGTTTTAACAGTTATCCACTTTGGCAATTATTATTTTGTCTACACATTTTTCACTTAATCTAAATTGATTATTCTCAATTTATTAACACATTTAAAAAGAGAATGTTTTCCTGGTCACATAGGAAATACAGAATCAGTGATTTTTTTTCCCTTTATCAATTTTAAAAATAATAAGTTGGTATCCTAGCATGCTACAGAGATGACCAATTTTTAAGTAGTATCAAGGATGCCTAGATTTAATGTCTTTTCAGTAGATTGCAGATATAATATTTTTTAATGCTCAATTGTTCTACAGTTGGCGAAAAAGGGCCTTTTCAAGTGGGTTCCTGAGACCCTTTAATAGCTTTCTTGCTTCTGCCAGGATAATGTTACATATTTCCTGCCCTAAATCTGAAATTAGCAGTTTATTAAAGGATCTCTTTTTCCTTTTTGTAGGAAGTGGTTTTGAGAGAGCATACTCTGAGAACTAGGGTTGCCCATTGCTACTGGGTTGTCCGTGGGCTTTTGCAGTTAAGAAAGAGAGTGTGTGTGTGTGTGTGTTAAGAAACATATCATTGCTTTATACCAATTCTAATTTTGTTCCCATGTTGTCCTTAACATTGTTTGTCTTTTCTCCCACTAGATTGTAAGGGCAGACTGTATGCCTTTTCTTCCATTGTACCTAGTATGATTTTACTATTCATGGTAAAATTTTGTTGAATGAGGTAACAGGCAAATAATTATCAAGTAAGATTTCTCAAAGAGGTTTATACTTTATGGAGAATGGTTATGGAAGTGGTGTGTGTGTGTGTGTGTGTGTGTGTGTGTGTGTGTGTGTGTGTGTGTTTATTACTGAGTGGGTGTTGGTGGAATCTGTCAAAGGGTTAAGAAAGCTCATATAAAAATAAATTAGGGTGTTTTATATTGGGATATGAATTTTTCTGTAGATTGAAATACTTTGAAATTTGATATTAATAATAAATGAAGACACTGCCATTTTTATATACTTCTTAGGTAGAGTGTCATGGGTAGAAAGAACTTATTCGAATTGCTTAATGGACCAAACCTCAATCAATTCATGCATATGATGTACTCATTATTGTCTTGTGCTAAGCAGTGGATCACTTTACTCCAGAAATGTTCTCACTTGGTTATGCTGAAAATGCTGGGTTGATTTACTGAGATTTTTTTTATTATTATTATTGATGGTTCCTTCTGCTACTTGGGAATATCTGCGTGACCAACCAAATTGAGGAGTGTTAGTCTTTCCCAATAGTTTTCCATGGAAAATAAATATTTCTTGATTTTATTCTAACCACTGTACAAACATTACTGTAAGACAAATCTCAAAGCTCTTCTTCCTACTCTGTTCTCCCATCAACTCCGAGGAAAAAATTCTGTAGCTGCCATTGTTGGGTGATAATAATTCAATAGGAAAACAAGACATTAATAACCACACAAGAAGCAGCACTTCTAGGTTCCATGATCTGTGCAATGTACCTTCCTGTGAAATAACAACAACAATATCAATACTTGAGCAGACTTACTGAACTCCAGGATTATTTTAAATACTTTCCATATATTAAAACCTTGCCCCATAACTATTATTATCTCGATTAGACAGATAAAGAAATTGTGAAACAAAGAGTTGAAGTAAGTTGGCTGACTCAGGTTCTATGTACTACTGTGTTAGATAGCCTCTCAGAATGTTATCTAATCTTATTGGCCACTCAAGGCAATCTTTTGATGTAGATATTATTATTCCCATTTTAAAATTAAGCTGAGGCTCAGAGAGACTAAGTGACTTGGTCATCTCCATAGTACTTGTCAATTGGACCTAACATTGATTAAGTCAAAAGCCTGTGCTCTCTTTTAGATAGAAGTAACAGAGAATAAGTATTTAAAAGCCATTCAACAATGTATCATTTGTCTTCCTAGTTTGTATTTTAGATGTAACAGAATATCAAAATGTTTATAAATTAGGGAACATTAAAACATAGTTGTGTATTCAGTTTTATTTAGCAACTTAATTCATTAAAGAGATAAGTGAAGGCAAGAGCTTTTGTTTCAGTGCTTTGTTCTCATGCAAGTTAATGTAATTGTGGGACTATATTATTGTGCTTGCCTTCTTTTTTTCTGGTAAACAAATTAACAAAATGATATACCTTTTGTGCCATATCTAGCTTTTTTGCTGGCAAATTAGTTTAAAATTTTGATATATAAGGAAAATGAAAGTAGTAAAATAGCTTATTTTTACACAAGGAGAAAACAAAATTTCTCCTGGCATAATGACTACCCACAGATATCCTATAACTACCCCCAATGGAAACATTTGCCCTTGGACATAAACTTGAATGAGAAAAGTTTAGCACCATATAGAGTTGTGTAACCACATTAGATAAAATGGAAGGCGAATTTGAAGAGTCATTTACAGGCATTAATGCTTCATGTCCTTGGCTCTGCCAGATGTGTCCCCAGTCAAGAGAGTCTGTCCTCTAAGACACTCATGACATCCTGATAGTAATGCAGTTCATTTATTGACATCTATGTGTATGATTTGTATTACTCTATGAAATACAATGTTGGATATATTTTTAAATCTGTGGTCTTTGTTTCATAGTAAAGAAAACAGGTATACTTAAAGACCTCTAATATAAAAGTGTTATTGAATTGCATGTTAAGAAGATGCTTGACTATTTTATAAATGTCTACAATAAATATGGTCCATAAAATACAAAATGATTTTGGAATTCCAACTACAGTCATCTAATCTCTGAGAAAATAAAAAGAATGAATCATACCACAGGAAAGAGAGGATGAAGCAGTGGAGAGTGAGGGTGCAGAGAATTACAGATGACTGGGGTCCAGCTCCTGACCTTGCCCTACCCCCACTGCGGTCAGGGGAAGTAAAATTGACACTAGCTGTTTATCATGGTTTAAGACCAGAATGTAAAATGAAAACCGTTACTACCTCTCAGGATGCAAGGAATGTACAAGAAAGGATTAAATCAGTTGAAGATGTTATCTCAATAGGAGAAGGAATTCTAATTAAATTGAAGTCTTAAACAACAACAAAAAAAGACTGCTTGTTTCAAAAGACTGATAGAGACATATATCTGATGAGTCAACTTAGTCTTTTCAAGGCCCTAGCCAGGCCCCTCTTCTATTTATGCTTATGATTAGAGGGCTAAACAGTCCATGAGAGCTCGCTATCTACCAAATCCAGCCACAGAGTCTTAAAAATCACTTTCCAAGTTTACAGATAATTCTTGTATCAAATAAGTTGATACAAGACGCCGAGAATTAGTAGAATTGGACTAGAGTCAAATCCACTGCATTCATCTAAACTTTACCAGCCTGTGTCCAGCTTGTGTTGTGATCTAAGAGATACCTAGAAATATATAGCAAAATTACTCCCCTCAGGGAACTGACAGCATGGTGTGCTGGCAAGTGGCAAATACAGCAAAAGAAGACTGTAATTAATTGAAAGGCAGTTTGGTATTGTGGTATCATACTGGAGACAGACATACTTAGTTTGCCTCTCAGTGACTTTGGGTTAGTTATTTAAGCAGAACTTGAGTTTTCATGTTTGTAAGATGGAAATAAGATTATCAACTTTATGTTTGACATGATGGACATCAATAACCTGGGATAGAGCCTCTTACACACTAAACATTCAATATGTGAGAACTGTGATGATAATGCTAATAATGATATAATAATGTCCCAAAGTGAGAGGCAGAACATAACTAGACTAATAGAACTCTCTGTACAGCATTGAGTGTTTGAAGAATGCACCTTCAAGTTCAGAGATCAGAATCAAGTGGGCCCTGAAGTATCAGCAAAGGTGAGTGAGGCAAAAATGTGACGTGTTTAAGGGTTGCTAAGGGAACCATCCTGAGGCCCTCAGAGTTGCAGGCAGTTTATACTTTGGCCTTGGGGACAAGTGATGATACTTAAATTAACACATTTGTCCACATTCTCCGAATGACTCAGCCATGAGCCTCAGTGCTTATGATTACTGTGGAATTGATGCCAGCTTTGCCTCATCAAGAATGCCAGATGTAATGTAATTTTAATGACTTCCATTGTGTTTGAGGCTTCCTTGCTAAGATCCAGCCTCTCATTGCACATTTAAACTGACCTGAGTATACTAATGAAGATTAATTGTTCATTGATTAGGAAAAGATGAATCACCCTATTACTGATGTGAACTTTCTGTCCTAAAGTAAAATTGTCTTGAGCTTCAAAAATACTGGCTCAGATATAGTGTGAGCCTCCATTTAATTGTCTTTTGTTTTATTTTACCCTGATAATAATGGCAATAAAAATTTGTTCCTTTTGAAAAAAAAAGCAAGTGGAAGTTTTATTAGTTTTCTCATTTAAAAAAGTCCACAAACAGTGAATGACTATGCCAAAGGTGTTTTATTAACATCTTTTAATTATTTTTTTCAAAACTGAATGAACTCATGTCTATGAATCAAACTTATGTTTATAATTTAAGATTGCATCAGCTGCATGTAAGCAGAATCCTCAACACAGTTACATAACCAAGGGTTAACTGACCTCATTTAATAGGGAGACTACAGAACTCAGGCAACCAGTTTTTTTCTCCTTCCCATTCCATTGATCTGAGCTTGTGATACTTAGATTATGGTTACAGAATTGCTACTGTACAAATGGTCACTATGTCTGCATCCCAGGCAGGAAGAAGGGGAAGAACAAGGGGCAAAAATACCTGTGCCATCTGAAACAATCCATTTTGAAAAGAAGACCGTAGCTTTTTCTAGGAGTCTAGTTTCTCTCTCTCTCTCTCTCTCTCTCTCTCTCTCTCTCTCTCTCTCTCTCTATATATATATATATATATATATATATATATATATATATATATTTTTTTTTTTTTTTTCGATATACTTTCACTTATATCTCTGGACCTATGTCTCCATAGCCATTTGTTTTTTCCAAGAAACTTGGAAACATTTTTTTTTTAAGCTGGTCACATTGCCTTCTCAAATAAAATCAGAATTTTTTAGCAAGGAAGAAGAGGAAAATAGCCTATATTGATTAACATAGTCAATGGAATTGGTTTTATTTGCTGAGTTTCGCTACTAGGCTTCTCCTTGAGAAGGTTCTATGAAAGTGGTGTTGATGCACATCAGAAGTCTCTGCAGAATTACAGTAAATTGGCAAGGAAAGGAGGAGCCATGTGATTGCCAAGCATAGGACACCTGACTGGGGTTGGAGACCTTCTGAGCTTCCGGTTCAGCTCTGTTTCTCTCTTGAGTTTCAGTAGCCTCCCTGTCATTCCAGGCAGAGCTCCTGCTTTCAAAGTAGAGCCTTCTTTATTTTAGCAGTCTGATCCAAAGGTTTATGTGGTATAGACAGGGAATCTACATGGAGTAAAGCACCACGTAATTAGTATAGTCTCTGGAGGTGGTAAACCTGGGCCCAAATTACAACTTTGCCACTAAGTATAATTAGCTGTTTGATCCAGGGCAAGTTGTTAACCTAACTAGGTCTCAGTTTTCTTATCTGACAAATGCTAACTGTTTCCTTCCTGATAAGGTTCTTCTGAAGATTAAATGAATTAATTAATATATTTAGAGCATTTAGAATAGCACCTGCAACATTATAAGTCCTTTGTAAGTATCAGTTATTATTTAATTCAACAACTTTTGTTTTTAATCTCAAATTTTAAAAAAAGGTGAGATTTCTAATGGTTTAAGGGTTCATCTATTTGGGAAGAAAGATAAGATGAAATTTCTTGATAAAAATTCTAAGACAGATTTTACATAATTGCACGGTTGGATGGTAACCTTCAAGGTTACTTTTTGTCCCTTTGTATTATCATTTATCATGTTAGAACATAAACTCCCTGAGTGTGGGCACTGAATCTTCTGCTTCTCTGTACGTGCAGGGCCTAGCTCAGCGTCCTGCATACCTTAGACACTCAGTACATGTTTATCAATAATTTTACAGGATATCAAACTAATGAAAAGATCATTGTAAATTATAGTAATAAAAAAAAAGACTTGAATTATGAGAGCTATGATCTGAAAGAAATTTCAAAACTTTGTTTAGCAGAGAAAAAAAAGGAAAGGTCTTTCTGATAGGGATGAATAGGACAGGGTGTGATAAAATGCTGTATGAAAAAGACAATAGCAGAATGTGTGTATGGCGCATGGTAGATGACTGGCTTGTTTGACCTTGGACATGATGGGGTAATAAAGAAGCTGGTTTTACCAGTTGGTTGAAGACTTTAAATATCTGTTGAATACTTAAAAATATCAGATTTGATCCAAGTAAAAAACAATTTCAGATTCTCTCACAAGAAAATATAAAACATATTGTATTTTAAGAAGATTAGTTAAGCAATGGAATGCGTAATTAATAAAATTTGTAAAAGGAAAACTAGAGGTGAAAAGACTTACCAGGAGATGATTAAAGTCCAAAGGGAAGGTCTTAGGGAGGGTGGCTTTTCTTCAAAGGCCTGAGATTAGAAGTACAGTCTCAATTTCTTTTTGAGGGTATAATGGCAGCTTCAAAAGGCATCCTAGTGTCTTCCTAAATTCCCTAAGGAATTCTAAGCATTTTTCTAAACACTCAATGTAGAAAAGAATTACTCTCACTAAATATAGGAAAGTAAATTGCAAAGTAGAAAAAAAATTATTTGCTAGAATACATACATTTTTTAAGCCTAACTTTATTTTTAAAAGTATTATTTGCCAGATTTTTTAAATGATGCCATACTGTTTGAATTTACTTTACAAAGCTGTGTTTTTTTATCTGAAAATTCTTGAATTTTGTATCATTCTTAATGCATTTAATTTCCCAGCTAATCTGTTGTCCCTTGAAGTAAGATAATTGCTGTGTATTTTTTCACCTTTGACACTGTTAATAGTGATGACTTTAATTAACACCATAGCAATTCAGTGGAACTGATCAGCACAAAATTTTACAAAATTATAAGGTACTGACAATTCAATAAATATTTATTGATTGGCTTATATTTGTTAAGCATTCTACTATTCACTGGTTACACAGTGATGAATAAAATAGATATAATCCATGCCCTCATGGAATTGACTATTTAGATTACTAAACTGAAGTAAACAGCTAAATAACAAGAAATACTGATAAGTTATGAGGATATTAAACAAAATGCTGAGTAGCATGAAAATGAGGTAAAGCATGAGAGGAGCCAGTGATATTTAAGTTGTGGCTGAAAATATAAAAAGGAGCTAGTCTTGTAAAGATTTGGCATACTTAAATGTAGTGGTTGAAAAAGAACTATATTGAACATTTAATGACAGGACAATTTTGAAAGTCATGGATAAAGTTTAATATAATCAACAAGGGAAGGTGAAATACCCTAGTTAAATAGCAGCAATGAATTGTTACCACTTCTTGACCTGAAGGAGCAAGAGCTGGAGGACTGTGTCTAATACAGAATCAATGCAGCCGTAGCTGTAAGAGATGACTGACCAAAAGAAACTATGATTTTGAAAAAGGAAAGTATCAGTATCAAACTATAGCCCAGCAGGAAAAGTAGCTGAGAAAGCTACTCTTGCTAAATATATGGAAATTTAACTTAAGGGGTTACAATAAGCAAAACAAATTTAAAAAAACAAAGTTGAAAGATATACCCTATTTTATTTCAAGACTGTCTAAAATTAAGTTAAATGAGACAGTATGGTGTTAATGAAAGAGTATGCATATAAATCAACGAAACAAACTAGAAAGTCAAGGAAAAATTTACATAAATATGGTCAGTTGACTTTTAACAATTGGCTATGATACTATGTAGAAAAATAATAACCTGCTATATAGGTTACTATAAATAGTAACCTTACTATACAGAGTTGTTCTGGGATTATCTATATCTATTTTTCTATCTAGAGAGTGGGACAGAGAGACACAGTGAGAGACCAATCTCTGTCCTTATCTCTCACCAAACATAATAAATTATGTTTGAGGTGGATCATAGACTTAAACATAAACTCAAGTTATAAACTTCTGAAGGACAACATTAAATAAAAATCTGTGTGTCCTTGTTGTCAGGCAAATCTTTTTAAGCACAAAAAATGATCATTTTTTAAAAGTTAGACTATCAAAATTAGAAATTTCTGCTCATCAAAAGTTATCATGAAGAAAACAGGCAAGCCAAAGACTGGGAGAAAATATTTTAAAAACATATGACTCATGAAGAATTTCTATCTGTGATTACACACACACACACACACACACACACACACACACATTCGTATACGTAGATACACACACACACACTATATATATACATTTGTGTACATACATATGTTTATATACACATATATGTGTGTGTGTATATATATATATACACACACACATACACAACTCAATATAACAATGTAATTAACCCAGTTAAAAATAGGCAAAAGATTTGGCTAGATCTTCCCCAAATAAAGATATATGAAAGACCAGTAAGAGCAGGAAAAATTCTCCCATCTTTAGGCATCAGGAAAGTGCAAACAAAATCACAATGAAATTCCTATTATGTTCCAACAAGGATGGCTGAAAATAACAAGGAATAACTAGTGCTCTCATACACTTGGTGGAATTTAAATGGTACAACCACTTTGGAAAAATCTCTAGCAATTTATATAAAACTAAACATATGCCTACTCTGTGACCCAGAAATTTCACTTCTCAATACTCACCCTAAATAAATACATGATTATATCAACCAAAGTCTTGCACAAACATGTTCATTGTAGCTTTATTCATAATAGAAAAAAAAACTGGAAACAGTCCAATATTTATCAACAAGAGAATGAAAAAACAAACTGTGATATATTCGTACAATGAAAATACTCTTCAGCATTGGAGAGAATAAACAACTGATTCGAGCATCAAAATGGACAAATCCTTCTTAAAAACATCATTTGGTGTAAAGAAAGCCTTATACATATCATGGAATTCATTTATAATGAACTCTTAGAATAAGCAAAACGTATATATGGTGAAAATAATTTCAGCATAGCAGTTCTGCTACAGTGTTAGAGGTGAAGATTGAATGCAAGGGATGTGAGAGCTTTCTGGAGTTAGGTTAATTTTCTGTATCTTGATATGGCTTAGGGTTATGCAGATGTATGAATTTTCAAAACTTTTGGAAAGGTACACTTAAGATTTGTGCAATTGATGGTATATAAATTGTACCTAAAAAAAGAAACAAACATAGATTAAACCCTAGTTAATGATATGCATGCTGAAATGTTTAGCTGTGATGTATACTGTTTCTGCAACTTACTTTGAATAACATCAGAATAGTAAATGAATTGATAGATAATAGAAACATAGATTAATGAATAGATATATAGTACATCAAAATAGCAAAATGTTAATTGTAGAATATCAGTGGTGGACATATGGGTAATTGATATACAATGCTTTCAACTTTTTTGTATGTTTGGAAGTTTTTATAATCTTGGGGAAAATTACAGAGGATGTTTGGAAGATTCAAACTGCATGAACTTTCCTTAAGTTCCAATTGACTTCCTGCCCCATTTTACAATGATCTATATCAAAGTTGAAATTATGAAAATAGCAACCTTTTATAAGAATATTTAATAATCATTTTACTAAAACATGCAACTGACTCTCCCATTTTGTGATTGACTTGCCCAGTGTGCTATTTTTTGTACTATTTGTATCCTATGGAATGGTGGTAGTAAAGTGGCCTGATTGTATTTGAGCTGAATAGTAGTATTAGTATTAGTAGTAGTAATAGTAGTATTTGAGCTGGAACTGAGCCAAACCTGTCTGTTGTATTTAGAACTAGAGCTATAGACTTAAACTCCTAAGACTGACTATATTAATTCCTCCAAATTAACAGCATTTGAGACAGAGCAACTCTCCAGGTAAAATAGGCCATTATTGTACACATATCTTCACTCTTTTCAGTTTTATATATCTCTCTGGTGTTGGACACTGAACTGTTTAAAGTCTACATTTAATTTAAAATGAATTTAGTAGCACTTGCTATAATTTCACGGAACACCTGAAGTTTCCTTACTAGAAAAAAAAAATCAATAATAAAGTTATGGGATACCACATGTGTTTTAGCAGTCAGGTTCAGGTTTGCAGAGAGCTAGTTTCCTGCCTACCCTTGACACTATCTTAGTTGGTCTATTTATAGTGGCAGTAGACCATTTTTCAATTACTGCTTTCTTGGAATTTGTTTTTCCTTCTAAAAAAGTAGGCTTTTATACAGAGTACTTAATTACAAAAAAAAATTATATTTGAGAATTTATTGTGTTAAATGCTTGCATACTCACACCATTTTTATTAAATGAATTGTTCTCTTAGAAAATGGGGCATGGAAGTCAGAGGGTGGGGCAGAAATGCAGAAAGACAAAAATAGCCCAGGACACAAAGTAAGGTATTATCACCAGTTCCATAACTCACAGCATTTTCTGGAACTTTGTCAGGTACCCTTTTACTCCGTGTTACAGGTAGTTAAAGGCATAATTAGAGCCTTTAAAAAAATGTCGTAGCTGGAGATTAAAAGTTTAAGAAACGATTAATTGTTGATAGGCCTGTATTCTGACAACAGGATCCTTTGGGTCAGAGACGTTATAAAGCACTTAACCAATAAGCCACCTAGCAGTTTCTTTACACAGTCTTGATGGAACTGAAGAAATAAAGAGATGGGACTTCATTATCTAGATATGCAAATCTTTTATTTATAAAATGATTACTAAATTACATAAAATACTATCTCTTGACCAACATTTAAAATAAAGTGGAAAGAAAAAAAAAAAACAACCACATAAAAAGGGAGATGGTCATCTGAGCCAAGTGTGACATTAACGTGACATTAACATTAAGAAAAGCTATTTTTGTTCATCTCAACCCACATTCCTTTTGGCTACTGTATTGAGCGAAAGCATTTTTGTTATTCTCAGCCGTATTTCTTTTGGCCATTGTAGACAAATCTGAATTTCTCCTAAGTAGGTCACAAATAAGTTATGATGCTGCTCGTTTCAGTTTTAACGGGAGCACAGGAACAGACAGACAAGAGAGGCTTCTGGGTACCAGTTAGAGCAACTGTGAGAAGCCAGGCATGATGAGTTCCTGCTTTATTTGTTACCCCCCACATGAAAAGTTCTTTGCCCCCAGCTTTGCCTCAGGCCAAAGCCATGAGGCCATAGACTAAATCTCCCGATAAATCCTTGTAGACCTTTATGGTCAGAGTTTCTCAGGCAAAATCAGCACAGAACAAATGCTTTTCACTTGATGTCTGCCTCTTGAAAGCTTAGGGCAGAGATATCCCTTTGCAAAAATAGAAAAAAAAATTGAAATTATGCTTATATAGCCATTCTTCATTTCTTCCCAGTTGTGAATGTAGTGTACATTAAATATTGCATTGCCTAGCAGGAAGTCAAACACAAGTGCCCAATGTGTCTTAAATAAAATAAGAGGCATGTTCATTTAGAGATTGTGAGTGATAATTCAACATGAAAATCTGGGGGCAAAGAAATGATCTTGGGAGCCCGTGGGCAATCCTCGAGAACTGGCACATGGCAGGCAGCAACCTGGCTCGCCTTCATTACCAATGGGATGTACATTGCCTTTTTTCTCCCGTCTTTATTCATTTTTCAACAGCCTGCCACATGCAATATGCCAAATCTCATATAAAATAAGCCCTATACACACACTCACATGCTTACACACACACAGGAAGTGAAGAACCTTCAGCAGATCCCGGCATAGATAATAAAAACAGCCATCTGCACAGAAGCTCAGGATTTATTCAATTACACGTGCCCAAGTTATTTGTTTGGCTTTGCAATGTAAAGAGTTCTGTTTTATTGTTGGAACTTTTCATGCTGTCGAATTGTTTTCAAAACTCTTCCCCCAGATGCATTTGGCATTTACCAACAGTGAGCAAGCACCAGCAATGGAACACAAAAAAATGTGTGCATTAAATGGCATTAAAATCTTTACATAGGTCACTGTCAGAATCAGACTAAGATTCCTGGTATTTAATAGAGAGATTTTAAAAAGTTTACAAATTTAACGCCTGTGGCACAAAACATTTTTCAGTGTTTTGAGGATTAAAGTATATGAGATTCTTTCAAGCAAGTTTGAACAAAGGTGTTGGGAAGCATGAGTGGCAGGTGGTTGATCTGCAAACTGTCATCCAGGTTCAAGCTTTTGAACCTGATGTTATCAATAACCAACTCAGATTTCATGTGTAAGCCTGAGGATTGCTATAATCAAGTCAGACAGTGCTGAAAACTCTTTATTTAAAGTAAGGTCTTTTAGTACTAAGTATGCTTTCTATTAAATGACATAATTGCTCTCATATAGTAGTATTTGTGAACGTAGCTATTGTCACAAAACGATCATTAACATTCATGACACTATGGCAAAATACAATCATCGAGGTTCTCTGCTGCAATGCCTCTGTTTTATCTATGGCCATAATGCTGATACACTTTAGATCAAAATGGAAAGATTTTATGTTCTATCTCAGAATATCGTATTATATCACATTAAGTCCATCACATGCAATCTTTAATGTAAAATGTACACAAATTTTGCAATTTTCATGACTAGAGATGAATCTAGTATTTTGGGTGCAAGCTTTGTTTGATATATACCTGCTGTGAATGTTTCATACATAAACACAGATGGATATGTGTGTGTGTGTGTGTGTGTGTGTGTGTGTATGTTTATATATCTCTGTTTCTGTATCTAACTTGGAAAGTTAATCACCTTAGTAGCAGCTGGGCATATTTTATCCTGGCTCTAGCTTATAGTAATTATGGAAACTAGTTTTTCCTCCCAGGTATCTACTACTTTTAAATATCCTTTAATTTGTTTGGAGCAGGAACAGTTTGCCTTAGAAAAGAAACAAGCAGATGACTACTTATAGGTTCTCTAAGAAAAATTAAAACTTTATAAAAGATCCTTGTCTCCCTCCCTCCCCCTCTCCCTACCTCTCTTCCTCCTTTCCTTCAAGTCGGTGCTCAGCTAGGATTTGAAAATAAACTACCTTTTCACTGTTTACAAAAGAGAAGGCAAATGGAAATATGAAATATATCACATAATCTACACCCGTGCCACCCTGAACAGGCCCTATCCCATCTGATCTTGGAAGCTAAGCAGGATAGGGCCTGGTTAGTACTTGGATGGGAGACCACCTAGGAAGACCAGGTCCTGTAGGCGTAAAAAATAAAAAATAAGGGATTGTAAACTGACAAGGTCCTTGCAATCTGTGAGGTCAACCAAGGGTTGCTTCACCTAAATAAATAAATAAATAAGATATCACATAAAAGTATATATCACTAAAATCCTATAAGGGACACACAAACATAAAAACTAATGCTTCTAACTATAAAATCAAAAAAAAAAAAAAATGCCACAGTGATATCCGTAATCATACAGTCAACTAACTACTGAGGTTTATGCTCTCAGTGTTTTTACTTCCTGAAACGTATTCAGTGTCTCAGATTCTGAGATAGGAAAGAGGTTCTGTACCTTTCCCTTGCAAATTGCACCCATAGGTGCTCTTACCTTCTTGTTTCCCCCAAACCCTAGCCAGAAGATAACTACCTCTTGTAAATGCACAGCCAAGTTTTTTTTATTTTTCTTTTTTTCTGGAGGAATCCCGAGAGGATTTATCAGTTCTGGTGCTTGGTTAGAAAGCTCTCTGTAGACTTTATTTATTTTTTTCTTTCAAGACAGCAGATATCCAGGAGTCTCTTTTTATCCCGGGAAAGGAAATGGGGAAAGAATAATCAAGAGCAAGTCTTAGTTCAGTGTGGTTTTCCTGGATGCCTCTGTTTCCTGTTTTCTCTATTTCTTTTCCAGTATGAATCAAATGTGGTGGGTTTTGTCTTGCCTTGCAGGAGTTTCTTAAGTGAGTCTTTGGTATCTATAGGTACCTGGAACTGAACAACCGCCAGACCTATCCTAGCCATGACTTTGGAGTCCTGGCAAACTGTTGCAAATATTTAGTCTTAGCACCCAGATTTAAGGAAGAATGGGATGCATACATATCTGTCTATGAATGCATTGCTTAACATCTGTTTTGCTTTGCTGTCCTATGAGTAAAACAATGGCCATTGCTAATTTATATGCTTTCTGAAAATATTGCTCTGTTGGCATAAAATGTAATTTCTTTCTGTCATAACATTGCTGTCAGACAGATACATAGTTTGCATATCAGTGTAATATTTAAACCAAGAAACACAGTGAATTAATATATTTTAGATAAGATTTAAATTAAGAAAACTGAACCTAAGGAAATGGCTATTTGGAATGTAAAAATACTTTTTCTTGTTGTTTAATTGGTTTGCTATCTAATGTGTACTTGAGCATCCACTTGGTAGTCCCTGGAATTTATTTTCTTACTCAAAAGCAATTACTACATGCCTACTATGGACTACGCACTGCATTAAATGTTTGAATTATAATGATGAATGTACATTGTAAGGGAAATGTGGGAATACCAAGAAGATTCTAGAAAAAAAAATAAAAGCAAACGGAAAGATTAGGAAATTGACCCTTCACTCTATAATTAATATTAAGAGAGTTTAAATTATTTGATAAATAGAGTATGCTAAGGATTGGCTTCATAAAGTCTGCCGAGTGTTCAAAGCATGTTTATAGAGGGCACTTCGTGTTTACAGACAATGGTGTGAGGCTAAGGAAGTCAAATAAGAATTGGGTTTTACAAAACAGATTTCTTGGCTGTAAAGCCAGCACAGAGTTTTTAAGGGAGGATGTGAATTCTCCCTTCTTTGTTGAAGAAGTGAACTTTGGGCTACCTCCCTACTCTGTCTTTGATGATTTAGGCTTTATCTGCAGAGAGATAGAGAGATTGGACCAGATGGCCCCTCTTGGTCCTTTCCAGCTTCTCTGATTCTTTGATACATATGTTGGAAAAAAGCTTCTGCCAAAAAGTAACTTGCCATTGCTTGTTTTTTTATGACCTTTCTTTTCTACTTGATCCAGAGTAAAGTGAGGCTTAGTCAGAAAGAAGGACTTGAAGGTGACAGTGAATTTCATAAAGGGCATGCAACAGTCTGCAAAAGTGAGGAGCTGAATCATTGCACCACTCTCTTTTTGAGTTATTAGGCCACATCTCACTCAAAGATTAAGCATTTCATCTCAGGGGTTGTTCCTTTTTATTACAGCATTGCCCTTTGCAATGCCATAATGAAGGGTCTGTCACTGTTTCCCTTATAAACTCCTATTTTCTGGAATTTATAACTTAAGACTAAAAATTCCCTCTAGACTGAAACTTGGAAAGTACAATCTATCTTTTTACCTGTTGACTTTGTCTCTGTCTGTTGTCTGTCTGTTCTTTCTTTCTTTCTTCTTTCTTTCTTTCTTTCTTTCTTTCTTTCTCTTTCTTTCTTTCTTTCTTTCTTTCATCCTTTCATCCTTTCATCCTTTCATTCTTTCCTTTTTCTTTCTTTTCTTTCTTTCTTCTGAAAAGAATAAGTCCAGCCGATCTTAAAGGGGACCCGACATGGGAGAAAATTAGATAGGACTTTCCCTCTAGTTCAACTCAGTTTTATATACTGAACTTCTAGCTTATAAAATTTGAAGCTTTAAGTCTTGGATATATGCCTTAGACTGACTATTTAGAAATAAATGAAGTCTTGGGAGTTGTGTCTCATTTTTACCATAATGTTTCACCAAGTACTCTGTAAGCAGAAAGGCTATGGATTAATAACTAGAAGTCCTGTCCTAAAATTAGTGAGTTATAACTAATTTCTTAGCCATTTTTGAGTTTCCATACCTGTATATCTTTACACCACATTTCTAGCAGTCTGGTCCAAAGAATATCTGCTAATGGTGGTAAAAACAATGACAACCACCAAACCAAACCAAACAACAGAAAAGTATCAAAAAATAACAATAGGGAATCAATTTATGCCTATTTCTTTCAGTTTTGGTGAAGGAAACACTAACTTCATTGAATATAGCCTTTCAAAAGTAAACAATGAGCTAGGTAAAACTGCTACCTTAGTCCTATTGATCTTTGAGTCCAGAAAGCAAAATTGGAATCAATTAAATTCTAGTTGGTTAAAACAAATGATTTGATGAATCTCTAAAAAAAAAAAAAAAAAAGTTTGTTTGTTTTTTTCCCCTAGGCACACAAGTCTGGATATAAGAGAAGTGAGTAAATTTGCAGAGCTATGAAAGGATAAACATTCATTAATTCTTGTCTCTTGCAGTCTGTCTGGATGTATCTGATCCCCAGACCTAAAATCACTCCACAAACATTAGTTCTGTCTTTCCCTTTAATCCTCCTAGGTAGATACCCCAGAATTAAATGTGAATCTCCTTGCTTCTGAAGCTTTCAAAGCCTTATTTTTTACATAAAATATAATATTATTTAAAAAGTATGTTCGATTCTTTAAATACATTTTTAATGCTAGAAGGGAGATATTTTATGTTTCTTTTATGTTCTCATCTTTTTACTCTATATGAATAGGCTTACTGGTTGTATTTTTTTTTTATTCCCAGACCAATACAATTTCATGTTAAGCTGGACAAATTTATTCAACTCCAGTTCAAGCACTGATTTAAAAAAAGTAAATAAAGCAAGGTCAGGCTAGCTTAGGTTTTTTTATATTTTTTATAATAAATTCTCTCTCAAATGATGCCTATGTGTAATATTTGACATAATCATGGGTACAAATGTGCAATGCTTGAAATCTAAAATGACACTGGAATATCTTTTCTTGCATTAGCATTATTTTAGCATTCCTATAACAGAGGATGGTTTAGAGAAATGCAAAGGTTTTCAGTTTATATATACACCTCTGATTATTATTCCAGTACCTTGAGCTACAGATCCAATCTCATATCATGATGAATGCATCTCTCAGAGTTCAAAAGAATTGTTGGCAAAAAAAAAAAAAAAAAAAAAAAAAAAAGAGGGGGCTTTAAATAAGGCAACCATGAGAGCCCAAGATGTAAAATTCAAAATTGAATGCCATGGTGTTAAATGATGATCTAGTTTTCTTTTCGATTTCTGTTGCAGTAACTGAGGTAAGCTTGGGGTCTTCAAGTGTAGTGTCACGTACGAAAAAAGTACTAGGAATCCAGGACCACGCCTATTACAATCATGTTCTATCTTACCTAGTGTTGCCTTTTAATCAGAAACTTCAAAAGCCAAATCCTAGGAGGGCAGAGGTATCATCACTTTAGGGAAAATACACATATCAGTATATGCTAAAGAGGTGGAAGAATTAGGCAAAATGTTTAAAGGAAGAAAACAGGCCTATCATTCCCATTTTATTTTAGGTGTTGTGACATTTGAGGCACAGTCAGAAAGTTGCTGATGAATTCAGCATCCTGGAGATTTGGGGGCAAGTATTGGTAGTTAGTTTGTAGAGTGTTCTCCTATGTATAATTTCATCAAAGTAATCAAAGTTACTGTTAATAGCTGAGGAATATTCTACATTAAGCTTAAGCAAAAATAGTCTCTTGTTTTTCTTGCACATATGATGTTTATGATAGAAATGTTTGGTATGTGACAGAAGTTAGTAGACTATTTTGGTCTCATCCCTAGTTAAAAACAGAAGAACAAAAGAAGAAAAACGAAGGAAGAAAGGAAGGATTCATTCCTTTGAAATATGATACTGTGCTCTCAAAATTCCAAGTTTAAAAAGAGAATACTCTTCACTAAAACAAAATGTGATTGCTTATTAACAGTATTGTGCAAGTTAAGTTATTAAAAATGAAGAGGCAAGGAGGGAGGAAAGGGATGCTGATGGGTGTACGTGTGGCCTGAAAGTGCTGTGGCTTACAATAGGGGGTTCTGACTGGGACAAGGGACAACACATAGCAGAGTAGCTGCATGCGGGAGAAAAGAGGGAATCAAAACCAAATTCTGATTTTCTTCTCTGATTTGCATAAGGCTGGGTTTGAACACAGTTTTGAAAAGTTTTAAGAAATAGTCCTTAAGATAAATATCCCTTTCAAAAATTTTGTCGATTATCTGTTAGATAAATAATAGTACTTAGTGGACCACTGGTGGATCCAGGGACTGGAGATTAGAGCTTGGCTATCATATGAGCTGTCATCTGGTTTATTAAATGAAGGCATTTAATGGTGTCTAACATCTTTCTACCTTCTAAAATGCATTGTACCAGAGCATAAAACCCATTTGTCCACTTCTAAGTACTCCAAGTTAAATTGGACAACTCCAGGTTTATACTCCCTATTGTCAACATGCACAAATTGATAATCATTTTTATACTACTAATTTGTGGATTTATTTTAGTCAGAATCATAAATCAAGTTGAAACTATTTGCAAAAAGCTGTTGTCACTTTCTGGATTCTTTGGGATAGGTCGCTAAGTTTTTTCAGCAATTTTCTTCAAAATGTGGTAGTTATAGTGTTTAGAGGAAATCTGGTTAAAGAGAGCTGAAGGGGACTCTTTTCCTTGAAAATAAATATTTTCATTTGTTATATGTCTGAGTAATACTTAGAGGCAAAACTCTGGAATAGAAACCACAAGGCTTTTGTGGTCTATATATCTATATAGATATAGATATCTATATCTATCTATCATCTATCTATCTATCATCATCATCATCATCTATCTATCTATATCTATAGATATCTATAGCTATATATTTCTCCCTTTATAGCTTTTGTTGTCATATACTGAAAAAATAAATCAGAATCTAGCATTTTCTTTCTTCTACATTCTCCTTGTCTCTAACTTGTAGAGTTTTCAACTTGAAAACTTATTTTTTCCCTTCAAAATATTCATTAAAGCACAAATGACTTTCTCCCTTTTGATGTTGCCAGAGAAACTTGAGCACTATGTAATTAAACTTCTGTTTTAAAGTATTTCTCTCGACAAACACAGGCTTTCTAGGACAAAGACTGAATAATAGATGTTATTAACTGCACATATAAATAGGAGATGTGTCTTGCAAAGCATTATATTTGCTGAATGAGTTTGCCTTATTCCAAAGTCATCTCTTTGCTAATGACTCATGAGTTTCTTTTTCATTATTTAAAAATAATGTAATCATAGGCTATTCTGTAATAATTTGACATATCTTATATTCATATCTGAACCTATTAATTAGAGACAACATACGTATTTATAATGTGCCTTTATTATTCAAGTTAATCCTTTTAATCCTATTTGAATGGCCAGATAAAAATTAATCCTTTCAAACTTCTTTATAAACAAACATTTAAATTCACCTATTTTCATCTTTGTTCTCAGGACCTGCATTGAAAGCTTTCATGATTGAGGTTGATAGAAGCAGTAAGCAAGCAATCTGAGAAGAATATGCAAATTCTTTTTCTTTGCAAAGAAGAGAGGTATTTACAAAAGAGTTCTCCCGAACTACAGGGGTCTAAAATCAGAGAGAATTATTTTTTAAAGAGTTTAGTAATGTCCTTAGAAATTAATGATGCAGTCATTCTTAGGGCTTAGGGTAGTTGTAGGGGTCCCTGACTCCTATTATGAAACTGTCTCATAAAATAAGCAGATATCTATTTGAAGACTTTTTAGCCCAAGAGAACCAGGTCAGTACAAAGCCTTTAGGTCTCTCAGAGAGTCCTCAGACTAGGCATTTACTAACGTAAAAATAACAGAGGGAAGCCATGTTGAAGGCAATTTTGGATACTTTTTTCTGACACTGTGATCTGCACACACGCTAGGTCACTGGAAACAGGAGAGGAAGCAATTGTTTTTCCCTGCTGTGAGCAATGGATTTGAACATGTTTCACACTGTTCTCATGCTGCGTTTTCTTTCCTTCTCCTTCCCCCATAACACAAGTGTAAACTGAGCTCATGAAAATCCTTTGGGCACTAGAAATAACAGCCTATCCGCAGATAAATTGATTATCTTATTTCTTTCCCTAGAATTATGCAGAGTACATCAATTAAGCAATGATAACATTGTAAACCAAAGAGAACTGAAAAAATAGCTAATATTTATTTATGTTTTGAATATTTTTAGTATAAAGTATAGAAAATTTGAGAAATAGTAAAGTAAAAAAAATAAGATAAAAATATCAGTAATCCTAAAACTAAGAAATAACTATGTTTAATATTAGTTTTATTTTCTTCCAGGCTTCATATAGTTTAATAATTGGGATCATGTAATAGCGATAGTAGTTATGTTTTTTCATGTTATTAAATTGTCTTTAAAAGCATGCTTTTAATTAGCTACGTGTCATCTCATCTCAAACATTTCCCTTTTTTATCTTCTGTGAAGTGCCTACCCCCATTCTAATATCTTTCTTTTGTCTTTAGCAGAAGATGGTGGCTTGACTATTTGGGAGAGTTTTGCTCTGTTTTCCTGGGTATCTCCCACATCTGTATGAGGTACATATGCTGATAACTTCTGTTTGTTTTTCTCTTGTTAACGTCTTTTATTACAGGGAGTCTTAGCTGTGAACTAGGAAGGGTGGGGGGACATTTATTTTTTCTCCCCTACAAAACCATTACCTATTAGTAAAGGATCACAATAGAAGAAGGAAAAATTTAGGGTTCCCCCTTTTCGATTTCTCTTGACCAGGAAGAAATGGGGCATAAATTTCAAATATTCATAATCTTAGAGTTCATCTATCTCCTCTAAAAAGAGGCTCAGCAGAACTGGGGCTCAACATAAAATAAATGATTCAAAGATCTCTGAGTGCAAAGGAAAATGCAGGGAGAGCAACAGTAAGAGACCCCAGGAGGCTCCAACCATATAGGCCCCAATACGTAAGTATTTAATATTGCTCATTTAAAAAATCCTGAAATTGTAAGCTCTTGGCTTCTGGCCTCTAAATTGAACTGGAATAATGATTTAAAACTTGAGGATAACTTCTCAAGAGTGGGTGTGAGAGAATATATCCTAATTAAGAACATACAGAACATTTAAAAAATTTGGAGAAGTTAATGTAAAGCCGAGAATCATCCACCAAGTGTGCAGACAATTCTAACTATATTCTTACATTGCTGTTATCTCTTTCTTCCTTTATCATTAAAAATTGGGCTAGAGTTGGGAGTTACCTGACTTTGAGGAACCACATCTAGACCTGAGGGAAGGGACTACGCATCACCCAGGGGTCCAACACTTTAGCTGGATGCCACACTTCTCAAATGGAACCCTGTGGCAGAGATTGTTGGTTGCTCACCAATACCCATTTCCTCTTCTTCCAGTTATGTAGCTGGACTGTGTTGCTTAGTCTTCCTTGTAGTTCAGTGTGGCCATGCAACTGAGTTCTAGTCAATAGAATGTAGGTGGAAATGATGTGAGCCACTTCTAGGCCTGCATCCCAAAAACCTTTTAAATGTTTCTCCTCTATGACCAGTTATCCCTGAAAGCCTATTGCTGAGGACAGCAGGACCTCTGTCATCCTGGATTCCTGAATTGCTATTTGGATCAGACTTTTTCCACCACCCTTCCCAAACTGGAATCATCTTTAATATTTATGTGTGCAACAAATAAACTTCTATTTTGTTCGAGCTATTATTTTTTTTGGATCTCTTTCTTATAGCATTTAGCCCACTCAAATAATATAGAAAAGGCCTTGACAAATGGCAGAGATGACCAGCATCTCCAGGCTCTTTGGGTCTTAATTGCTCACAATCCCAGGTGAGAAGGGAGTACTTCTCATTTTCAGCAGTCTTAAATACCATGGAGGGAAGCTGTTGCTATTTTTTTTTTTTTTACTTTTATTCATTCTTAAGGCATGGAAGAAGATAAGGCCAGCTCCACCCTTTCCTCTGAAACCATGTGTGACTGACTGGTTGTCCATTGGAAAAAGCAAATGTGTTTCTAGGAGGGACAAAAAATGCTGACACACTAAAAACTTTTGAAAGGTATCATCTAACTATATTAATATAGATAATTCTCTAATACTTATGGTATGATCCCTTTAGTGTAAACATTTTTAAAGTTTTGTGTGTGTGTGTGTGTGCATTGAGTCAAATCATTTACTACTTAATAATTTTAAGTATGAATATTAATGTTAAAAACTGTGAAACAAATAGTATTGGTCAATTTTCTTTACCTGTCAGTGGATTTTTTTTTACTTGCCCAATACTTTCCTATGTTGCTGATATAATCTGAAGTGAGAGGCTCAGATTATTTTTAAATTATTATTATTTATTAAATTACTATTTCTGGTATTATATATGAAATTCTTCAATATTATTTATTTTGCATTTAAATTTTATTTAAAAATATAAATCTGATCTAGCAAAATTAATAATCGCTTTAGTCCTTTATGCTTTCTGACTTATGTTATTCCTTTGAATCCCTGTATGACCATCAGGAACATGTTTTTTGAGTAAGTTTTTCTGGAACATAGTAATATATTTTCTGAGCCTTCTATTTGAGAACATTTTTTAATTGCCTTTGTACATAAAAAAAATACCTTGGCAGACCATGGAATTCTTGAATCTCATCATCTCCTAATTAAAACTCTCAAGATTAGTCCCATATTTTTTGGTACTCAATATTGTAAGAAAAGATAAGGTTGGTCTAATTTTTGTTACTTTGAATTTTTTTCTTTTCTGGTTGCTGAGAAATTAAAAAATGCTGCCAAAATATTTTTTAAGTATTGGTTATTTTTATATACAGTATTTTATCAATTATAAAATTCATATTTTAACTCAAATATTAGAAAGAATTATGTCATCGTTTAATTGGCAGCATTTTTTTTCTTTTGTAATGCACCTGAAAATCATGTTTTAGAATCAGTGGAACCTCAGGTTTGATGAAATAATAAATTTAGTCCTACCAATATATTTTATCCCTTTCCCTCTACTGCCCCGACTAAGGCAGAACATATAACATTGAGTGTATCTCTTCTACTGTCTTTTATTACATTCATCTCTTTAACCTATTCTTCTGCCCTTTCCTGTCTCATAGGTGAATGTTAACTCTACCATTATATTCTTTATTTCTCTGGCTATATTTTTATGTAACCAACTATTTTTATTTGCATATGTTAAAAATTAATACTTTAATAAAATTAACATTTTTTACATATGAAAATAATACACATGTAAAACTTTTGTATAGTAGTAAGGATGTATTATATTAGCATACTTTAACCTTGACATACATAAATCTTCTCCATTCTTTTCAACTACTCTGTACTACTAACTTATTGTTATTTATTATACTGTACTTAGCCATTGCCCTAGAATGGACACTGGACTGTGTCTAATCTTCTGCTAATATAAACAATCCTGCAAGGAACATCCTTCTGAATAGGTTTTTTCCATTTCTACAGGTGATAACTATAAAATGATTCTAGAAGTGAATGGATAGGTCGAAAACTAATATGCATTTTAAATCTATGTAGATATTGCCAATTTCCCTCGGATGAGTTTATTACCATTTTTATTATTGACAATGGTCTTTGAACAAGAATTTTTTATCACTATTACTTGCCAGAATTATGTTATTGAAATTATTCCTTTTTTAAACTGAATTTGGAAAATACTAGTTTTTATATGTACTTCCTTAATTCTAAAGGGAAGAGTTCAAGTAATTTTAATACATTTCCAATTCATTGTTTTTTGTGCATATTCATCATTTTTCACATCTTCCCTATTAATTCATAAAAGTGTATTGAACATATTTTGTGAAAAAAATGCACTAATTTTTTTTTCTGTTTTGTGACTTGTTTAAAGCAACCTTACTCCAAGATTATTTTTTTAAAGTAGGTATTTTTTTTCTAATACTATTAGTTTCATTTTTTACCTGTACGACAAATCTATCTGAAATGTATTTTAGTATAAAGACTTAGATATAGATTTAGCTTTAGGTTTTTTAAAATGATAAATCAGACATTCCAACATCATTTTATTAAATAGTCACTCTATCTCACTGTCTTGATTTAAAATGTGATATTAAAATTGAATAGCATATTTATTCTTATTTCTTTTCAGTTGATATGCTATATATTTCCAGATAAGCATCAGTTTTAATTCTGCAGTTTTAAAATATGTTTTTTTATTTTGTACAAATTCTCTACTTATATCCTCTGCCCCACCCCCAGAATTTTTATGACTGCTGTCAGGTACCTCTTTTCCCTCCAAATGATTATGTTGTTATTTATACTGAAATTATGTTTGATTGCTAGATTAATTTATGGAGAATTTTATCCATTATATATTTATTCATTTATTTAAAAACAGGTTTTACATTTATAGGTTTCCTACCTCTTTTAGGTCCTTTAATAATTTATATCATCTTTTTCCCCAGTAAGTCATACGTATTTCTTACTGCATTTATCTCTAGTTATTTTGGCTTTTTTTGTTTTTTTTAAAATGTGATATTTTCTTTCCTTATATGTTTTAATTCATACTTATATGAAAGAGCTATTGATTTTTGTATATGTCACCTTCCTGAATTGTTATTATGCTTTGCTTGTTTTTTTAGTTGATTCTCTTGGAGTTTCCATATGTATAATACTATTGGTGTGTAGAAATAATTTTGCCCCCTCTTTTCCAGTATGCAAATCTTATGTACTTCCTTGAGTACCGATTGGTTGGTACTTCAGCTGTACAATTTTTAAAAATATTTTGCACACCATTCTCTTATAGAACAGAATTCTACTCTATCAAAGTAGAAGGTATATTTGGATCATAGGGAAACCTTATAATTTCAATGCACTTTATGTCATAATTTAGCATATATCTTTTTCATTTTCATTAGCCAGCTCCGAGTTAATTGCTCCTATACCTTGATATTCTTCTCTCCACTGGCTTCCTCCAAAGATGGCTCATATGCTTTGCTTCACCTCATGCTTCATACTGTAAAAAAACATTGTTTGAACCAACTTGTGTATTGCCTACACCATCGGATCTGTTTTAACTATGAGATAGCTGGTTAGGCCTTTTATTGATTTGGCATCTACAACTTTCAAGAAACGCTGCATCCTATAAGAGAACTGTAGACTTTTGTGCATGCTCTCAGGCCCTTATTCAATTTCATCCTAAATTCAATTTATTTGGCAGCTATTTTTTATAACCTGAGGCCTGGGGTTGTGACTGTGTCCTAGTTTCATAAGGATGGAGATTATTGTTTTCATCTTTTTATGATTTTAATGTGAGTGATAGAAGTGAAGGAAAACTGAAATAATGCCACAGTCTTCATTCTTAATGCAGCTGGTTTGCTTTATAGTTAATCTTTTCATAAAATGTTCTTTCATCTTATCTTGTTTGATAAAGTTTATGTTTTCTTATATTTTATTGAGAATAGAAAGCAATGCATTCTAAAATAGATGTATTCTTAATTTTTCTTATTTATTTTTAAAATAATTTTTATAGGTTTCATTTCCTCCGCCTCATTAGACCTGTTTTTCCTTCCTTTTATGGTATAGATTTAAAATATATATAATCCTTATCTAGTTTGTTGTTTGCTTTGCTTATACATGAAAGTGGAGAGAATTTGCCAAGTCTTGCCAAACAACAGACTGTGTATAATCTCTTTGATATTTTTTTATGGTTAATGTGGGGATGGGGTGGAGTGTTAGAAAACACTGTTCAGATTTTTGCTGGAGAATAACAGGATGTTCATAGCCCCCAGCTAAACGTGTAATCTAGCAGGCATTTATCTATTGCAGCTTGGCTGGTTTGAGGTGAGATTAATTTTGTTGTTGAGAGGTATGCCTTTCCCTTTACTAGATGGTTCTGTAACTATTTACATACCAAAAATCTATTGCAATTTATAATTTTTAATTTTCAGAGGTAGACATTCGACTATGGCTAGGGTTGTTGTTTTGGAGAGTGGTTTAGCCCCAGGTAAGCCAACTCACCATTTAACATCTACATCATAAAAGATTTTTATGGTTCATTGTAGTCCAAACAAAGTTAAGCCCATTGATGTGCAAAACAACCGCCAATATCTTTTTGTGGTTGTTTTTGGTATAAATAGCTGGCCTTAAAAAGGAATCCCACTGCTTTATAAATTACTTTAATCCTGCATTTATAGAATTATTAAAGGTTTTGAAAGGCTTACTGTACTTTATTGACTTTCATGGGGGAAATTATAGGCCAGCTTGCTGTTAAATAACGTGACTATTTAAAGATTTGGATTTTTTTTTTCTCCTGTGTATCATGATTTTTCGTTAAAAACTTCTTGAAGAATTTCTATTTATTCAGAAATGAATTATCTGGTTTATTTCTTGGCTCAGTTTTCTGCCTCTTGATTTTGTTAATACTCCTCTAACTATTTTACTGTTCTATAATTTGAATTTACATCTGGGTTGAGCAAAGGAAGCAAAAGAAAGGAATTTGTAGGCATTGCTTTCACATGTTGATTTACGATCTTGCATCAGTCTCACCAACACTTTGAAATGTTTGGGTCTATTTCTCTACTACAAAGAATAATAAAAGGGTCCTCTTATGTTTGTTAATGATATTTCTATTTCTCAGCAATTATAATGCTTTCAACTGAGCTTTGAGATGTTAAAATAATTTACAGAAGTGTCAGAGCTGGCACACAAATATATTTAACATAACTCTCCTTTTACGTGGCAATTTCCACAACAGTTGAGTTGGTGCCTAATTTGATTCTCTGTCAAATGTCTGTGGTTTAGGGTAATCCATGCCAGGTTTTTACCTCTATTTTCATAAGTAATCAAAAATCGTTTGAATGTGCAAGTTAGTCTAATGCTGTATTCATTCACTGAACTATAATGTCATTCTGAGAAACTCTAATATAAACGATGCCCTCCCAATGCTTCCCTACATCTGGGAATTGAATTTGAATGTGACATTCAACCTCTGTCCACACAGGCAAAATAAAGTGCAGAACTGAATTAATTAGCCAGATATTTCAAATAAAAGTAATCCGCTATTGAGAAGAACGTAGGAGTTTGAGGCTAGAATTTTTTTTTTTTTTATTTTCAAATTAGTTAAATTCAGCAGATAACTAACCACTCAGCTCACCAGATAATTGGCAGTTGCCTTCATGGTTGTAGGTGTCTAGTGTTAGTCCTTTAAATACTCAAATTGTTGGAATAAAAGTCTATTAGAACTAGACTTATACTTTCCAAAGACTATTCTCACTGAATTTAAACTCTTCCTCTCTGACAGGTCAATCCTCTTTCATTTCAATATTAACCTAATTCAGCAAGAAGGGCTAAGTTGATATTTAAAGCCATTCTCCTTAAAATGCCTCTCATAATAAAATAAAATTTGAAAAAGAAAAAAGGGAGATCTTTTTCATTTTAAAGCCTACCTCTTCCTCTTTTCTAGGTAGGAAATGGCAACATCTATGAACTTTATCATTGGTGAGAGTTTTGGAGGAAAATAATTTTCTTTTCCAAGTAAACCAGATAAATAAAATTCTTGGGATTGAAAATGATCAAGTGGACATTTTAAAACATGTCTGCTGTTAGCCACAGAGACTATAAAGAAAATATAATGGTGATTGATAAAGAATGGGTGTTCCATATTTTCAAAGTATTTACCATTTAACTGGGGTTCAAGCCCAAATGGAATAAAACCCAAGAATGTTCTCATGAATATCATATTTGCTAGACTAATTTGAAAAAGAACACCTGGAAAATGGGTGAAGTTAATCAGACCTTGTGGAGAAGCAAAAAAGCTTTTGGAATAATAGGCTTTTAAAGGCACAAGTTTGTAGCTTGCTTACCTGACAAAAGAAAAGTGGTGATTTTTTGTAACCAGGGGTATCAAATATAAAATTTTGGAAGGGAAAAGGGCAGCTGGGCTATATAAACTTACAGAAAACTTAGTTTGAAACAGTAAGTTTCACCTCTAGGAAAATAGAGGAATTGGACAAAGAGGTCAGGAGGAGATGCTCTTTTGGCTCTTTTATTCGCAGGGTTTTCGGTGGATTTCAGGCACACATGCTGAGGTGTCCATTGAGTAACAGCCTTGCAAGTTCCAAGATGCTGATATAAAGAGAAGAGCAGGTGCTAAAGTAAAATGTACACTAATCTGGTCATAAAGGCCTAAATGACAATTCCTTGGGGTTCATGTTTTCTTCCTCTCTTGGGTCAACTTGAAACTAAGACACTCTATTTGAATTTCTTTATGGTGTAAAGCTATCTAAAAATGAATATCTTGGGACGCTTTTTAAGCTAATAGCCAATAGAGCAGCAAATCTGTTAAAAGATGCATTGCCTATGTGATGCACGCCTAGCTGAAATACCCTGAGAAGGACCATGAAAATCAGTGTAGCTTTTGAGAAGAAATGATCTAACATATTTGTATGTATGTATTAAAAAGAGAAAACTTTATTTTCTGTAATAAAAACTATAAAACATGTAACAAGAGAACATTTCTATTTATTTTAATATAAAAATATGGCATGGTATATTTGAACAGTAGCAAAGTTAATTTTTTTTTTTTTTGATGAAATGAAAACACACTGCTCTATTCACAGAGGACCCAAAGCTTAGCGAGGTGATCTTTTAAATCATTGTACCTTTAGGTTTGCAACTCTAGAAATGATGAAGAAAGTTGGCTCTATTTATTCATTTCGTGTGCAACTACTATATTTAAAATGCCAGGAGGAAACCAAGAGGAATTACATACAAATCCTGCTCTCAGGAGACTTGCACACTAATAGACAAGTGAAAGCAAAGTAACTGGAGGTAATTAAGTACTACAAGAGAGTAACTGGGATTGAGGATTAGAATATGTAACAGACAAGGATTTCTTTCAGCTGGATAGATTCTAGGCAATATAATGAAGGAAGTGAAACTTGACCTACACCTCGAGGATGTAGCTTTTAAAAATCAAATGGGACAAGAGTCGCCTTCCAGGCTGAGGGAACCAGCATGGTCTATTGGCTTCTCCCTATTTACCATCATAAGTACAGTACTTGGCACGTAGTAGGTGTTTAATAAATATTTGCAGACTGACTGACTGAATAAAGTAAATAGTTTATATAGCAAGAGCGTTAAGTAAGGGGAAAGGAGATAAAAAACATAATGTGAGAAGTACAAGTCTTCCACTGTATTCCAACATTAATATTTGGATTTTATTCTCCAGGCATTAAAAATTATTATTTTTTAATTACGTCATTTAAGCAAGAGGAGAAGAACAATTGTGGCTCTAAAACTGTTTTTGCTTGGTGGGAGTATAGGTGCAATAAAGGGGAAAAGTTGACATTCAGGGAAAGAAGATTTCTCTCTGATGGATAAATTATAAAATAATCATACCACAGATTAGTCCAATCAATCACTTTCCGTAGAAGAGATAATTGTGGACAGCAGATGTTAAATATTCCTCTTCTGCAGGCAAGCATTTTCTTATTACAGAGCCTGACGTGATGTAATACCTTTGAAATTCACAGTATAGACTTCACCTATAGCCTATACCATTATTAAATTTGCATTTATAAGTCTGTGTCTTTTTAGGAGACTACACATTTCTTGAGGTCATGGAATAAGTCTTAGTTGACTTGATACCTTGTATGTCTTTACATGCTCGATGTTGAAATTCTGTGGAACAGCAAAATGAATAATAGACTCCCCATATTCCAATTTTCTAATGCTTTGTGTATCTAGGAACAGAGAAATGATGTTAACTAAAGGATTAGCCATACCCAGAAAAGAAGTCAGTACTATGTGTTAGTCTCAGTGAACTTTGTTCATTACTCCTTCTCACGACAAGCAATTCCATTTTTCCCTTGCTGACAAAATCAAGTTTCTGATCTTGTATGTCAGAGGACCAGACCCTGGATTATGGGGCAAATGCCACCTTGGTGAGAGAGTAGTCCTTCTCCAATGACATCCTGACCTCATCATATCTGACCTTCTAAAGGGTTCAAATTAGAAATAGTAATTATTTTTCTTGTGTTAAACAAAACCAGTCCCAGAAGGAACAAGTTCAGTGAAATGGAATTGCCATCTACTTTTACCATTGCCATGTACTTTTACCATTTCTGTTTCACTTTTTGAGATGTTAAGAAACTGTCCTTAGGCCTATATGGATTTAAATAACCTAAAAGACCTGAGGGATGCATGATACATGCTTACTCTTTAATCCATGATGTGTAGTAATTTTTTCTCACATAATTTTTGTGTGTGTGTGTGCTGTACTAAAAATAAGGTAAGCTTTGCAAATACATTAATGACAAAACAGATAACTTCTATATAGGCCCCATTATCCATGTCAGTATAAACTCATATACTGAGAAGAGAGCATTTTATTAAATATCTTCTGAAGACAGCAGAATAGAAAACAGAAGAAAAATGGTCACCGAAAAATTTAGTGCTGAGGAACACATCATATTTTTCACCATTTGCCATATTTACTGAAAAATCAATGGCAGATCTGTAGTGCGACCGTAATGTGACACACTCATTATAAGTTAACGTCCTATTACATCAGTTCATTTGTGTAAAACCTTCTGCTGGATTGGCAAATATTAGTAGCATTGTCAGATAGGAAACAAAAGCTAGGGTCATCTAAGGATGAGAAGGAAAGGGGTATCTTTGGGAATGGTGATATTTTATTATTGGTTTTATATAAACATTACATTCAACAAATGATTTCAAATTAATTAACAAAATACACACAATCCAACAAGAATCAACAGTTAAAATAGATGAAGTAATGAAGTAAAGCACAAGAATATTAGAATGATAATAAGAAATTGAAATTGAGAGTAGTGTATGCATCAAATGTTGAGAGTTTTTTATTCTTGAGTGAATTGGGCCAAAGAAACGGCTCTGAAGTTTTGAGCAGTCAACTTAAAGGAGACTTGATCAGCTTTATGATTCACAGTGTTTAATGAGATAAAAAACAAACCAGGTCATTGCTCATGAATATTCTAATTTTTTCCCCCAGTCTATGCCCAGAGATTAATTTCTCTTGTGGATTCTTAGCACTGAAACATGGGAGACAGTATTCTTACAGTATTTTCCCAATGAGCTTACTTACAATTTTCTACTCTGTAGACTGATAGAATTATACCCCAAAGCAACAAAGTAATAAATCTTTGGGGAACTAATAGAATGTGCTTGAGGGGTGATGCTTCCTGCTGGAATGGCATAATAAAAGACAGATTTTAAAGTATACTAAGGACTGGTTAGGCTCTGCATCCTCTTGAGATTATTCTCTCTCTCTCTCTCTCTCTCTCTCTCTCTCTCTCTCTCTCTCTCTCTCTCATTTTAATTTTTTATTTTTTGTTTGAGATCGAGATTTTGAAATACCTGGTTTAGATAACTAGTTAGCTTGGCTGAGTGATATGCTTTAACTGATAGCCCTGTAGGGAATAGGATTAATGTGCTTTCGTGAAAATTGAGAAGAGACAAGAACATGTAACTGAATAGGACACCCTGCCTCCCACAGAGGTGACCTCAGGATGTGCCAACATTTTCCTCAATAAGAACATTCTCTTTAAGGATATGGAAAAACATCTTCTTGGCCATGGTGTTCATAAAGAACCAAATTAATTTGGCAACATCGTGTCAGGGAGAAAATAAAAACTGATTTATGTTCTCATAAATTTTTCAGTGTGAATTGACAAAAATCAAATAGAAATAATTTTAATCTCTGAAATTTGAGTCTGAAAATTGATAACATGAATTTATCTAAGAGATGTAGAACTTTAGAAATTAAGAACCACGAAAATAAAAAGATCAGGGAAGGAAAACAGTCCAACCTTCATCACCATCTGTTTGTTCTTCCTTTGTGTACCTGAAACACACACCTGGAATCCTGATATTTGTCTGCCTTTAAATATACACCACTAAACTAAAGCTCTATAATGGAATGATTTTGATTTATGTCTTTACAGCAATTAGCATCAATTTTGCTTGTGTGCTATGGTAAGCAAGTCAATGCTGGTTGAATGAATTAATGTTACTTGTTAGTTTTTAGCTCCATTTACATAAGTAAAAATCACTTTGCTAGTTTAGGAATACCCCAAAATTTTATTCATATATTGGTTGACAAATAAAATATATGCTTTATAAATTTAAGATCTGGGATGAGGAAGAAATAAAAATTGGGGATATAACTTGACAAGTTAAAAAAAGAGAAAGCCTACAAGTTGACAGGAAAAAAAAAAACCCTAACAATACATTTTTCTATTTTTGCTCATCATTTTCATATATTTGAAATAAAACAACTAAAACCTCTTAGTCACACTCTTTTACAACATTGGTTTAACAAGTGCCATCAAATATTTAATTCTTATCCAGTAAAGACAAAACTCTGAATTTTTATGCTGGTCCAGGGTTTTCAGCGATGATGTGGTTTCCAGGTGAGAACAAAACTGTGGCGAGCAGAGTGGAGAGTTAGTCTCAATAGGTGACGTCTGGGCGAGGGCAGAGCTACCTTGGGAATTAGACGCATTTGCTCTGATTCTCAGCCGGTAAATGGGTATCCTCCCGACAGTTTCAAAGTGGTTCTGGTGGTGTTTAACATCTCTCCCGGCGGGGGGCTAATCTCATAAAGATTTCAGCCACACAAGCAACAGTGTCTGGGGTGTAATGATTGCTTTGAAGTTTGTTTGCTCGCCAGTGCATTTAAAGTGTTTAAATGTTCCAGGAATAGGATTAGATGCCCCAGTGAATTCATTTCATTTACCCCCAGCAGTGGTTTCCCTATGCTAGGAGAGGTTTACATGGTATCAATTTAAAGGCATGCTGCTTTTGAAGATTTTCTCCTTCACCCTCTCAATTTTCTATCTCTCTCAAGGTCTTGCCTAGAAAAATGTTAGGGGTCAGGCCTCAGTAGAAAGGGGCATTATTGTTATGCCCTTAGAGCATACTCAAGATAATTTACTGAATCACCTTCTAAAGTGTTGTTCGCTCAATGAGAGGAAAGAAGAAAATGAGAACAAAATTAAGGCAACTTTAAACTTAGGAGAAGATTAAATATGGATGTCGAACCACTGCACAGTGCCAACCTCTAGATCAGTCACGCCTTTTAGAAGAGAGAATTTTGAATCCAGATCATTGCACTAGTTATGCAGCCAGTTAATTTCAGATCACTTTTTGGAGCTTTGCCCTTAGGAAGTACAATGAATGTATATCTCCTTCAAACATAACCCAAACATTGTATTTGGAAATAATTGACTTGTAGAGACCCTCCATGCCTAGCAGTTCTTTTATGCTGAATTGTAATATACTGATTTGCTCCATCGGAAAATAGATTTGGCCTCTCTATGTATATGGAAGGTAAAAAGTTCTCCTGGGCTACTGAGTCCACTGAAAATGATTTCTGGGAGGAGCAAGAATTAATGTGGAGGATATTTAATATTCAACATGTGAAAATATTCTCTGAATATGAATAAAATCTTTACCGCATAAGAATATATTATTATTCAATATCCACATTCTCATAGGTAGCTCAAATGATATATTTTAGCTAAATTTCATGAAAATTCTTGGGATATCGCCGTATAGACACTTGCCAAATAGATTTAACTGTATTTCTACTCTCCTTAGAGGATTGTTGTATTTCAGACATTTCGGTTGTTATTAAAAAAAAAAAAAAGAATATATATTAATTTTAGAATACTTAGAAACACAAAGTTTATAAAGAAAAAACAAAAAGTACAGATAAATTCCCATAGTGCTGCTATAACTACTGTTAAAATATTGAGATATTTCCTTTTCTACATATATTCTTTTCATAATTATAATCGTGCTATAGATAAGTGCTTTCTTCACATAGGTTGTGTCACGAGCATGTGCTCATGTCATTAAAACTGTTGCTCAATGTAATTACAATGGCTGAATAATATTTTAGTAAAGGATAGTTCATTTCAATATTCATTTTTGTTAGACATTCAGAATTTTCCCATCCTCTTGGTTTATAGTTTTTATATAGTTAGAAATAATTCTAATTATTTTATTAGGATGAATTTCTACAATTGGAATTAACTGGGCCAATAGTTCTGAACATTTTAAGGATTCTGATATATATTATCAAATTGTTTTTCAGAAATGCTCTATAAAATTATGAGAGGTTTAATGTTTTAAAATATGGTTATTAGCTTTAGCCTTTTTTTTTTTTTTTTCATGTTCTTTACCTATAACCTTGTCATTTGCCTATTTTCCTTTTGGGATATTTCTATTATTCTTAGTGTTTTTTTTAAAAAAAACTCATCATATTGACTGTATTATCTTTTTCTGTATTCATTACAAATATCTTCCCAGGCTAAGAATTATTATTATTTTATGTATCTCACACCTCTTATCTTACTGCTATGGCCCCTGAATAAAACTGTTTAAATGACCCATTTTAGAACTATATATTTTTAAAAAACAATTTTGAACTCAGAAATTATGAGTACTACAGTATTATGAAGAACTAATCACAGAATTGCTAAAGTTATTATGATAAAACATTTTCTAAGAGACTAGGATACATTTCAACTGTTAGCTTTCACTGGATAATCATGCTCTTTCCTTTTCTCCACACACCCTTCAGTCCCCATTACCACCTCCTCTTTGTTTTCCCCTGAAGGAGAAAAATATTCTTTCTTTAAAGTAGAGTGAGCAATCAATTGATCTTCTCTTCCCACTGTCTGGTTAGATTACCTAGGGACCTGCAGCAGATCTCTTAGAGTATGGTTTGCTTACCACACACAAAAGACTCTGCATGCAGAAAATGCTAATATCACTCTGCTTGATCCTATTTTAAGGGACTTGCTCATCCCATAGTTAGTGTTCCGATGCATAATCAGCTAGGCAATGTGGCTCGACAGTCCGATCACACTTTTGTTTAGTTTGCCAACAGTAAATTGGCATAATCTCTTACTGTAGTTACTTTATAGTTATGATATGCTTAAATTATACTGTAGGCACTGACCAGTTTTTAATTTTCCTTGATGACCCAGGAGAACTAAGACCATCTTTTGGCCTTGAGTTAAGAATTTCTGTTATCCATAGTTAACACCAGTTTTGGATTAAGATAATTTTATCCTCACTTGTAAACCAGACTTGGTGTTTTGCTAGGCTTTTATGGAGAATTAATAAGAGATAGCCTAGAAGATATGCTCAGGTATCAGACAGTTAGAAATCTTTGTTTCCTTTCCTGTGGTTATTAATTTTGAATTCTCTTTAAAAAGGATTATTATAATTGCTCATTTACACAATTATAGAAGTACTTTAAGTTTGTATTTTAGGGTAAAAAGGCTTGCTCTATAACATGACCTATGGGAGAGATTATGAAGATCTTCAACTGTACATGATGGGGGAACAAACATCACTTAAGCTGGGCTCTGCTTCCTAAACAAGTATTTAATCTCCTCATTAAAGATATATGAAACTAAAAATCAATGAACTCCGTTAGAGCTTTTTAGCGGAACTAATGGATACACCTTGTCTAACATTAGAAACTTCACTTGTGGTTTACAGCTGTACACGAGGAGAAAACATGAATCTAGAAATAAGGTTTCTGGCTAGAGTAATAATTGGGCTGTGAGTTCTGGATAAGCAGGCCTCATAAATATATAATGTATGGAATAATGTATTGCCAATTCACATTCTCTCACATTAAATAGATATAGTGAACTCTTACTATAAAGCTCAAGATTAAAGTCGGCAGAATTCTGCTTGGATATGTGCCCTATTGAGACCCATTAGAAAAACTCTTAACTGTGTAAATTTAAACTTCTGACATGCTGACATCATGAACTATTTAAACTGGAAAATATAAAAAACAGACTTAATTTCACCAGGCAAATACAAGTAAAATAATGGTATATTTCAGGTAAGTCATATACTGTCCATTTGGACAAACACCCAGAACTTGAAATGAAATACAGATAAACCATTTTTATCAATAATACTATAGCATCTCTAAGAAAATCTTAGAGCATTCATAACTTTCTCATTTCACTGCCAGATTTCAAAGTGTTATTTTTTTGTCTACACATTGTAAGCAATGTGAGAAAATATGATGAAAACGTAAGAGAGATCATAAGCGCCATGAAACCAGAAACGATGTCTATCTTTTTCAAAACAAAAGTAGATTGCAGTGCATGATAGGCACTCAGATTTTCGTTAAATCAATGAATGAGGCATGATGAAGATAATGCATGGAGCTTGGCTAGATTGTCAGCTAATGTAGCAGTCCACCTTGGGTCATGAGGAGTCAGCAAAGTACTGTTTTACATAGCCCCAGCCCTGGATCTTTGACAAATCTTTGCTTCATCGATCATTGTGTAGATACATCTCTAGGCATTCCATTCACGCTTTTGTAGCTCTCACTTAGTAAAGAACAAAACGGCTAAATGTGAGCTCTATAAATGTGACAATCAGATCGAAGGGACCTGCTATTGATTCTAAGCATAGAGCCAGGTGGCCAATAAGAATTATAAAACAAATGTCTCTTGGGAAATGGAGAAGAGTATGCCGCACAGCATTTTGGTCCAGTAGATGTCTCTTTTCTCTGAACAGAAGGAAACATGCCACGGCAGGTGCAGAAAGCATTATCAGAAGTTTTTCCGAGTGCATGTTGAAGAAGTCCTAACGGAAGAATTGAAGCTTAGCAGTTCCAATGCTGCACAAAAGATAGAAGCATGTAACAGAGAATTAGGAAAAAGGAAGAAGATACTCTGCACAATCACAGGACAGATGTGTGACCCTTGGCCATACCAGTGAAGGCTTACAACAAAACCTAGTACGGAGTTCATTCAGATGTTCCGCTGTAGTTACCCCTATTCTATTCTATTCACCATCATTTCTTGCTTTTTCTTCTTCAAATAAATATTTAGTAATCTCTATATTGTTGCTTCCAAAGTACAGGTTCAGTCCTTTTAAAAGAATCCTTTTGTTGTTTTGCAAAATCCCAACCTGAAAAAAATCCCTTTTGCCAAGAGGACAAAACTAATAGAACAAACAATAGCTTCACCATTATCTTGCTTTCCTGATGGAGCAATACAGGTGAACACATCCATACAATCCATACATAATGAGCTCACAAAAGGTTGCACAAACTGATGAACACCATTCGGAATGATTCATTAGAAGAAAGCTATCCTGAGGATAACCAGCTATCTGGGCACAGCTGCCTGAATTTAAAAGTCACCATAAATGGCTAACATCTCATTGGGTCATTTTTTTTTTTTTCAGTTTTAGTGGGTGAAATTATCTAGTCAAAAAGAGTCATAACTAGATATTTTCATTGCATGAGAGGAGTCTTGTAATTCAAAATAAAGAAGAAGAAAATTTAGCTGAGGTCTGGCTCAATAGAAATTTCTAGGGATTGAGAAGGAGCTCTATTTTGTGATGCGCAGCAATTGACAAAAAAACGTTTGTAAATGCTATGCCAAGTTCCTCTATATTACTTTCATTTCATGGAGTCTGAAGAGAGTAGAAAGCAGAATTTTCTTGTCAAAAATATGGCATTGCTATCTTCTCCCAATCTTAATGAATTCTGTCTGCAAGATAACCCTTATAAAAACAGTGAAACCTGCTTTTTGGCTCCTAGGTTAATGATATATATATATATTTTTAACTGAGTTTATGTGATTTTACGCTAGTATTTTAAAATCATAATACTTACTAATTACTGTTCTTTTTTAATGTATTATAACCTATTCAACTCTATGAATTTTATTGATAATTCACCCTAAGGCAATTCAAAGCCAATTATATAAACCAAATATATAAAGTAAATATTATCATTATGAGGGCATGCTTTTCAGAACTAAAAGAAGACAATGTTGAGGATGATAAATGACGCCATATGGAGTGGAAAGAGAAAACAATTGTTGATAATTTTTAAGAGAGACGTCAGAGAAAGGAGTGGAAATAGACACTGATCACCATGAGGTATTGAATTGGGGAGGAAAAAAAGTAGCCTTTCAAATTACTGAGCCTATGAACAGTAAGTTTCTTGTAAAAATGCACACAGTTGTCTCTACTTTTCTAATTCTACTTTAGCAGGAAATTTCCTTGCTGTTTTACATTCTCCACATTGTTATCTGCATTTAGGTCTCGGCTCAAATGTTATCTCAGGAGAAGGTCTTTCCTGATGACCTTATGTAAAATAGCGAGAATCTTTCTTACTTCATGTGCCTTTACCCTGCTTCTGCCTTTATTTCTCCTCATAGCACTTAAATGTCAATTACAGCGTGTATGTATGTTCTTTTCTGTAGTGTCTGTCACCTCTCACTATAATCAGTTGTGTAAGAAAAAGGACTTTGCTTTCTTTTCTGTTATCTTTTTGGTGTATAAAACTTTGCCTTACATAGCAGGTGCTCAAAACATTTTATTGAATGAAATTACGGACATATGGCAATGAAGGGTTCTTAAATAAAATCTCATTGTTTAGAAAAGAAATGTATACTTTATAATGTAGTCAAGATAAGCAAAGTCCCTGTCTACTCATATGTTTTGTTGATGGCTTAACATACACTGCCAACAAATAATAATTCATGTCATGTAAAATAACATGTGTGTGCTAACAATAACTCAGAGTTTCTGCACTAGTAAAAATTAGGCTTCTTTTTCCTGAAAAAGGGGATCACAACATTAAAATTAATGGTTAACTACAGAGTAAAAATGTCTAAGAATTGAATACTGTTAAAAATGATGTACCTCTTTGCCAAAATATAATTATTATAAATTTATTTTTATAAGAAAACTACATATAATAGAAACTTTAGAAAATATTTGAAACACTAAAAGGAAAATGTAAATTGCATTTTATGTCATCATCAGAGGTAATTAATATTAATTTAATATATATCTTATATAAGTGTTTCAGGTGACATTTACAAAGAATTAGTATTATATTTTACAACTATTTTTAAATTTGCTTTTTTCTATAATATATAAAAATATTTTCTCAAATCATTAAATGTTTAGTCTTTAACACATTTTAATAGTTTCATAGTATTTTACTTTATCAGTGAAAATTATTAATTTAGTCAGTTCCCTATTGTTAAACATTTACATTGTTTATGATTTCTCACTGGTAGAAATAATATTGCAAAAAGAAATCCTTAGAATAAACTTTTATACTTACCCATAATTATGTCCTTAGTATGTATTTCTGTAAGTGGAACTTCTAAGCCACAGGAAGTATATATTTTTCATTCTTCTACTACTTCCAAATTATTCTCCAGAAGTATTGCAAATTATTCTTCATACATCAGTGTACAGAGTTTAAGTATATTTTTATATAATTAAGAGAAAATGTTAATATTTTGACAGCTAACATGAAAGTTAATTTTAAAACATGTTTTATTTGTTTGAAAAAAATAATACATGCTTATGGTAGAAGGTAAGCTCCCTGATGGCTTAGAAGTCAATAGTTTCTTTGTATGAAGCAAGGGTAGAAAAAAATTTTTTTCATGTTGAATTGAATAAAATGGTGACAGTCCTGAACTAGTTTAATGGCCAGTTAAACCCTCATGGAAGTCAGGAGTTTCACTGGATATGAATATCCTTATTTTAAAAATAAATCAAAAATGTTACTATAAAGTTATTTGCATTGCTGTTGTAGGAACCCATCTTATGTAAAGTTAACGTTATTCATCAGAAGCTAATGTGTATGATTTTTTAAATAGAAGTTGAAGGGAAGTTGAGTATAATATTGGGGTCACTGTGGGATATCACTTAAGTTGATAAATAGAGAAATTGGAGTCCAGAGAAAGAGGGGGTCATGAAAGTCAAGTCTTCAGGATCACTCTGAAAACCTGGCAAGGAATTTGTATTTCCCATTTCATTGGGATAGTGGAGAATTGGCAGTCATTGGGTCAAGTTCATTAATTTCCTAGAGGCATGGAAGCTCCCACCTGGCACTTATCTTATAGATTAGTAAATTCTAGCTATCATTTTTGAAGATCTTTTAGCATGAATATTAAAGTTGTCCCAGGAGAAAATATTCAAAGCCAGCTATGTTATCATTGCCATTAGTTCAAGAATAGTGAAGAGAATAGAACCTCCTAACTCATATTTCCTATAGATCTTGATGAGATAAAAGTATATAGTGACTGTAGAGACAGGTCAGCATGAAAAACCTTATGTCTGAGTAAGATTACCAGATTTAGCAAATAAAAAAATTGTATATTTTTACAAAAAAATTCATTGTTTTTCTAGAATTCAAGTTTAATCAATGTCCTATATTTTATCTGGCACATTTAAGCTTCAATTCTTATAAGGATGAAATGACCACTCAGGAGATACATGATATAATAACAATGTAAATTCTTTTAAAAATACAGAACATCCTAAATCAAAGTGGTGGATTCAAATACTAGGAGTTGACATTTCTATAAGATTAGAGTTTAGTGTAGTAGTTGTCTTTACTAAGTTACCTCATGAGCCAAGCAAATGCTATGTAAACTTGGACTTGTAACACCATTGACCTGTACGGATATCTAAGACTCGAGGCTAAGGGATATAGCTACTTTAGATGTAGACCTATAAAACTGTGGTTGTATCGAACTCTTGAAATGTAAAATGCTGAATACTCATTGTCTCATTGCATTTGCCTGTTTTAAGGAGAGATGAAAATCTAAGAAATTTCTCTAATGTGATTGATATCAGCACCCAAAAAAATCGCCTCCCTGGGGTGGTTCGCTCAATGTTTAGATCTTTTGCCCTTTCTAATATTAAAGAAAGTTACTGACATTATTTATCATTATTATTTTAAATGAGTTGTTTTGATACACTAGCTACCAAACACAACTTTATCAAAATATAACCTATCAATCTCTATTTTTGTTATTTTAATGTGATATATCCTAGAAACTTAGGATATATATTTGCTTTGGTTTTGAAGTTAAAGAGACAAGAGCTTGAGACCTTAGTTTGACACTTCATCTACTAAGGACCTAGTAATTCTACCCTTAGGTAAAAGTTGCCTTGATTGTTTCTTCAGTAATAAAAAGTGATCTGTTTAGTAAAAAAAAAAAACAGCATCTTTAAATGGCTATCTAATATGTTTTAGATAAAAGTAATAAAATAAGAGAGGTACCACTGTAGATATTATTAACAACATTTATATTGATTTTAAAACATCTTCTCAAGATTATACTTGGGATACTCCCAGAATAACAAAACTGAATATTTTCCATAGAGCTCTTATTTAGCAATTGAGTTTTATAAAGCCACCCCAACCTATGTTATTATTAATATAGCAATATATAAGCCTATGTTCTGTCAAACAAAATATATTACATGACTTCTAATAGTAAGCTGTTAATTTTAGTGGATATGCTTAGAAAAATAAAATTATAAATCCTGTTCTTCTTTCTGATAAGGTTAATCAAACAGATAAAAAGCCTACCAAAATCAGTGAACTGGGTTCAAACCCTAGATTTGTGAATGTTTGTATGAATGCATATATGTTTAAGGCTTTGGGTTTTTTTCCTTCTCCTCCAGTCCTTGTGATCAGAAAAATGCCTCCCCAAAGACTGGCTCAGGCCTTTGGCACTGAGATAGTGGTAGGGCACCATCCAGGCACTTGGACTGAGAGTGAAAAGTAGAAGGAGCCCAAACCAAATTCAGACTATTGCCAGAAGAAGAGGCAGTAGATGTAGGAGAGTTAAATAAATATGCTCACCTCACATTTATGAACCATTCTTCCCTTTTCTTTGATATATATCCTTTAGAGTGACAAAGGCCACAGATCTCTTCTAGGTTGGAATACTCTACTTTCAAATTATTAATATATACGTATATTTATGAACTAACACCACCATCTACTTGTCTACCACCTCTTGTGTAAACAGCCCTAAGGCTGAGGTGTTATCATCATCCCCACTTGTACCAAAGTCCAAGCTGATATGCTTTGACAAAGGAGGACACAATGCATCAGTGGCTACACTGAGACTGGAGCCCCTGACTTTTAGCCAGCTGAGCCAGTTCTATGCGCAGAAGGAATGAATAAATCCTAGATCTTTATTCCCATTTAGCGCAATATGAACAGACAGTAGACTACACATTTGTTCCCAGACTGGCCAGATGAGACAACACAGCTACTGCTGATTTCTACAAACAATTTTTCTTCAATTCTTAGCCTGCCTGTATTGTGTTCGAGAGATATGAATGACAATGCAAAGGTCAAAAAGGCACTCTAGTTCCAGTACATCAGACAATAAGGACACAAACAAAGCTCTTTTGACTGGCTTCCATTGACGCATGAAGAAACCCATTATTGGGCCATTTGTATGTTTTCTTTAAAATGGCAACCCTTGGCAGTGATGTCTTGGTAATGATATGTTACAATGCCCTGCAAAGAGCTCATACAGGAAAAGGCTGTGGAAGTGCTGTTTCTCTCCTGTTATAAAGAAAGGTCAAACTCACGTTGCTCTTGCTGACATGGCATGAGTACTAATCTCTGCACTTCGTAGTCAACCAGAAATGAATTAGAAATAAAGTGGGCCTGTTAGACGACTTGTTTAGGGTTCCTGACTGCACTAACTGGAAATTAGCTCAGTCCTACACGTGCAGAAGCAAAAATCCCAGTTTAGACTTTCTTGCCTAAAGTACCGTAATGATAGTTCTAAGGTCTGTTATTACTTCTGAAATTACAGTCAAAAGGCTCTGATTTGGCAGCTACCAGAGGTTAAAGATTCTTTTGTTGGGGCGTTTGGCTGTTGGGATGTTGATGAAGACCACCTTAAAAATAAAAGTACAGATAAGGAGAAAAAAATCTGATTGGAAATGTGTTCAGAGCTTCTGAGCCGTTGAGCTATTTATAGTATTGACTCAACACAAGAATAACTACAGGCATATCTTAACTTAGGTTTACCTGCATATGATGACTTTTTGTTTGATTTTAACTTGAGAACACTTCTAAGAATGATGTCGTGGAGAACTGAAGATGCTGCGTTGTCCTGTAAAAATTTTCTTCTTTAAATTTATGAATACAGCAATATAACAGGATTTTATTTTCTACTTTGCTTTTCTCTTAATGTGCTCATTTGTGTCCATAATTTATTATTGGTTTCATATTGTGTAACTTTGGAAATCTGTGTCATCATGACTTTCCTTGGTAACATATTTCAAGGCTCCACCACAGTTTGAAAGAATAAATTTTGCAGTCTCCGTTATTATTATGTCTATATCACATAATGCTGACTCTTATTTTAAAGCTTGGTTTAGCATCTATAAATGATATTAAACCCTAAAGTTTCCCTGGAAAATGGAGTGTTAAGAGATCAAGAGATATGGAGGAGAGGATAGCATTGGTCCGTGGTGAAAATGATGAGGGAGTATTTACTTAAAATTCACATCAACTCCTGGGTGAGGTGTGGAGAAGGGGTAATTTAGTTCTTGGCCATTATTACTGAGTCCTATGACCTAATTTTAAGTATTTTTCAATAATCAATATAGCCTTAAAAGAGTAACAATGAAATCATAAGAAAAATGCTTTTGTAAAGGGAGAGAGAAGAATGAGAGGTATGAATATATTCAATTCACTGCTTTTCTTTTTCTTGTCATTTTTTGGTTCCTACTTGGTTTTATGGTACTTGATGGTGGCCAGCTTTTTCCTATCTGTGAAACACTAAAAAGAAACCTTTATAAAGCTTTAAGCCATTTCAGAAACTCATGCTCTATTACATTCAATCTGGGAGGTACTTTGAGGAAGCTGAGTATTTTGCTTTTTGCCCTCTGTCTTTAGGGCAGTGTAATAAAATGGCTATAATAATAGGGAAAGGAAATGGGGAAGAAATCATGTGACCAAATGACTTATGGAGAAACATGTTTCCCTAGTGTTCCTATTCATTTATCTCTACTGTATAATGCATTTTTCTTGTTTTACTGGGTAATTAAACCTTCAACACTCCCAAGTTTGTGAGGAATCTGAATCCCATTATGGGAGATGCCTGAGTTTGATTCCCTTGTATTATTATCAGGAGTTGGCCTCGTTCAAAGGGAATGCTTTTGATAATGTTTGGAGAGGTCTCCAAGGAGAGTCCCTACTCTGGGCAAGTTAAGCACTGTCACATGTCTTGGCAAGGTTTACTGAACTTTTAGGTTAATTCCTACAGCTGTTTCTCCCCCTCCTACCTAAATTTTGTTTTAAACTTATTGCCTTGTCTGCTTCTTAATAGAACAGGATCGTTTTTCAGAGGTAGAGCTATTCTGTTCTTTCAAGTTATATTTTTATAAAAAGGAAAAAAAGAAGAATCCACATCAAAGCCCTCATGGGAGAGACCACAGGTTTTCTGCATGTGTCTCTTCTAGTATAACAGTAGTCTGATACCAATCCTGGAAGATGAATTACTTAAAAGTTACACTTTCCATTCTGACCCTTTGGATTTAAAGCCAGCTCTTATGTCATGTGTCTTTAATCTCAAATGCACAGCAAGGATCATAATTTACATTTACTTGTTTTCTGATCTAGGGAGGAGGAAGCTGCAAACTTCTGTTTTGTATGTTGCCTCTTTTTTGGATACTCTGAGCATGCATTTTATTAAACTTTATTTTGATCCTGAGTGAGCAAAATAAAATCGTTCTAATTTTTTTTCCTGAAAAAAACACCTAAATAGTCAACTATATCTCTCACTTCCCTAAGAATTTATTTAAAAACTAGAAGACTAGACAATTTTACAATGTGACAGTTTTGAACAAGAACTTTATAATATCTAGATGCACCTAGAAATAGAAGATGCAATTTGAAAGACTAGATACTATTTTTGCTTCTTTAAAGAAAATCAGGAGAAATCATATTCTAAAACTTCAGCAACTAAATGAAATAATGAAATAACAAGTGAAGGAAGATTTTTAAATCTTGAAGTAAGTTGTATTCTTAAAAATCTATTTACTAAGCTACCTGAGTTTTAAAAAAATATTCTGGGCTTGAAAAAAGCCAAATATTTTGGCTAAAAGAAATAATGAGGCATTGTTGTATCATGGAATTTTAGAGTCATGGGATTTTTCTTAGTGTTTAATGATTTTATAGGTAACAAAAACTGAATGAGAAGTAAAATTAATTTTTCTTATTTTTTTAGTGAAAATTCCTCTGCAACATTTTAATTTTCAGTATACTTCTCTTTGGAAAAGAACAATTAAGACAACATTAAATTATTAAGAAAACATAGGCTATCTTAACAGCAGTCTTTGTGATTAAATAGAAAAATATCACTTAACTCTTTGAGAGACCTGAATTATGGTGGTAGCATTTCTGGGAACTGTGATCATGGATCAGACACTAAACCTTCATGAGTTCCAATGTTTTTATCTGTAACATATCACTCTAGGCTCTGATATTCTATAATTCTATAAATACATATTTTCTAAATATATATTTCCACTGAAAACCACATTGACTTGGTTCATACTATGGTTATAATCCTGATTCCAGTTTTATCTTCTTAAATCTGGGGCCAAGACTGCATATTTTAACACAAAGAATAATTTTACTCCTCCCTTTCCAGCAAAAAAAAAAAAAAAAAAAAAAATTTTCTTCAAGAGCGTCAAAAGCTCAGAAACCAGGTGTGGTTTGTGTAGGTATTCATTATGAATTTGCTGCAAATTATAATTATAGAGCTAGCCAAACCAAAAGCTGCACTTTACAACAGAGGTTTAAGAGGGGACAGAGATTTAAGAGATTCTGAAAACACTTCTTAAGAAGTGTTTAAGTGTCTTAATTTTAATTTGGTAGAATGGCAATACAAACTAGGAAGAATTCCCCTATCCTTTACTCTCAAGGACTTTTTCTGTCTAGCTTTCTGGAGCTTTTGGTCAGGGTGCAAGACTCACTCCATACTTAGGGGGACAATGCATCATGGGGTTATAGCGAGGCTCTGATTCCAAATGAGCTGGAATTTGGTCTTGGCTGTGCCATTTGCCAAAAATTTAATTTTGGAAAATTTAAGCTTTCTGAGACTCTTTTTTCCTCATTCAGTTATAAATCAGGATAACAACACCTACCTGGTCAGTTTCTTGTTAGAATTGGAGATAATCTTCACCTCACATAAATTGTAATGTGTGTTCAATAAGCCAGAGATGTTAGTGACATTATTTGGGGTAGCTGACTACTTGTGTCTTTTCAAGAGTAATTGAAAAGCTGTGGAGGTTGTTGATAATGATAGCACAGTCAGGGAGGGTTGAAAACAGAAGGCACTAAAAGTGATGGGCACAGGTGAGAAGCATACTCTAGCAGGAAGATTTGGAGAAAGCTTAACCTGTGAAAGGTGAAGAGATGCGTAAAGTCCAAATAATAGAGTAATTGTGATGACTCCACTATTTTATTGATGTATGGCTCCAGTAGGCTGCCTGCCTTGTTCAAGTAGAGAATTACTTTATGTCCTTCAGATCCAGATAGTATCATAAGTCAAAAGCATACATTTTAACATAGTAAATTTTATTTTTCTAATATTACAAAAATCCTCAGGGTTTACAGTGGATGTTTACATTTTTTTTTCTGTCAGGATCCTTTCCATCTCTTCTGTGGGAGCAGCCCCGTAATATCCTTTAGAAACTCAATTGCCCTCCTTTCTAGTCTCAACTAAGTGATTTGCTGGAGATTAATGCCACACTCAGCTTCTAAGGATGACCTTGAATCGTTTAAGCTAATCAGAACATTAAATGACATCTTTTAACAGGGAATCAGTTTGGAGTGGGCACTTGAAAACCTGTAAGTCTTTTGGGGGTCTCAAGACTTTTTTGAAATGCTGGGGCATGGACTCTTTTTTTCCTTCTGGATTTGAAGAAAGAAGCACAGAGCCTTGGGACTTGCCTAAGTTATTTAGGATTGCCAGGGTAGAAAATGCCTCAGAAAAAGATCAACAGCACAAAAGCGGAGCATAGAAAGGAAAAGATAAAACAGATACATCACTTCCAATTTGAGTTAGTTAGTCAAGCACACATACATTTCACTCTTGCTCATCATGATGTTATTTCATTGTGTAAATACAAAATCTCTCTATATAAGAAAAGAACTTGTCTAGAAAAAGCCTAATCTGGTCTCCCAAATGCATTTTACTTGTATAAGCTAGTTTTGGTTGGGTTTTCTGAAACTGTAAAGATGCTAATGACACACCTGTTAATAGCAAAAATTTAGAAATAAGCAAAGAGAGAAAAATACTTTCTATTTATAATCTTAACAAATATAGACCATCATATGTGGAATATGTATGTACAGTTATCTATTTTTCTGTGTATATATACACAGGTACACATTGAAGTATTTAAAAATATATTATATTTTTTGCTAAAATTATAGGCAGATTTTTTATATATAATTGTTATACTACAATCACATTTCATTAAAATCTGTTCCATTGATATATCGTAATTAATTTAATCAATTCCCCACACTGGACAATTAAGTTATAACTATTTTCATTATTGTAAGTGATATTGTAATGAACAACCTCGTAGATAGGCCTGATACATATTCTTAAATGTTTTCAATAGAAAAAATTCTGAAAAGTGGTTTCAATGATCAATGTGTTTGCATATTTTTAAAATATGGATCCATTCATGTGTCTTACAGAATATGTATACCAATTTTTACTTAACAGTGACTGAAAGATCTTTCATTCAACAAAATATCATTGTTCTAGTAGAACTTTGTCAGTATGATAGATATAAAATGCTATAAGGTACATCCCATGTAGAGATGTGTAGACATGAGGTAGAGCTTTTGTAGATACTAGTGAGCACAAAGAATTTTTTCTCTTAAAGCTGCAAGAAATTGAACTATGGGCATGTTAATACGGAGCTACAAGATTAATTTGGCAATATATTTTAGTTGAACAAATGTTTTTATGTATTTTTACTGATTTATTGCTTATCTATAGTAACTGTTTTTAAAGGTAAAACACTAAACTCATTGAGAACATATCAAGATTTTAAAATATTTAAGTTACTCTATGCAGTAGCAATTGATGGTTTATAACTGAATTTGATATTGTTTACCTTGAGAAAATATATGCATGAATACTTTTATGAGTGTATGGTTTTGTGTAGCAGGCAACATAGTGTGTTACTGGCACTATTTTTCTTTATTCTTATTACTGTTCAACTAAAGATGTTTTTAAAGGTGATTTTCAAAAAGCTGACCTAGTTACCTGAAATGCTTCAGTTTTCAATGCTAGAGTAGGCATTGCTTTTAAAGATTCTTAGCAAGGCAATGGAAAGAAATAAGGAGAAGATAGGGAATATAAGGAAAAGCATGTTAAGAGTAGCATTGAATGATTTGACTCTAAGTCACTCTGGTCAAATATAGTGCACAGGTCTTTGCTTTCAAGCTACTGAGCTTCCCTGTCTTAAAGGCTGAATGACTGAGGTCACCACAATGTAATACTTCAAAATACTCATCTGATTTGGTTGAAATATCCTCTAAGCAACTCACTGATTCTTTCAGGTCAGGGTTAAGGTACATATGACAGCACTGTTACTGACCAGAGAATTATCAGACATCAAAAGATGTAATTGCTAGAAATATGAAGGGCTGCCGAAGATAGAGATGATTTTTTTTTTTTTTTTTTTTTTTTACAAATCCCATTTCAAAAATGGCTATACCTTTCTCACCTTGACAGGGAAAGTAGATCTTCATGAAATGCTTCCACTAGCTTCTTTGTCTGGGTGACTATGAACACTTGAAGACAAAAACCTTCCTGATCCTTACAGCTATATCCGTTAACTCCTTGAAAACCAAATAATGTGCACGCTCAGCTGCTGAACTGTTTTAATGAGGTGCCACTGATTTTAATGGGGCAAAAAGATGGATGATTTACACCAGATGTCCATAAGGGCCATTTGGGGATTGCTTTGCTGGACACATAGTACATCATGTTGCTCGTTGAATTCTTAAGGGGTTAACTTGACCTTTCCCTTTAACACAGCACTAAAAATAATGTAATTTCCATTCTCAGTGTCTCTTTTATTTATATAGAAAAGCTTCATGACAAACCCACCAAGCCTCTGAGAGCAAGTTTCTCATTTATGTCTTTGCCATCCATAAACCCTAGTGGGTGATTTTGAAAGCGAGAATAGACACTGGTGGATGCTTCACTCATGAGCATGAACCAGGCTTTTATTATCAACACTACTAGCATTGAATTATTTCAGGATGAAAGGTATTATTTTCTGAAGATTGTTGATCAGTGTTTTATGCCTCATTTCTAGAAGTTTATTTCAGCTCAGATAATTAATACTCTTTCCCTTTGAGGCATGAAAATGAAATTAAAAATTAAAGAGAACAAAGCATAAATCTTAAACATAACACCTTAGGCATTATATTACATTGCTCTTCCTTATTTTCTAGAATGTAGTGAAATGTGCTTCACTATTTATTAGAAATTATCAAATTTTAAGATATAGAATTTATACGATAGAAACAACTGACGTTTATTAGGATTCTTAATTCAGAACATTTTCTCTTTAACAGAGGATAAGAGTTCTGAGTGTTAATGTTTCGCCTTTTGCTTGGGTCTGACACCTGGATTTGACATTCTTCTGAGGTCCTTAATGCACTTACTTTAGTTCCATATAAAAATGAAAGAACTTCTTTATTTGGTGGTTATCATGACCTTTGCAACAAGTGAAACTTTATCTTTTACTATTTATGTCTTTGAAAATCAGATATTATAATTAATTGAAAAAGAAATACAGACTCAAAGGCTTATAATAATCAACCAACAAGGAAGGCACATTGTTGTTGAGGATCTGACTAAATGATAATTCATCATTTCTTTTTCTTTTGCTGTGTTTTCAGGGTTTACCTAATATTTTGGACTCTAGATGAGGAATTTTATTTTGCTTTGGAGGTAGCATAGTAATAAGCACATAGTCAAAAAAAATCCCTATGTTATTCTTATTGCAAATTTGAATTATGCACATTGAGAATTTTTACATTTAGATGTTCTTTTGTGATGTCTAAGTATTTTCTTAAAAATGTAACAATTTGTAAATTAGATTGTCTTCTTAAAAAAAAAATACTACTTGTACAAACAAACCAGAAAAAGAAAAAAAAGTAGGAAAATACTCCACAGATAAACAGATATCTCTCCCCTCATAATTTTCTGATATTGAAATGTAGATCATAGGTATTAGTCTGAAGGATAATAGAAGTGTGATTTCTCTTTCTAGTCTTAATGTGTTATTTACTTTCAATGTGAATTTGCCAGTTAATCAAGATTACTGAAGTATTTCACTCTTGCTCATCATAATTTTGCTGTTTAAGTACAAAAACCTTTCATTACATGTTAGATGGCATTTCTTACCTCACTAATTACTTGTTTTTACTCATACAGAAAGGATGCAAGCTTTGTCTCCGATTATCTTTAGTGGCCTTAATCTAATTTTCCTATTTTGGTATTTCATGTATCTATGTGCCTGTGTCTGATCTTGCAATGCTGTGGTAATGCAAGCTAGTTTTGCAAAATTTTGCTTTGTAGGCCTATACTTTCTTTCATTTTTCCTCTCGTAAAATTTTGACCCGATTATGAGTACGTAGTAAGACTTAGTACAAAAATGACCCCAAATATCCACCTGTCCCTGTATAGGCACTTGTTGAGGCCCTTTAAATCTGTACCAACTTTGTTAAACTGTTTTCTATTGATCAGTAGAATACAATAGAATGGATAATGTGCCTATTTTAAGTCTAAGACCCTTGAAGTCTTGTAATATATACTTGCTCTTCCTCATTATCCCTCTACCTTCTCCAAGAAAATGCACCTGAAGTAACTTACTGCATGATGAGAGATATGCAATCCAGTCACCGACATTGTCCTATCAGACATATTAGAGAGCCTAGCCAAGACTAGAACCAACTAGCTGAGTCCAACCTAATTCTTAGCCCACAGTATTAAGATACAAACAGATGATTATTTTTAAAGCTTATTTATAGCTTGTTTTGCTATACAGCAATAGCTTTAGACTCAAATAGATTTAGATGTAAATAGATTTGGACTTAGAGTCAAAAAAAAAAAAAGGGCTGGACACTATTATAGTCAACATTGAGCTGTCTATGTGGTATGTGGAGCTTTGCTCCACCTGAGCCTGTTGCCTTTTGCTCTATAATGTTCTTTTTTTAGGGCTTACAATTTATCTGCCAAGTTCTCTCTTTTAAATGACTATGTAGCATTTTCTCTTCTCCAGAGTCAGCTAAGGACAAGGAAGAAAGAATTTTTCCTTCCAAGTCCTTCATCATATTCTTCAATTTAAGTAATATTCCCAATATTTTATAATTAAAATAGATTGTCTTGCTTTTTGGTTTGCTGTTATTTATTTTCTCCATAGATGGCTGTGTGATATCCTTCTTTTATAAATTTACATGAACTAAAGTAAATTTACATTCTGGAAACATTGAGAGCCTTTGGACATTTATTGTTATCAAAAAGAAACTTTTAGTTTTACAAACTTCTTTAAGGGAATTAGTATTCTGAATGCTGAACTAATCAGTGTTACTGGGGCAAGCAACAGAAAAAAATTTCCAGTTAATTAAACAAAAAGTAAATTAAAAAATCCTCATGTCATTAATTTACTTCTACAAGATTTCAATTTCCTAAGTAAGGACACCTCTGACTGAAAAAAGGTATCTAACTGCTTCATAATTTTATAATGGGCTTTTGCATCTATTTTGGAATGTGCTGCAAATAAGAATTTTTAAATTAGAAGCAGCCAAGAAATAGTGTCTTTTCCTATCTCTTTTGCTATTTAATGTTCCCATGTATCATTTCCCCCTAAATATTCTTACATTGAAGATAAAATTTTCAGTAACAATAGTATCACTTCTGCGTAATCAAAAATGTATTTATTCTCTCCCTAAAAGAATAGTAAATAAAAATCTTCTAATTGACTATATCAAGCCTCAAGTCTAAGTTTAAGAGTATTGGTCATACTTTTTTTCACTATCTGATCTTAATATTCTGTACCTTTCAGACTAAAATATATTTAACAACAACATAATTTACGTCTAACTATGAAGAGAAAAGAAAGAAAACATTTAGTTTAAATAGCTATATACATAAATAGCAAACAAATAAATTTGTATAGACGCTACAGACCTCGTTTCTAGAATTATTAATGAGGCCTTAAGTAGTACTTGCAATTTCCTTCCACTTTCCATGTTTCCATTGCTTTCTTTCTGTCAATACCTCATCTAATTGGTATTCTTATCCAGTGGGATGTTCCAAATTTTTGTTTCTGAGGAATGAGGGCCCTTGCAATGCTATCTAATAGAGCTTTCTGTGATGAGGGAACCATTCCACATTTGCAACTGAGAAAAATACTAATTCCAAAGTTGTTCTTTCTTGTCACACTCGGAATCTATTCCCATGCATGCTCTCAAATGTCAAATATCTCCAAATAAACTTTCCAAGATGGTAGCTACTCACCACATGGCTATTAAACATTTGAAATGAGACTAATGAGATAGAGAAACTGAATTTTAAATTAGAGTTAATGCTAATTAAGTGCTAAATAGACACTTCTTACAAACAATGCAGCTATATAGCTTCAGTAGTTTTTCATTTACTTTTACCCTTAGACATTTACTTTTATCTCTAGAATACCTGGAGGTACCCCAAGGGATCACCTGGATTCATTTTATATTCCTTCTTGGTTTCTTTGAGTCTTCTAGATCCTCTTAGAGGGTATAATTAGATTATTGGAAGGTGTACGGCACATGATCAATCTACTTCATTATATCTCCCTAATTTTTTGGATTTCATTTTAAACCAAGAGACTCATGTTATTTCATCTTAATTTAGAGTGGATCTTTATTGTTTTAGAATTTAGCCATACCAGCAAGTAATCAATCCACTTCTAGTTGAGTGTCTGGGTAAGCCTCCAGATTTTGGTGTGGCTATTTGCCCCAAGACCTCAGTTCTCGGATGGATCTGAGAAATATCACTTATTTTCATTTATTCAGCTTTTTCTTGTTGTAAGGACGGAATGAAGACTTCTAAGCTTTTTTAATGTCAGAACTGAAACCACAAGTCCTCCACTTACCACTTGTATCCATTGAAACAATTTCTAACAGTCCTTGAACTATTTTGTATCTCTTCCTTAGTTTTCATAGTCTTTCCTTTCAGCAGGCTTCTCTAAGGAGACTGAGCTGTGCTTTTCACATACAAAAAGAAAGAAGAAGATTGCTTTGATTCTATGGAGCCAAACAAAACTGTCTACCAAATGTTTGATGGCAAAATTCGAAGCATGATTTTCCCAATTGAGTATGCACTATTAAATTTATATACTCAGAATTCTACATATCTAATAAATATGGAAAATCTTTTAGAATGTTTTAGATACACATGCCAATGTATATAATCATAATTTGCTTGCCATTTTTTTTTTTTAGGACATAGACAAAACCCTTAATATGGTAATTGAGTTATTTCTTGATCAGATCCTGCTTCCTGCTATAGCCTCATTTTACACCACTGTTTCCTTCATTCAATATCTTCATACACATTGGTCTCCTTAAATTCCTCAAACATTCTTTCCTACTTTATGACTTTTGTATATCAGTTACCTATGACTGTAATTATCTTCCTTTCCCTAGGTAACTTCAGCTCATACTTAAACTTTTAGTTTGCCAGTTTTTTTAGAGAAGTCTTGTCTTTAAATTAGACTAAGTCTCTCCCTAATATATATATTTCAAAGGACCTGTATGTATTTGAGGAAGCATCACAACTCTAATAAGTTATTTAAATTATATAATTATTTGTTTGATATCCATAACTCCACTGAATATTAACTCCAGGAGGTCATCCTGGGACTGCCTACTTGTTCACTGTTATGTCCTTTGCACTAACAGAGTCCTGGAAAACATTTTTTTGTATGCATAAATTATGAATAAATAAAACTTCAACCTTCATTTTCATTTTATGACAAACCAAATCCTCAATTATGGACAGAAATGACACAATTAGAGGTTCTCAAGGAGGTTTTCAGGAGCATAAATTTAGTTTGAATAATATCAAATATCTCTCCTAGGGAAATTCAAATGTTTGTGAGGAGACTAGATTTCTTACAGTTGTACAGATGTGGGGATGACTTAATTTCTTTGGATACCAAAGAGAAGGATGAACTCAGAATGCTCAAAAATTCAGGAGTACTCCAATTACATCAGCAGTAAAAATATGATTATCATTATTATCAACTTGCTAATCTTTTCTACTCAAGTTCTTGACGATTGGAATGAAACATGAGAAAATGCTTCAAAACCACTGATGATAGAATGATTCTCTGCATGAATTTTGTGGTGAGCTTGAGTCTCCTATAATCATTTTAGGACTTCAAGTTTAAGGATGACCTTCAATGACTGCTTCTGATAAAAGTCACACTTAATAGTAGGGTGAGCATGTAGCCATACAACTATGTTCTTAATAACATAACATAGAGGGTTTATTAGACAGAGATTTAAATCCATGAAACTGACCAAGTACATTGTACAAGGTATGTTCTCATATATAATCATATTTAACTTTCAAAAGAACTCCATTGGGTAGGCATTATTTCCATTTTTTAACAAATAACAAAACAGGTTATTACTCCTGTTGATCATTGAATAGCTTATTCAGGATGATAGAATAATTTAGCTATGATCATGTAGTTAATTTAGTGCCATGAAGAAGTAAGTTATGAACCTTAGTTATCTAACATCCTTGACATCACAAACCTTATTTTGTGAACAGCTTTATAATCATTATCATATCTAAGGCATTTTTAGAATTATTTCTATTTTTTTGAATTATTTCTGTCTTTACACTTAATCACTTTTAAACATTGATAACATTAAACCTGTACATTCATTGAGCAGCTACACAGATTAATACTATCTTTTTCTGCCCAATTTTATGATAATTATTACCCCAACCTCAATCCAAGAAAGAAACCGCTACCCTCAACACCAAAATTATCAAAGTACGTGCGTTTAAACAAGAAAAACATGGAAATGTGTAGAACATCAAGGTTCTTAAAGCAGCTGTTATGCATAGAAAGTGAGCATACTTTATGGCAGTTTTTAGTATCTGTTCCAGCTGCAAATGTGTAACATAATCTGAAAATTATACAGAGTAGTATTCATTTAAATGTGTAAACTTTATTGACAAGAAGACAGCTTCAAAAGAAATAACAGAGCCCTTTTTGTCAATTTTGTTTGGAGGGATTTCATGGTAAATAAGGACAGAACGGAACATGATAACTTATATGACACTTAAATTGCATTTCAGGGCATCCAGCCAATTTTGCAAGTTGCACAGCATGAATAAGAAAGCAATTTTGTCTAATTAGAACACATGACAGTCTTGGTAAATGCATTATGTATTGATATTTTTATATATGATATCGATGTGTATCATTATACGCACTTGTTACACAGACACACTCACACCCACAAAAAGTTTGTTATAAGAAAAAGGAAGTGAGATTGAAGTGTCTCTGGGCAAAACATTGCTGGAACATTACTTTCGTGGAATTGTTTGGTGTATTGCAGGGCATCCATTATCTCTGGCTTCTGCCTACTAAATGGCCATTATTGTGGCAACCAAAAGTACACTCATAAATTTCCAAAATGCCTCTTTAGGAAATGCATTACTCCTGTTGAGAACAGCTGCTCTGAGAACTGATATAGAACTCCAACTAGGTCAATTGGAGTGCTTCCCCAGGGATTTTCAAACTGGTGCTGTCTACACTGTGAGACTGACTGTGGAAACTGTCAGTGGGCATGTCCTTGCCTACATGGAAATGCTTGGTCTGCAATAAGAGATTAAAACTGATGTGCAGAGAGGAGAGGCAACAGATAGAGCCAGACTCTACTGATGTCTCCCTGCCCTGCCCTTCATCTGACATTCCTCCTTTTTGCTGTAGCTAGGTTGAGTTTCTGTTGCTTACTACTAAAAGAGTCCTAAAATAACATAGGTACTCTTTTGAACATTATTATTTATATCAGATATAATCAGTAATCATTCCTTCAGAATGATGGAAAGAACTAAATAAAGGAGATGTTCAATAAAGCCAAAAAAATGAGAATAACATCAGACAGTTATATAAGGTTCTGATGGATTATACTATAAAAATAAATCCCCAGGAATATTTAGTGGGTGAATCGAAACTTTGTATATGTATTTTTTAAATGAAAATAGATTGAATTGAGTAAAGAAAGCATGTGGTAATTTTAAATATTAAGGAAGAAAAGGTGTCCAATTATAACTAAATATTATATTTGTTCCATGTAAATTCCTTCCTTGAAATGGAAAGCTAGGGCACTTACTTCTCACATAATCTTTACTAGGTGTTATTAAGTGCTCTCTGGCAAAGCGAATATTTTCATTGGAAATGGCTACCTTGTTAATATAGTAGCTGTTTTCAGGATACTGGTATTTATCAAAAATTTGTCTTTGGTTCAACTTCAGTTCTTTGGGAAGTCTGCAGAAAAGATTTACATTACAATAAAAGTTTAGTTACACAGAGATCAGATATAAAATATGTGCTGGGTTATCAAATACAGCAATTATTCAAAACAATGTTATGTTAGAGAATGGTAACTATCACTAATTATGTCTTGTGGTGTTTCTTCAGTAGAGTATGAAGCACACACTCTGGCTGATAACTGTAGTTAGAGATGAAGGATGTGGATATTACCTTTTAAGATCAGAATAATTTAAGGGGAATAATGAATAAATTCATATCATTTTCTCAGTTTATGTTTTTTAAAATATCTGATATTCCAACAATACAAATATTGATTTGTGGAGGCTGTAAAGTAATAAATAAAGGCTATCTTGTTTACTTTTTGGTTAATTTTCAGTAATGCTTGCTCTTCTTATTGAAATTGCTCTTCATTGTCATGAGAACCACTGATCTCCCAGCTCTTCCCTGTTTTCCTGATTCATGATGATTCTCCTGGCTTAGTTGTTGATCCATCTTCGACCTCGTCAAAGCTTTTAAAACAGACACATCTCAGAGCAAGAGAAACGTCACATATATGATAGATATCAGCATGAGAACTCAAAATCAAGTGTTCCTGCCAAAGTCATTGTAACAGCTGCTATTACTGCCATTTCTTTCCTGAATACTACAGTGTATTATATACTCTTCAAAGATAAGGGCTGAATGTTTGTTTATATCTTTTTCATAGAGAAGAACAAAGCACCTGACATGTAGTAGGAAACAATATACAGGTGTATATATACATGTGTATATATGTATATAAAAATACATATATGTGTTTAGTGTAAGGGAATGATATCGTCTATGTTCTGTTATAAATGCATACCCATTACAATATTTTTGATGTTGATTAATAAAGTCCTGATTATAAACACATACACATTTTATCTACCTGAAAATTTATTTCATTAAAATGAAATAAAAGCATTTGATGATAGAAAAAAGTTTCCTCATTTATTTAGAAATTAATTATGACTGAGGGAAAGAATAATTTAGTAAAAGCCCATATGTAAGCTTTTAAAAATATCAATTAAACAGGATGGAAAACAAGAATACTGTTTGATTTATATAGCTCAAAAATAGTAAAATGGTTGACTATTACCAAATTCGAAGATTGGAAAGCAAAGCAAAAATATTCAGTTTGAAATTATTTGCTTTCATGGAAGGTACTGTTCTCTTTATCTTTTACCAGGTTGTTTACTTCTCTTTTTGATCCAATGAAACCTATTAGTCTTCTCTTCATGGTGTGTTGCACAGGCATTCAGGTCCTGAAACAAATGTGAAATTCTTGAATCTAAACTGTAAGTTATGGTCTAATTCTTAAAGAACATTAAGTCCCATCATGTATTTCACTGTTTTGCTAATTAATTTTTATAATTTTATTGTATATTACTATGGGTAATATACAAGTATTCATAATATTTCATTAAAACTATATTCACTATAGTAGGAAATAATATGGATTGATGAAACCGCTATATTGTTTTAATGATCACATTATTTAAAATATAATAAGTTAAGAAAACTTATAACAGTGCATTATATTTGGTGACAGCCATTTTTTCAAGAGTTATATTGGAAACTTTAGTGTTTGAGTTGTGTAAAATTGAACTAGCAAACAGCTTTAAGGAATAAATGTTATGGAAAATTAAAGTTCTAAATAGGCAAAATGACCAACCCAACTGTCTTCCCATCTAAATTTTACAGGCTCTTTTAATGGATTATTATATCTTATTTATAATAGTTTTAAACTAGTTTGTTTTCATTTAAGCTACTATTTACATTTAACATTATATGTGGAAACATAATCAGAACACTAGAAACAGCCTTAGCAAAGGTTCTGATTTTATAAAAAATATTTCATATAACATTGCATATGTATTAATAACATAACATAAGTAGCTGAAAATCTATCTAAAGTATGTGAATAATATTGCCCAATAATCCGAATCTTTTAATCTCAAGACTTTAATCATATTTTTCCTTCAAACAGTATTTATTTCTAGATTCTTCCAGATCATCATCTTGACCCTTTACTTTGTTTAAATACTCTTAATATGTTCATTTATTTTTGTTTTGTTTATCAAAAAGAAAACTCACATGTGGCCTTAGAAAATATCCCTATCCCTTTTAGATATTCTTATTTGTTCATTTTTCTCTGGAAAAATACTAGGATAGATATACATTTCAATGGCATTTTTAAAAAAAGTTGGTCATAACTATGGGTAAAAAGTCTCTTCAATGGCATTTTTTTAAAAAAGTTGGTCATAACTATGGGTAAAAAGTCTCAAAAAGATTCCAAGTCTTACCTTTCCATCACTGAAAAGTCTTATCTTTGTGTGTAATCTAGATTTTCCATGTTGGCTTCTTCTATGCCTCTTGCACACTCCCTAGTTTTACATACCAACACTCTCTATCTGCTTTGTGAATGTATTATGTTCATATTTATGTATATTTACTTGCTTATTGACTATCAACTCCATTACACTTTAAGTGTCATGAGGGCACAGATCTCTTTTACTCACTGCTGTAAGCCAAGGATTTTTGATTACTTTGCTTGCTACCGTATCCCCAGCATGTAGAATGAGTGACATAAACAAACAAATATTTTTGACATAATGAATGACATAACAAAAAATATATATTTTGTTAGCTTTAGTAATGTTGTAGGCACTTGGTAAATATTTCTTGTATGGATATATAAATTATTCATGCAATCGAAGATGTTATTTTTGGACAGTATTTTTAGGTACAGATTGCATCTGGATTTAGGTTGTTCAGATAGTAGCAATATGCTAGTTTTGCAAAGCAGTGTTGTTGCTCATCTTTAGGCTTATGTGCTTTTGCAAAGTATCGCATTTATAATTCAGACACTCTCTATTTGTTTTAGATATTTAAATTATGCTCTATAGATGTGGAAGACTTTTCCAGAAGCAAACTTCTTTCCAGAAGAAAGTTGCACATTTGGGGTTGTCTGTGGTCCTTGGTTCATGAACTAAGAAAACTATCCAATATACCCTGCTTACTGATAAAAGGAAACAATTCATAGGCCTTATATATTGCCCAATGTCCTTGAGAGAATCTGAGGGAATATGGGGGAAAAAGAGTCAAGGCTCTTTCTAGATCTAGAGTTTCTATGTAGTTTCCTGGTATTTTCTGTATTCCTAGAAAGGTTATCAGCAGATATGGTGGGCATAATTTTGACAATTCTATTTAACAATTAAAGTTTTCTGTGAGAAAGAAATGCCAATTAGTTGGTGATGAAAGAAGATTTTCTAAGAATACACTCACTTATTTATAGTCATATTTTGTTTTAATTCCAGGGAATAGGTTAGAAACCTTGCCATCATAAAGTTAAAATTAGTTATTAAAAATATGCTCGCATTTTTATATAATAATTCAACAATTATTGCTTGTGTCAATGATGATGCGGTTTAAAATAGTAATTTGGGGTAAAAAAAATACAGTCTGTCTTCTTTTTTCCCTGCTCTCTATACATTACAGATCTTCAAAATATCTCCCATATTGCATTTCTCTATTTGCAACTTTAATGATTATTCCTCATTGGCACCAGTGTGTCTAGAAGAGAGGAGGTGAATGGTTGGAAATAGGAATGGGAGAAATGAATAAAAAAGGAGGAAAAAATAAATTTCTTTCCTAAAAAAGTGGCAGAGGAATTTCTTTCCAATTAATTATGGGCTATTTGCCTACTCAATCCCACCTTCCCCCAGATCCCAAATTCACTCACACTTATGAATTTTATGAAAGTGAAAGAAAAATGCATGCTAAATATACTCCAAGTCAAATTATGTTGATGTTTTCCTTTCTTCATTTCTGTAACTGATTTTGGCACCTTAATATGATGATGATAGCATGCAAATCTTTATAAAATAACCTAGTTAGGATTCCTACAATAAATAATTCTCATACCCATCACTTTTAAAGCATCATTGCAAAGAGTAGAGTACAGCAATGTGCCCTTATGTTTCTTATTTTCCAGATCAATCTGTTTTTCTTAATTTTAATTTATAATCAGCATAACTGAAGCTTCCTAATCATATCAGACATGCCAATCCTTTCAGAAGCAAATCTGATTTAACATCAAGGAGCCTGGCTTGTGTTCATGGAGAAGTTTTTCTTCCACTGCTCCCCAGAAGTTTTTGGCTGGGATTTAACACATTTACACAGCTGAGATTCAAACCAGCTTTTTAATACTTAGTAGACAAAGATCTCTCTCAATGGAGCCAAGTATAGCAGGTCAGCATAGCAGAGTGTGCACCCAGGCAGGTGACACTGAAGTTTCTTGTTTGTAGTTTTGGAGAAGAGGAAGAGAAAGAAAACTATACACAAAAGGAAATTGCTCTTGAAAAAATCTGTAATAGAAGCTGCTGCTGTGAAGGCGATGTGCTTACCTGAAACTTTTAAGATGTATAGACAGGGGAAGAATATAGACTTATCAACCTATATTGTTTTGCATCTTAGAATAGTTTAACTAACAGAGAAGTACCACTGATCCTATCTTTAGGGATACACAATTTTCCAAGAAGGCACTTTGTGGATATTTTTGGCCTACAAAACAGATAGCGGATGAGTTTTCTTGCTAGCTGCAAGCTGGAGTTGTGTCAGGCTTCACTAGGCACACAAGGCTCTGATTTTGTATCATTAAAGACTCTATCTCTTTTAACTTCTGTTGAAAGCATTCATCCATAGCTCTAGCTACTACTGAAACAATAGAGGCTCCTAGCTCAGAAATAATGCCTTTTTTTTTCTTTTTTTCTTTTTTACTATTTTTTTTTTTTTTTTTTTGCCAGCTTAAATTGCCTTTAAAGGATGGATTGGCTTTCATGATGCAGAAACAAAAAGCGGCTGCTTAGGAAAATATGAAAGGTTATTTTTATAAGTAACTTCAATTTTAAAGAGTAGAAGAAAATCATCTGACGTGAGTTTCTCAGAGCTAGGAGTCTGTGTACACCTGAATGCTAAATTTTTATTGGGGAAATATTACATTTTCCAAAGGAGAATGGCATGCCTTATGCTTATGCTTAGCCTCAAAGAGAAAAATACTTTAATAAGAATGAAACAGTCTTAGTGCATTGATCTTACCAATTTGTTTGGTATTAATATATATTTGGCAGGGAGCTAAACTCTCCATTGAATTCAACAGTGGATTATATGAACAGTAATTTCTACATTTACCAGCTTTGTTTACACTTTCCTTATACCTCTACTGCATTATCTGATGCCTTCATATAGTTTTCAATCTTATAGCCACTTTAATCTCCTCCTGCACTCAGCATATCTGAGTGAGTTTGTTGGCATAAGGGAATTTCGAAGGTTATATTACAGTACATGAATCAACAGAAAATGAAATGCACTGGAGACGCGATCAGCCAGTTTTAATTCATTGCAGAAAGTTATAGATACCAAAATGCATTTAATGTAATCTGATCTCTTTATTCAGTCCTGAATTTACGAGCAATTCACCAGGAGTCAAATGACAACTTTGTTTTAAAAATAGTAGTCTATATTAAATGCCATTTTAATATATCTCTGACATATTTACATTTAAAGAGTAGGGAAAAGTGGAATCTTTGAACATAAATTTCTCTTTTCATAGAAAAGGAAAGCCCGAGAAAGAGGATACTTTTGTTCATTGAAACATTATCTGTCATTGTAACATAGGTCAGGTTGGTGATAACAGTTGAATAAATCCAGCTCATCAGCACAGCTGGTAAACAGATTAGAAGCCCCCTATATTACGGAGCATTTCATTTGAAGGAGGAGGCAAATAGCGTCATTGTGCTCAGTGCTATAAAAAACATTTTATGTCAGCAAGCCTGCTTTTTGCCTAGAATGATCAAATATTCTTGGTTCAAGCTGGTCAACAAGATACGGACGGTGGCTTCCCAGACAACTTCCTTAACAGCAATACAAATAGATGTTAAACATCAGTCAATTATTGTTTGGTTATAAGCCGTGATCCTTCATTCAGGGGTCCCAAGTTGGTTTTGGTGAGGTTGACCCCATCAGAATAACTTGTCTTACCTGGGAAGAGATAAGATAACCCCTGCTCACTTATATTTGAGAAATCTCCATTTCTCACACACTGTAACACTGGAATTTAGGTTGAAGGGCAAATGTGGAAATATGACTTGCTGTTTTTATTTCGACATACAAAGTTTGTAATCCATTCTAAAGAGAACACAATTTCTTTTTTGTGATTCTGGAAATTTCTTATGGTTTATGGAGAGAAGCTATGTAATTTTATTAAGCCCAAGGAAATAACATGGTTTGTTGTAACTCGTACATTAATAGCATATTAGCATGTTAAATGTAAAAATTATTTTAATTATTATAGAACTGATATATAGTACTTATAGAGAATATACATTTATTTTATATATTATGCTGTCATTAGGAAAATGTTTACCTAAAAACAGTAAAATGGCTAGTTCTATTTAATATATATAAATTTCCATTCCCCAAATGGACCACTTTCTAATACTTTTTGTTTTGTTCATTTTATTCTGGTAAAATAATGAAATAGTACTCTATTTCCTTTATATTTCTTTTAAAAGTAGATCATGAGGATGACAGAAGAGAAAAAAGAGTTGACATATAGGAGGGGGAATTAATTTTTAGAATCAATGACCAGATACCCTAAAAATTTTTTGTTCACAGAAATCAGGAGTAAAATCAATTTATTAGAATCATCTACTGACAGCCTGTCAAAATAAACCTATATTCCCAGAGGGAAAGCTTGATTCAATCCAGTTTAAATGAGGTAAGAAAAAGGGTTTCCACAATTTCCTTTGAAATGGTGATTTTCCAGAGTCCAGTGTTAGAAAATACTTCTTAATATATAGCTTGAGTATTCCCTTGCTTGATTCCATCCAATTGCTTCATTTCTTTTGTGTTTCTTTCAAAAATGTGTTGACTAGTTATAACCTCCTTTAGTATCCACCCATTCAAGCTACATTTAGTTTTTTATGTTCATTACGGTTCAGTTCCTCTAATGATCAAAAGTATTTGTGGTCCTCATTTTTACCTTTTTTCAGGGGCAGGGAGGGTTAATCTATGACACAATAGTGTTTTAATTATGCTCTTATAAGTGGTTTGAAGAAAGAGACTTTTCTAGTATAAACACTAATCTCTAATAATCTAGCCCAATTTGCAATGCCCATGAAAATCACGTACTGAAAGCTTTACAATATTATCAGTTAGTTGTATCTCATCCTTTTGAATATTCATAGACTTTAAAATTTTCAAGATAAATCTCAAGTGATCTTTATTTCCTCTATTTGTACAACTTTTTTTTTGTTTATGCCAAGCTTGCCAAATAAAATGAGAATTATATATTGATTATCTTTGTTCCTCTGAGTGCTTTTACAATCTTGATAACTATTTCAACTATATTTAAATTACAAAAGTGAGCACAGCAAAAATATAATACACCTAACAGAAAAGGGAAGTATTAACACCATCTTGGGTACACAGTCTTAAAATAAAAATAATAAATGACTTAAACTGTCATTATTTTGTGTTAATAGAACCTTGGGATAAAATGCTGACAGTGGCATTTGACGTCCAAATTGATTTTCTTTGCTTCCAGGCAAGAAGAATGGTGGAACTGCTGGGATAAATGAAGTGATTGAAAACAGGTAAGGTTTGTGAGGATGGAGTTTTAAATAGCAGTTTGGAGGAGGATGTGCCCATCACTTAGGAATGAGGGCTTAGAACATTAAGTATTAATGAAGGACAAGGGTCCCTGTGGTCCACTTACACTATCCCAAACCTAAAATCAACAGTCTCAGTCTTGCATTCTTTCTACATCTTTCCACATTCTTTCCTTCATCTCAGCAGCTCCTCCTCCATAGCTATCTTTGGGAGTTGACTTTTAAGGGATTAAGATTTTATCTATTCTGGCAAAGTTAAAATTTTCACAAGATCTTGCAGATAAAAGACTTCAAGATTTCAGGTGTGCTGAAGACACTTTTAAACAAGGAGCTGTTTGCATAAATAATTCCATGGTTCTGGGGCTGTGGTCAATCTGTTTAATTCATCCACATTTTAATTATTTTCCAAGTGTTCCAAATCATCTAGATAAAATAGTGAAAATATTCTGTGTCTGAAATGTGATAGAATTGATGAAGTATATAAAATCAGTTATACAAATTGTCAAGGATGAGTAAGAATTTTTTAATTTCCCTTCAGTCGTAACATTGAAACTTTTCATCATGGTAGAAAATGGTAGTAGGAAAAAAACTATGAGGATCAACTTTTTTGAAAGATCAATTATGATTTTGTCCTGATAACCTGTGCCTTCTCCAACAATTTTGTTTTACTTCCAAAGTATGCTGTTTATGACACCCCTTAAATTTGCTACATGGGCAGCCATTTACATTTCTTCTTGAAAATCATGGGTCTGCTAACCAGAAAAAATGTTAAGAGCAATTATGCTCTTGATGGGAACAAATGAAACAATGGTTAATTGACGATACTCATAAAAGCATAAACATTGCAGTATTACTGATGTTAATACAACCTGTGGTCTTCACAACACACTTTGCAATTTGATTTTGCCACTGGTCAGTAACTTAATACAATCAAATGTCATTCCATTGTGTGTATATCAATTTAAGTATTTATAACTCTCTTGCATTTGAAAATTTGCTAACTATAAACCGATGCTCTTCCAGAGTGCAAAAAGAAAAGGAGGCATTGATAGAGAAGTCAAAATTGAAAGTAAAAACTGAGTGTAGTTAAGGCTGAAGGTTAAAGGCAATGGTGTGGAAAGGAAAGCTGGGATAGAAAATGATGCCTGTTAATTTATACAGCAACCGCGTTCATCCACTTGAAGTAATGCAAATGCATGATAAAAGTAAAATGACCAAATCCAATTATATGCATCAATTCTATCTTTTTGAGCAATTATCATTCTTTTGTAAACTGTAATTTTGGCCACTTGTGTGTACCAACCCTTAATTGTCAGTAATTCTCTAGTTTTCTAGTATTTTGTAATGAGATAGTTTAGCATACATCACTGCTGCTGCCAGCTATTTACATTGTAGAATTGAATTGCCAAACAGACATACAAAAATCATGGGAGGCAGCCACTTGTGGTTCGTAAATATTTAGCTTTTTAACCTGATATTGAAATGCAACAAATTCTTGACAGAATCCATGGTAATCTTAAGGGTCCTGGGCCACAGCTACCATTTTTCTTTCCATGTCACAATCTCACTAAGAATTATAGAAAGCTTTTTCTTGTATTAAATGATATCAGATAGACAAGGGGAATCATGACTGCCACTGCTGGTCCTTTAGATATTACTATAACTCTATTTTTCTCAGAAATATAATTTTTAATAGTCACTGGGAATCGAAACTGGTCATAATGTAAAAACAAATTCTTTCAAAAAATGTGTGTACTTTCTACAGGACTGTAGACTTGAATGAAGTTTTTTATATAATCAAATCAATGGGTTGATGCCACTGTTTAGGAATTACTAACGTAATGAGGAATCCAGAGTGGGCATGGCTAGGAATACTCCTGAGGCTGCTTCACTGTATCTTTAAAAAGAAAGCCACTGGGAACCTTAAATGCATGGTACTAAGTGAAAGAAGACAATCTAAAAAGGCAACCTACTATATTAACGCAGGGAGGAGGCAAGAGAATTAAAATGTTAATCAAGCCACATTCAGAAACTGCAATATGTTGATTAGCCCTGCAGCCAGGCCAAGAGGACACTTTCAGAACAAAGGAAGAGTTCTACTGGGATTGCTAAGAAACAGTCCCCATATCTGTGATGTAGAAACAGAAACCAAGAGTCATTCATCCCCTATGGCTAAAACCTGAGAGATTAAAGACTGGGAACTGCCAGCAGGCCTTTCACTCTACATATTCTTACCTTTTCCTGCTATATACTCTTCCCCTTCCTCACTATATGTCCATATCAAAGGAAATGGATTAATAAATCTCTTAAACTATAATTGGCAGGAACTAAAGGATGACATATAAACTGAATTCCCTGAACACTCAGGATCTCTCTCCGTGCCTTTACTCTTTTTCTGTCACTGTCTCTCTCACTTTTTTTTGCCTCTGAGAGAGACCATTCTCCATGGAGTGTTACCCATTTTCTAATAAACTTTCCTTTTGACTTTGGTGTGGGTGTGTTGAATTTTTCTATACTCTCCTCCTGCCAAAGACCCTCTTCTTCTCTTGGTGCAGGACTTGTTCTCCTCCGCTCCCCACCTAACCCCCCTACCAAGTCGGGACAATTTGCCCTGTCCTACATCAGTATGATTCCAACTATATAACCTTCTGGACAAAGGCAAAACTGTGGAGACAATAAAAAGATCAGTGGTTGCCAGGGGTGAGGGTATGAAGAGATACAAATAAGAGAGCATGAAAATTTTCTGTGTGGTATTATAATAATATATACGTGTCATTATGCATTCGTCCATACCCATAGAATGTGTAACACTTAGACTGAATCCTTAGGTAAACTATAGATTTGGAGTAATTATGTTCTGCCAATGAAGATTCACCCTTGGTAAAAATGTATCATTCTGGTGAGTCAGTGTTGGCAAAGAGGGAGACTAGCATGTGTGCTGGCAAAGGGAACAGGGAGATCTCAGTACCCCCTGCTGTAAACCTAAAACTACTCTAAAAAGACATTGTCTTAAAAATAAAAGGAAACTGTTGCATTGATTCATCTCAAATGCTTCATGAGACTAGTCTTTAGTGAGACTTTAAATTGGTCAGTAGAGGTGATGCTGATGGCTAGTGGAAAGGAGCTGCCCCTGAACTCAGGGTATTTGGATTCTCCGGGCCCCTTGTTTCTCATGTGTTATGTGATTCATATACACAGCCTGGGATTTAAGCTCCTCATTTAGCCAATGAAAACATCAACATAGATTCATGTAAGACCTTCAAATTTTAAGTTGTTTTTTTCTTTAACAGCCAGTGATCTATAAGTTGTACATTTTCCCAGGCATTTCCTTGCTCATGGTTATTTGACGCTATTGTTATATCTTTACTAATTTTTGTTTACTGTCCTTGTGTTTGTTGCCTCTTTAAAATACTTTAAAAAGACTGAAAATGAGTTCTTTTAAAATGATCATTTCTCTTATTATTTTATTATTTGACCCATCTTTTTCTCCTATTATTTTTGAACTGCTAAACTGAAAATACTTAAAAAAAAATTCTCCTCTTTCCTAATCTTGTTTGGAATGCCTTACTTTTGAATTTTATCCCCCCCCCCTTTTCATAATGTTCCCTTTAGTCCATGGATTCCTAAGGAGACCTTTCAGAAGTTAGTATTCTGCCACCCTATTCTTTTTGTGTTTTCTTCACTGCATATGTATCAAAGCTTAGATTCTCCATTTGGATTTGGGATCCCTTCTGACTTACACTGTAATTTTTATTTCCTTTTAGTTTTAATTATCATTACATTTAGTTCATTTCTATCTTATGTCCCCAACTAAGTGTATTACCTTCCCATTCCAACATGTTCCTGTGCCCTCTTTCTTCTCTTAGAGACTGATGTCATTCTCCATGAAGTCTCCACAGCTGAAACTTTGGTGGCGTCCTCAGCCGTCTTTCTTTTTTCTCATCCAGTAGGTCACCACCCTCACTGCCATAGCGTCATCTTATATATTTTTATTCCATGTACCATGTTTTCTGAAGATACAGTTTTATAACAGAAAGCTATATGAGAAGAGTTTTAAAAGAGAAGATTGGCATTTGCCAAAGAAAGAGAAGATGATTTTCTCAGCTGGTCATTTGGCTGGGCAACTGAGTTGTTCATTTGCCCTGTATCTACCTGATCAGGACAAAATATATTAGAAAGAGATGATAATACAGAGCAAGGGAATAGAGGCAGAGTAGCCTTGGTCACACACCAAGGTGTATGAGTTTCCTAAAGCTCAGTGGGAGTTACAGAGGCCTTGGGACAGGGTCAATGGACTCAAAAAGAGGCTGTGTGGTATTTTGATAGGGGCAAAAGGTGGAAGATTTGGAAGAGATTGAGCTGGAGCTGCTCGATGCCTTGATCAATGAATACCTGCATGAACAAATCAGTGTTCAAAGGCAGATGCGAGGTTCTCTAAAGGAGAAGAATTAGGAAAAAATAATATCTGTGGTCCTAAGGTAACAGGTGCTATTTAAGTCCTGAAACATGTATTTTCATCACTAAAGATGAAATTCATAACAACCTGCCTGTTTGTACTTTATCCTACTCCCTTTTCCATCTTGGCTTCTCTTTCTTTTAATCTAAATTCTTCCACCCCCACAAAAGACATACAATTACTATTATACTTTAAAATACCTCTTATGTTTCTTGGTCAGTCTATTGATGAGCTAGTTCTGTTAACTGCTGTTTAGTTACTGTGGAAGTAATTATGTAAGGCTCTCATTTTTTTCTGGGTCATCTTTCCCCCTCTCTACTTTTCATAATGCAATACTCTCAAATCATCTGACATAGCTGCTTTAAAAGGTTTTAAAACAGCAAAAATTTTTTTTTTCATGATTTTAGACCCATGTCCACGTGATGCTTTTTCAGAAAATTGAATATGTTACTTTTCCTCTTTAAAAAATAGTACTTTACTCTGCTTTCTGCTTTAGAGCTGCAAACCAATACTGCCATCCACTGTTCCTTTGGATAATCTTTTTCCCACACTTCTTGCCAAGATATTTTGAAGAAAAACCTGACAACAAAATTAAGTTCTTTGACAGGATGGGGTTAGTTTGTAACTTCAGAGCAAGTGCCACACTGAGGATCATAGAGGAATCATGACTTATCTTCTTTTTCCAAATGCCCTGCTGGAGAGAACACACTCTCAAAATGTGACCAAGTACATGAGCAATCTGTAGAGTCAACTTTTTCTTGGATATCACGGGATGAGAAAAATCACCGAGTTCCTCTTTGATTACTGTTTAACTTTGCTTCACACAGCCCCCCAGGCTCAGGGCTATTTCTCATCCCAGACACATTCTAATGCTTTTGGAAGAAAGCTAGCCTTCTCCATGCCAGCAAACAGGGTATTTCTGCTTGTCTTATCCCAGTGTCAGAGAAGCCCGCCAACATTTTTAAGAGAAGAGCATGTATTCCTGATGTCTAATACTTCTAATTGATTTCACGCTTTTTTTTTGTTTTGTTTTGCTCCCCATATATCCTATCGTTCTTATATAGCTCTTTTTAGCCTTATTCTTTCAATCTTTGATTCAGTTTCCAACGAATAAATTTGTAACTTAGTTTATAAGAAATTCTGTATTTTTCTCTCACATGAAATAGAATGGACTCGTCAGGTAATACAGGCAAAAACAAGGGGACAAAATTTGAGGCAGATAATGTCATTGTTGGAAAGCCTTGAGGTGACCTGATCCGATTCCCTGACTCACTCCCCTGAAGAAAGTGAGACCAGAGAGGAGAAGTAAAGCGCACAGAGCTATGGAGTCAGTAAATGGCAGAGCCAGGACAGAACTCATCTCTTAAACCCTAGTCAAAGCCTTTTTCCTGAAAACTGCTCCTCCAGCAGCACATTCACCTTTCTGCCTCTGGGTTATAGGACATTGTATATTGCTTTAAAAAAATATATCATAAATCTCTTTTGAAGGCCTCTTTGTTCCTCCATGAGTCTCATACTCTTCTCTTGACTCCCACCTCCTGGAAAAGTAGCAGGATATCTTGGTTGAGAACGAGCTCACAACAGTAACATCCTTCTTTCATTTTACTCAGGAGAGAAAAAGGTATGTGAGCAAGATGGCCTGGAAAGGAGAACAGAGGGGAGGACTGTCTTTTAGTCCTGTTTTATTAAGAGGACAATTGAGTGTTATTTTACTTATGTAAATTTATAGCTTCTACATTAGGGGATCGCGATTCCTTTATTTATTCAGGCACCATTTATGTCTAAACTGTTCTTTGAATTTATGCAGGTCATATTTCCTTATCATCTCTTGAAATAGCCCTCAAGCAGACCACATGATAATATTAGAAAGCTGAGTAGCTCTCTCGATGTTTGTTCAATGCTGTTCATTCAGCAGCCACAAGGTGCTTGAGAAAACACAGCAATATGTGGTTCCTCTTCCCATCAGATTTCAATCCAACGAGGTGCTTTCACTTTTTAGTTTGTTGATCGACATTGTGTGGGTGTGAGTTTGCCTGTACACCACAATACCTCAGAAGAAGATGGTGCTGGCTTTAAAGAAAATGATTTCTTTTTCTAATAATAGGATTTTTTTTTCTCCTCTAAATAAATGATTATCAAAGATAAAGGTGATTTAGAGAAGTTATTGGAGGCTGGTAGGTGTAAAGCACACTGTGAGAGAAGGACCACAGTGGGCAGAAAAGGGCACTAATTAGTTTGTTTATAAGGCGAAAGATAGTAAGAAAAAAACTATTTCTTAAAATCATATCATGTTTTATCAGGCATTATGTTAGGAATTTTGAATATATTATATCATTTCTTATAAAGCTCTAGAAGTAATTATAATTATATCCACTTTTTCAGCAAATAGACTAAGACTTGAAGAACAAGGGACTTCTCCGAGATCATCTAGCAGATAAAGGCTAACATGAGAAGTGAGTCCAGGAGTGTTGAATAGAAAGCTTATAGAAAGAAGTAAGTGAACTTAAGGAATATGCTGGCAACAGGAAATTGATTTACTTGACTGGACTAAAATTCATAAGGAATATTGGAGCAGGGGTCTCAAAAGATAGGAACTCTCGATACTAGGTTAAAATGATTTAATTTTGTTCTGTAGACAGTGAGGAATCATTGGTGCTTTTAAAGATAGGAAGAGTCATCAAAATTGTATTTTAGAAAAAGAAATCTGTTAGTCATGAGCAAATTGACATTGGTCACAACAAGACCAATTTGAGAGCTGTTCCAACAGCTCAGGAACGATGCTAATGGGATGAGGGAAGAAATCCATTTTTAAGGGTGACCTTAAAGCGTGACACAAAATGACCTGACAATGTCAATAATTCATTTATTCCACTAATATTTATCACTGTACTAAGTATTGGCATCTTATTCTTCAATCAGGAACCTATATTTTTAATTGAACATTTTATTTGGAAATAATTATAGATCATGTACAATTACAAGAAACAATGCAGAGATATCCCATGTACCCCTTACCTAGTTTCCTCCATTGATAACATCTTATGAAATTCTAGAATAATAACACCACCAGGTCATTGACCGTGATACAATTTCCTGATGTTATTCAGGTTTTCCCAGGTTTGAAACTGTGTTTAAACCCTACTTGTGATTAAAACTTGCCTGTGCTTTCCTTCAACTGGCTTTCATCCATCTTGAAAGTTATTGGGAATTTGTTAGGTATTTTTCTTCTATCATTGAATTAAACAGAATCCATTTAATATACTGGAAAGATCTTTATTTGTAGAAAGCTGGTTATTCTGCTGCTCTCAGGATTCATATTCTTCTCTAACCTGCATTAACCTGTCTACTTGAAGACCTCCAAATGGAACATACCAGACCCACAGATGTTATTTATGACTCAACATGAACAGTGTAGCTTGAAATCATGTTCTTAACTCTCTGGGCTTCAGTAATCTTGTCTCTTCCACTTCACAATGTCATGATGCTGTGGGAAGCTGACTCTGAATTTTCTGCCCTTTTTACCCTTGCTTTGCCCCCTTTTTGTTCTCCTCTCAGGCTCTCAGAGATCGCATTTTGCCTGCTTATATCCCCTAAAACCTTCTCTTAGGAGAGGATTGTGTAGCTGACAGGGAGGAACAAATGTGTAGGCACCAGCCAGTGCTTGGGGGATGGTATTTGGAGAAATCCAGGGTTTGCTCTCAGTGGAAGCAGCATAATGTTCATCAGTAGACCCTGAAGGCAGCCTGCCTGGGTGTGAACTAAGGCTCTGCCGCTTACTTAAGCAGTGAACTTAAAAAATTACTGACCATCTCTGAGGCTCAGCTTCTTCATTTGTAAGAAGACATACATAGTAACAGTACCTTCTTCACAGCATTGGTTTCTAGTATAGCATAGTATTTAGCACACAATAAGCATTCAACTATTAGTGTTATAATTTAAAAGGCTATGGATATGAATACATATGTCATTCATGTAGCACTTATAGATCTGATGGCTAGATTACTTTAAAAAATTGCCTTTTCTTATTTCCCAAATCTCTTTTTTGCCCTTTCGTAGTTGTACTGTTAGATAATATCTCAAAATTTTTAAAATGTATGAATTTTGTATCAATAAAACACATTTTTATGGGGCTTTCTTTGATCTATATCATGCTACAAAGATATCTGAATATGCTTTTGAAAAAGGGGAATTGAACAAGTATAATTAAACATATACTATGTGTAATCATATATTAATACTTTAGACTTGTTAACTCAAATAATCTTTAAAATAACCCTTTGGAGGAGGTTTCAAAATCTGCATTATTTAGAAATGATACTAAAACTCAAAAAACTTGTCCAAGGTCATAGGTCTAATCCCTGACAGGTTAAAAGCATAACACAGTGATCTTTGTAATGTATTTTCTCCTTTGTTTTTTTCTGTGTTATTGGAAACACTGTAGTAAAATGAAATAATGGGTTAATAAATAATGAAATAAAAATATTCAAGAATCCGGTGACCATTTTATGGGACAGTAGTTTTTAAAGGCCTGTTTTGATGTGAGAGTTCCCTGCCTACGTTTTTAAAGCTAATTCCAGAAAAAGTTCAATTAAAGGCATTAAAATTAACTGTTAGAAACATTCTTACTTTATAATTTTTTTAAGGTTGAGTTAAAATAATCTTAATAACTCAATAAAAGGGTTTCTCTCTTTAATATGTTTGTGCTTCATGCTTTGGATCTTATATCTATGTAACAGTCACAAAATACTTTAATATTTTGAGAGAGAAACTGAAAACAGTAAAATCAATGATTTGGTAGTGTTTGAGACTGCCAAAATGTTTTCAACAAAGTGTCGATTCTCACTATGTCTATCCTCCTTTTCTCCACCCTTCTAGAATGCTCTCTGCTAGCAATCAAGCTGTCTAAGGTTAAGAAGATTACCAGATACAGCAAATGCTACCCAGAAACCAAAAACTGAATTAATAGCTAAGCAAAATACCCTCTGAATACATATTTGTCAAGGTCAAAGGGATTCTCAGTTCTGTGAGGGGGAAAATCCTGTGAAGAAAGGAAGAGTAGAGTCAGCAGTCTCTGAATTCATACCTCGAAAGGCCCTATCCCCACTCTGAATTGCTGGCAAATACAATTTATCTACCTGTTACCAAGTCCGTCCTAATACTGGAAGTTATTAGCAACTTTTTCCTAATTATTGATGATTAGTCTATAGGTTCTGATATATCACCTTGATTATTTAATATCAGTTTTTCCTGTATGGCCTCTGGTTTTGTTTGTTTGTTCTATAAGTGACAGAAAATCAAAGCGAATTTAATTATGTGAGAAGGGAAGTTTATTGGATCATAGAATCCAAGAAAAAGTTGATCAACAATTAAACTTTGGATCTAGTTGAGGATATATTGTCTTTGACAATAATATTTGTGTTATTCACTAAACCTTGAATGACCAACTTGTAGCCTTCACAGTCTACCTAGGAGTTTTAGAAAAATAAATACATAATATTTTACTTGTTTATTTAGCAGGCGTGACTTGGTATTTTCATAAATTCGAATCAACTTCTAGATACCATCATCATGTCATCAACCAGGATTCTTGCCATATGATTTGGATCTCAAAATTTTTGCCGCTGAGCTTGTATGTAATCTATTCAAACTTAGTTTAACTAAAATGATGTAAAGTTATAAAAACATATTTAAAAAAAACATTAGAAACAAAAGTTCCACATGCACTTGAATTAAGTTGAGCCATAGCTAATGTGTTTTTAAACTAATAACAAAATTATTTAGTCTTACATCTGGAGTTTTGTCTGTGTAATCATTCAATGATTACTTAAGAATGCCACATCCACTAGATCCTACAGTAGGGGTCCCCAATTCCCTGATACTGCTGACCTGTTCCCTCTTGAGGCTTGTTAGGAACTGGGTTGTACTACAGAAGGTGAGCAGTGGGTGCTAGTGAGTGAAGCTTCATCTGTATTTACAGACACTCCCCAGCACTAGCATCACTGCCTCAGCTCTACCTCAGATCATCAGGCATTAGATTCTCATAGAAGCACTAGTCTCTGGTGCCAACAAAGTTGGGAACCACTGTCCTATAGCCTTGTCAATACCTAGAAAAGCTGAATTGCTAACATATATTCAGAATATAAGATGGCCTTCCCACATACACACAAACTGCCCCCCCATTTACCTCTACAAATTCTTTTGTTGCTATTGTATATGTAGGTGATAAAAATAGAATTTAAAAAATTGGGATATTGGCTTTATTAACTTCATGTTTACTTATACTTTCAATTTTGAAACTTGCTTTTGAATTTTAAAAAAGAAAATACTTTAGCTATCACTGTATATTTTACATCAACATTTTATTTTTATATGGGCTAGTGTTATCTGCCAAATTTTCAAATAAAATTGTATACTTTGGAAACAGAGCTTTTAATTCAATAAAAAACTATCTTACGGACTTTCATATGAAAGTAAGATGTAATAGTTATCGCCATACCAAATCTCTTATTGAGAACAATGAGAAAAGATAGATTAATTAAATGATCATATCTTTAACAGCATCAGAGAGCTGTTGAAGCAGTATGGGCTAAGAAAATGGAGAGGGAGAACCATGAAGAAGTAAGCTGATGTTCTGAAGTTTGTTTTACTCTGGTTATATTTGTAAACCTCTGGGTACGAGCAAGAAGCCAAGTTCCTGGGCTTTGTCCAGGCAGAGTAGCTGCTGCCAGACTTAGAAGTCAACAGAACATTTGGCAGTTTTGCAGGACTGCATTAGCAAAATTAGAAACTTGAGAGACGTCAAATTCATGGTCAGTTCTCTCCTTACGACATTTGCTGAATTCTAAAATTTTGGGTTGGGAAGATAAATAGCTGAGCAGAAAATAGAAAAGCAGAGCAGAGTTTTCTTCAGTCTTATAGATTTCATGTTCTGCCAGGCGAAGAGACTCTGGTAACACACCAGGCTCTCATCGAAAGCCCTGGTAAGTTATACCATACAAAGAAGAAGTGAACCAAAATTAGACTGAATTCAGCTCACTCCCTACTTGGATCATGTTTATAAGCCTTCATATTGCCTAGCAGAGATAAGGGTTAAATAACTCTGGAGGATGAGCTAATCCATAGCCTCTACAACATCTATATGCAAATTTATGTCATTAAATCTAAAGTTATTAATCCTGCCAAAAGACAGGACCATGATACTGAAACTCAGGAGGATAATGAGAACATAAAAATATAAAAAGGGTAACCCATATATGGGAGTTAGTTAGAAGACATGAACTTTTAAGTTGACAAAGATCAATAGCTTTAAAGACTAGATGAAAGACAAAGAAATATAAATAAGAAGATGGTGAATTTCACCAGAAAATTTAAAATCTAGAAAATAAATGGACATTCTAAATCTGCAAGAACAATATCTGAAATTAACTCAATATACATTTATCCACATATTCAACACAGCAGAAGACAGAATTTGAAAATATCCAAATTGATGAATAGAGAGAAAAATAATTGAGAAGACAGAAAAAAACATAACAGACATGTAGAATAATTTCCAAAGCTCAATCGTACATGTAATTGGAATTCCTTAAAAAGAGAGAGAGAAAGAATGAGGATATATTTGAAGAGCTAATGGTGGAGAATTTTCTAAAGTTAATGAAAATAATGACCCACCAATTCAAAAAGCTCAGTGAACTATAAACAAAAATTTACAAAGAAAACAAGACTTAGGAATTTTGTATTTTTTTGAAAACCAAAAACAAAGAGAAAAATCTTAAAAGTATCCAGAGAAAAGACATAAAACAAGCTCACAGTTGACTTCTCAATACAAACTATGAAAGCTGATAGGAAATGGAAAGTGCTGAAAGAAAAAAGTGTCAAATTATCAATCAATAGTTAAAATGAGTAAATAGACTACACTATCCATCAATAAGTGAAAATAGTAAAAATTAAGATAAAAAATAACTTCTGATCATTAGTAAAAATGTTTTCTCAGGAAAACAGAAGCTGAGAGATTTTGTCAATAACAGACCTTCACTAAAACAAATACTAGAGAATTGTCTTCAACCAGAAAAAAATGTCCCAGAGGTAAACATAAAAATATGAAAGGAAGGGATAAATGGAGTGAAAGTATTTCAAGAATTCTAGCATTATTGGGAAAGAGATAAAAATAATAATTTGTAGTAGTCCAAACTAGGTGAAGAATGTGTATTACAATCTCTAACATTACCAAAATGATAATTAAAGAATGCACAACTAAGAAATTAATAGGGTGAGATTTTTTTTTTTAATCTAAAGAAGGACATGATGTGGGAAAAAACAAGTAAGTCAAGTTGAAAATAAAAGCAGGATGATAGATGTAAATTTAGATGCATTGGTGATTATATCACACACAAAGAATATTTATAAATCTCTAAGAAAGGGAAGACAATCCAATAGAGAAATGGGCAAAATATTTGGCTGGGTGCTTCACAAAAGAGGATTATCGAATGATCAATAGACCTGAGAAGCAAACGATTTTACTAGTCATCATAGAAATGTAAATTGCATTGAAATAGCAATACACTTACTCCAGAATGGCTAAAATGTAAAGAAAGACAGGTAACATTATGGATTGGTGACTATGGAGGAATTTCAGTTCTTATTCACTGCTGGTGGGATTGTAAATTGACAAAAGCAATTTGAAAACTTGTTTGACAATTTCTTGTAAAATTAAACCTATTGAATTACATATATAATAAATATATATGACTATAATTCAGCAATTCTTTTATGTTTATATTCAGTACATGTATTTGTAAGTTTACACAAAGACATACCTAATAACATTCAAAACAGTGCTGTTCATAACAACCCACATATTGTAAACGCATATTACATGCCCTTGAGTTGGCTCTGACTCCTGGCACCTCAATGAATGATGTCCAACTCTCAAAAATCTTGCTCAGCTCCTGTGGACTCGTGACTTCTTTTATTAAACCAATCCATCTCCTATTTGGTCTTTCTCTTTTCATGCTACCTTCTATGTATCTCAGTTTTATTGCCTTTTCCAAAGAACCCTTCCCTCTCATGATGTGTCCAAGTAGGACAGCTTCAGTTTTGTCATTTTTGCCTTTAGTGATGTTTCAGGCTTAATTTGCTCTAGGATCCACTTGTTCATGTTTATGGTAGTTCAGGGTACCCCTAGAATTATCCTCTAACACCATATTTGAAAGGAATCAAATTCTAGTATGTAGAGTGGAATAATGTACAGTATTATAGATAATAATAATAAAAAACCCAGCAGCTACATACAGTGGTATCTATTTATCTCTTAAACACTGAGTAAGCCAGCCATGAAAGATTACATACTTGTATGACTTCAATTATGTAAAGTCTAAAAACAGGCAAAATTAATCACGCTATAAGAAGTCAGGATGCTGCTTATACTTGACAAGGGTGATGGGTATGGACCTGAAGGCACATGAGAGGAGCTTTGGGGATGCTGATAATGTTCTGTTGCCTAGTCTGGGTGCTAGTTCTACAGGTGTGTTCATTTTGTGACTATTTCTTTGGGCTCTGCATTGGAAGTACTTGCATGTTTCTGTATGTATGTCATCTTTTAATAGTTTACTTATAAGTTATTAAGTACTTACTGAATGCATGGGACCGAGCTATGTGAATCTTCCTCATTAATTGCTTTTCTATTATAACTATTGTGCTAGTAAATGCCCATTATTACATGCCCTGAAAAACTGTAGAGTGACAAAATAATAATGGTGATGATACACTGATTGTTTATTATGTGTCACTTACCATGCCATGAAAATTTACATATATTTCTCCCAACCTCATAACCATCTTGCTTTTCATAATACTATCCCAAAAGCAGTTTATTTCTCCAGAGAAGCAATGGAAATAAAACAAACATTTCATAACAAAATAATAAACCACATCACCACAACTCGTGTGACTATTCAAAAAGTTGAAATCTGCTAAATCAAGTATCCCAGCATCTAAAATTTTTTTCGAATTGCATCTGTTTGCATGTCATTTAAACAAGTCAATCAGTATTTACTGAAAAATTGCTATGTACCTAACACTGCTAAATATTGTGGAAGTTACAAAAATACCTTACATATCATGGTTCCATCCCTTAAGAAGCAAATAACTTGTTCAGGGCTACAATAATTAAATCTGCAAAGCAACGAAAAGAACAACACAAAGCAATGTAGTTTAAACTACTAAATTAATGTCAGCTATTCCATAAGTAGTCTAAAAATAAAAGATGGATGTAGTATGAAGTGGTGGGAAGGCTTATTGGAGGAGGTGAGGCTGGAGCTGGGCTTTAGGAAGGTGATTGACTAGCAAAGTTTCTTGGAGATCTAATTAACGCATGTTGTGTTAGACAGTTGAAGATTACCTGTTTTATAATAGTATGAATTGATATCATAAATGGTTCTAATGCCATTATGATGTATCATGTGTGAATAATTCATGCATAGACTAATGTAGCCATACAATGGAACTGCAGGGGTGTTACAAATTAGAATTTATGTTCATTGACATAGCTAGCAGTGGGTAGATGCTGGTGTAGTGTTTACCCCCTTCGCTATTTACTATGCCTCACTCTTATCAGGGCTAGAGTATGGTGTGCTCACTGTTTGATTATGAGGGATACAAAATCCAGCTATGCATTGAATTCACAAATATCTTTCTAAAAATCATTTGTACAAAGAGTATTATAGTGGATGACCAGAGGAAAATTTGGAGAAAGGAGTAGTTACTTGCAGTAGTCTTATTATAGTGGGCCTGAACTTCTACACATTGTTTTTAAATTCTCTTCAGTTAGACTTTTTGTTGAGAATAGAATTTGGTTAAGGTATCTTGAAATTCTAAGTGTTATTGGAAATTATACTGGCTAAGTGCACCCTTCATTTTATATTGCTGTTAATTTTTTTCTTTTTGCCCCTAAAATTATCAAGGCTAGTAATTAATTTGCTAGGTCTTTGGGTGGGGAGGGCGTAGGAGGGAAGGGAAAAAGAAACATAATTTAACTCATAACAACTAGTTATAACACCTAGTTACTCTTTAACTAGTATTCATCAAGTTAGGGTGTTTTTAGAGGCATAGCAAAACACACTGTAAAAGCCATAGCTTGCTCATGGTAGCATGTTGCCACTTGTATGTAAATAAAGCCATTTAGATAATAAATTCTCATGGCAGAGCATTTTGAAGGTGATTTTTACCTTAGATTACTACTGTATGCTTGGAAGAGGGACCCAACTCACACTTTGGTACTCTTACATCTACTCAAAGGTTCTGAGTTTGAGAATTGAAGGAAACTTTAAAGGTTCAGTAAGTCCCAAATGATGATCAGGGGACTCATGCTAATCTACGACAGGGGTTTTGCCATTCTATACCAAACAGAGAAAAAGAAAATCCATGTCATCTCTTGATTTAGCTAGCTAAATTTTTATTGGATGAAGTTAGGAACTATTCTTTTAAATTTTTTTATTTTTGCAGATTGCCTATAGTTTTAATATTATGTTCTCTTATGTTTTTATTTAAAATGTAATTTATCTTATGAGATAATACCAGTCATTTGTTTTAGTTTGAAGGTTTTTACTTGGTATTATAAAATATTAATAAACTTTTTTTTTCAGTTTCCTATTTAAAAAAATTATATTCCTGGTCCATGAAATGTGTCTAAGAATCATCAATTTAATCAAATGAATCATCTAATTCTTGAATTCTCTCTACAACATACCCACCATACTATGGTTAAATATCTTTAAAAAGAAGAAATTCCACCACTTTCAGCATAATTCTTTCTATCCTCAGACAGTATTCTTAGAAAACTCTTAAAAAATTCAGTGGTGATTTTTCTCGAAAGTTTCTCTTTTTGGTTTCACTTCTGAAATTATACTAAGGAAATGTTTTCTCTATTCTAAATGCAGCCTCTCAAATATACAGAGAAAAGTATTACTTTCTCCCTGATTTTTCTCTTTTCTTGACTAAATAGCCCCATTTTCTTTGCTCCTCACACAATGTGATTGCAAGTCACTCACTTTAACTCTTCCACATCTCTTTTAGTTTATCAATAATACAGGCTCTTGACACTTAGGACTGAATTTAAGATTAACCAGATACAAATACCTGGTTGAGAGGATCTATAACTTCCCAGTCCCTTAAGTCTATGTTTTAGCACCATTTACTATTTTATTAGCAATTTTGTGAATTCCAATTCACCTTGAATTTTCAATTGAATGAGTCCTTACAATTTTTTTCTGCCTCTGGCTTACTGTTCTCACCCAGAAAACTAGAAGGTATCATATTAACATTCACTTGTGAGCAATTCACATCTGGCAAATTACAGTTCTCTTTAAAAAGAAAAAAGAAAACTTTCCTCAGTGTTCAACACCTCCTGGATGGCCATCCCTCTCTTAAAATCAATTCTTGGTAAAGAAAATAAAACTGGTCATAGTAAACAAAATTCTTCCATGAATCTGTTCATTTTAGCCAAGTTCAAAGACATAAACTAAAGCAGGGATTGGGACTCTACAACCCAGGGGCTAAATCCACCTTGTCTGCCTGTTTTTGGAAATAAAGTTTTATCAGAACACAGCCACACACATTCGTTTTATATTGTCTATAGCCGATTTTGCACTACAGTGGCAGAATTGAATAGTTGTAACAGAGACTATATTAGCTACAAAGCCTAAAATATTTATTTTCTGGCATTTCTACTATGCAACTTTTGGAATAATAAACAGGTCGAAATTGTCGAGGAGAAGAATATGAAAAGATGAGAGAGGCTTTCATTAACACCTAAAATTAGAGCAAGCTCTCAATCTCCCCAGCAAGATATCAGTACAGATTGAAAGAAAAACTGAACAGCACTGATCTAATTGTTATAGATTTGACATTTGCTTGAGAAGAGTTTAGTTGTGTATAGTAAAGCTGAAAATTGAATGCAACTGTGCATGGTTGCTTCAGAGGAGGCCAGTTGAAGTAGTATATGTTAACTGTAATTTATGACATGAATTGCATTCAAGCTCTTTTTATCATAATGCTCAGACCCCCTTCAATTTGAAAAGACAAGCCAAACAGTTCTGTTTCACTATGTAATATTCACCAAAAAGAAAGCTTTAAAGAGATGACTAACCAGATCCAAAAGAAAAATAAACATTCACACATACTGGACTGTTTTGGGGGTTAGAGAACTAACATCTGAAGAGATACCATCATTCATAGTGAAATCAAATTTCTGTTTTGTCAACTACATGGCAACAGGAGACTGATTCAGCAGATGTAATTTGGGTGGTGGTCTGAAAATTTTCTTTTATATTACGATAGTTTTGTTTGTTTGTTTTTCCAATCCAGAAGACAAATGAGAAACCAATTTATTCTTAATTTCTTTCTGTGAAATACATCTCAACCAAAGGAAAGGAAGACAAAGGCAAAACTTTGAAATGATGTTAAAAATATCTGTGTAGGGAATTTTAATTTATGAAATAAGAAAGAGACAAATGAAAAACCGCTTTTGCATTGAAAGGAATTAGCATGGAAGATTGTAAGCAAACTGCAGTCTGGGCAAAATTGTTTTCCATACTCATCTTCCTCCCTCAGTTTAGTTGTTACGCTTCTTCCCCTCTCTAGGAATTTAATATACTTGTGCTGCCCGGGATGGTTCAGGGTGTCTACAGTTCTGTGATTAGGCTGATCTCCTTAGTGGGTCTGGATAGTTCCCTTTCATCATCACTTGATGTCCTGGATGCCATTCTCCCAGGGCCTCTGGATGATGTCAAGGATTCTGCCTAACAAACCCCAGAAGTAAATGCCCATCTGTGGCACCAGCTTTAGGAGAAAACTGGGAACTACAGTCCTTAGAGAAAACGCAATACCTACAACACATGATGTCCCTTAACTCCAGAAGTTACTGATCTGCTATACCTTGCTGACCCGCCCGTATTGTAGCATGAAGCAAAAGGAAAAATATGTGCTCCTACACATATGTATCGAAATATCTTTCCATAATTTTAACCAAGTAAAAAATTAATAAAAACTTCACAATTAAAAAAAAAAGACTGTATGTAGAAACCCACATTGCCTAATGTCTTTGCACACTGTTAATCCTAGTAAACCTGCCTAGAGAGGAACAAGATCACCATGTGGGCCAGGAACCCAACTGATTAGCAATAACTGTTTTCTTTGCATAATAATGCAAGACCATACAACAAACAAAACAACTACTACCTTTCTTTATATAAAAATTCCTATATTTTGTTCACTATTGATGTTTGTGCTTTTTTATTTTAAAAATATTATATTACAATTATTTTGATTACTGAACTTTTTGTCTTTGAATTTGACCCCTAAGTGCCAAATTTTCCTCACCCTAATCCTGACCTTTTTAATCTGTTATTTAGATTTTGTCTAAGATGCTAAATTGCTTTTTAAGAATCAAAACAGTTCTTGGTCATCTCCAATATATGCTTCTGGCTTAGTGTTTCTCAAACGTCCTAGGAACATGAGAGTTCCAGAGATATTCTTAGTTCCAACAAACCGACAACCAAAAAGAAGGAATTTTATTGTTAAGGAAGTTTTGGAAATTGTAACTATATCTGTTTATGTCTCCTTCTCTGTCTCTTTCTCTGGGAACTCACATTAGCATATTAAGGTTCTGAGGAGTCTCACAGCAAAAGTAATGTTAAACATATTTAACTAAAGTTATTTGACTTTTTGTTTCATAAAACCTATTATCATCTTAGTAGACACATGTATTATATAACTATCACTGCATAACAAATGACCCCAAAGCTTGGTGGTTTAAGATGATGATAGACATTTATTATTCTTATGGTTTCTGTGGGTCAGGTTTTGGAGGTACTTTAGCTGGGTAATTCTAGTATGGGGTCACTCAAAAGGTTTAGCCATAATGCTCACCAGGAGTGCAGCCATCTGAAAGCTTGATAAGGTTGCCGGATCAGCTTCCAAGGTGGCTTTCCGAGGTGGTTGGCAATTTTGGTGTTGGTTATTGGCAGATGCCTCAATTCAGAAAGGTTCACACTGGATCTTTCCACAGGATGCCTGAGTCATCATGATTTGGTAGCTGACTTCCCCCAGAGCAAGTGATCCAAGGGAGACAGCCATGCAAAAGCTATCGTTTTTTACGACTTAGCTTCGAAATTAAATATCATCACTTTCATGATTTCACAATATTACTTATTAAAAGCAAGTCATGGAGTCTGGCCCACACTTAAGGGGAAGGAGTTAGGTTCTACCTTTTGAATAGAAGTGTGTTAAAAAAAATTGTGAACCTATTTTAAAAACTATCACAGAATATAATGTGGGAAATTTTGTTACAGTCTTTTCTTCTATTTTCTACACAGATATCTTTTATTCACCGAGGGCAGATATTCAAGCCTAAGACTAGATCCACAGTTGGCTAGCTATCTTCCCTAATAAACAACAATAAACTTGGGTGATTATAAGAGACATCTGTGGCTTTTGACCATCTTCCTCTCTGGTTACAGCAATCCACTTTTCTTTTGGTGAACTACTCCACAACCCCATGTGGCTTGGCAGGAATGCCAGTCATGGTGCCACCAGCACCACCATCATCCCAGAGGTGGGCACAGGACCAGGTGGCCAATCAGAAACTTCCAGTCTCCTGCTCCTGATGATTGCATTAGTGATAAATACATGCCCCAAGAAAATTCTCTGATATTTAATATCTATTGCTAGAAGAATAGCAGATACAGTGTTGCTAGGAGAAAACCATCTGTAGTAGAAGAGGAAACAACAATGAGAAACAGAACAAGGAAGTCCTGATGACTCACTTGAGCCTCTGAATCCAGTTCTGCAGGAAGCCATTTCAGTTATGTGGACTATTCTCTTATTTTAAAATCTGGTTTAAGTTGTATTAAGTTTGCAACTGAAGGAGACTTCACAATTCAGGTATAGCGACCCAGAATAGATAACACAAGTGGTTTTTTAACAGTGACTTTCAAGCATCAGGCAAAGCTAAGAAATAAATTATGGAATGAACTAGTCTATTAGAGATAAAATTATAAAAAATACTTTATTTTCTTTCTCTACATCATTTAGGGTTATGCTTATTTATTTTCTTCTACCCTGAGTTGTCTTTTACAGGTCCTCTAGATTTTCTGGTCACTCTCAGCTATTATAAAACATTCACATCTTTCAGCTAATAGAAAATATAGTCCAGCCTAATATTGAATACTCAAACTCTCGTGTAAATTAAGGTTTTTTAATCTCCCGCTTCCCCAGCTCAGGCAAGACACATTTTAGCTTTTAACTCTGCCCCTCCTCACGTTTCCACACTTCATTCCCAATGCCCTGTGGTGTCTCTTGCTTCTCTAAGGTTTGAAAATGGGCAGAGACAGATCAGAGACTAAAAGTGTGTTATTTGACGAGTATGGATGGCACTGGTACCCTTTGGGTTTCACTGAATGTTCAAATGTTTATCTTCTTTCATTAGTCTTCTGTGGATCCTTTTGGAGATTCACACACATGCATGCATACGTATGCACACACTTTCACATATTTTCTGAGACTGCACACTGGGTGTTCCCAGCCTAGGTCCTCTTTCCTTTGGCAGGCTGATTATGACTTGGTATCTGACTTCTGGAAGTCCGCTCTGGCAGATTTCATACCAGCAAAAGCCCATCGTGTCATTTTAGATGTGGGAGTATTTTTTGACTCTTGAGTTTTAGCCAAAATTAGATAATAGGCAAGGTCCCATTTTAATGTTCTCCACAACTGTATAACTTGTTTTTATGAGGTTTGGGGCATGGAGCTTTCCATTTTCCCCCAATACATCTATTTATTACAAGTCCTGGTGTTGACCTAGGTACACTAAATCTATGCTCAGGAGAATATATTTTAAACACACTCTGTGGGAAATTGAAAAGAAGGCCATTAGAGTCATTTTCTTGATTTGTTTGTTGTCAAGTGAATGTGGTAGAGCTATCATAAAATGGGTTTCCAGTGACACGATTGATAGACATACATACAGTCCCTATAGCTCACCTCTAAAACATATTTTTATGTTGGGAAAATGCAAGATCAGAGTTAGAAAGTCTGAGAAGATCAAAAAGACTTCTTGAATGAATAGAATAAGTCCTCTTTTAACATTGTGGATAGGCTCTGTGACTTCAAGAGAAATGATGTGTAAAAAATCAGTTTTTCAATAAGCTAGTTGGTATAAACACGAGTTAAAAGTTTCTATGGCATCTGATATATTCAAGGACATGCTGTGTGGTCCAACTCAAAATAGACATTGTTAGCTTATTTTCTACAAGGGATATGGTATTAAATTATGTGATTTATATAATATAGAGATCCCTCCCTTAAGAAGTTTACAATTTGATAGAGGATATAAGATATGTAATCAAATAAATATAATGAAAAGATATATTTTTCACATACATTTAAATATTTTAAAACATAGCTTGCTTCTTTAAAAACATTGACAAGAGCAGATGATTGACACTTGATTTTAGACTCTAACCTGTAGTTATTTGGTTCTTTTAAAATGGTGATGGAACCACCTTCTATATCTGTTGGGACAGAGGCTTCCAAGTTTTGAACTGAATCAGGTTCCTGAAAACTACTTGATGGAAAGTATATTGATTTTTAAAATGCTTTAATCAATAGCATAAACCATGCATACCTAATTTTAAGTGCTTCCCTTATAACTGCTTTCTATTTATTTTTTACTTCTTCCAAAATTCAACTCTAATGTATTCATTTTTACCTGTGGTTATAATTTTGGTTTTCTCTCATGCAAGTTATTCAATAGTATAACTTTAGTGCAGTCAATGAGTCAGTTATATAACTCAACAAATGTTATCCTGAGAGACAGTTGCTGTTCTACAAATATATATTAAGTTCTGTTCTCTTTTACTTAAAGAATTGATCAGACAGCAGATAAGAGTGAGACAGTAAATTTCCAGATTTGTGTTGCATAAATTGCTTTTTTTTTTTTTTTTTTAATTTGTGATCTGGCTTTGTGATATAAGAACACACTTAAAATTCCAGGAATTTTACTGAAATAATGTTCAAAATCTTTAATGTGGACTAATAGGTATTACCTAAAAGAACATAGCTCTTTTGAATTAGCAAAAGGTCAATGGTAAAGAGACTCAAAAATAATCCTAAAAGAGCGGTCTCTCTCGTGCCTCGGTCTTCAATTAGGTGGAGTGCAGGGACTCTTAAGAAAATGCTAAGGAAAAGTGAAGGGGCATACAGGAAGAGGGCAATGGGGTAGGGTTGAAGATAGTGAAAGCCAAGTTAGGGTTAGAGTGAGTCAACGTTCAAAGAAATGTGTGAGTGTTTGGTCTCCGTGCTGTAGGCAGTAAGACACCTTCAAAGAATTCCAAGTGATGGTAAGGCATGATCACATCTGTGGCTGACTGCAATGAGGGAGAAAGATTTGAAAAGTGAAAAGTTAGAGGCGAAAAAGTTAGAGTTAAGAAGCTGTGATAGTGATCTAAGTCATGTAAGATGCATTATTTAGTGGAATGTTACCTTGAATATTACCATTAAGAATTAGCCTAGAGTTAAAAAGTATATCAGAAAATTTCACTGGTAATTGTTACGTGAAGTGTATTTAGGGGGATGAGAGAACTTTTGTTACTGGCTGTGTGCTAATGGCCAATGATAATCCGACATGAGTCAAAGATTCCAATGATAGATCTGAAAATTTTGCTTCTAGCCAACCTCTCCCTGTGTCCTGATCTTGGCCTCCAAATTGCATGGTCAGGAGAAGTCTAGGCAATGGAAAAGTTGGGAATTAGGAAATTTTAGAGTTTCAAACATTATAGCTATGGGTGTTTCACCTAAAAGCTGATAACTTTCACAACAAGAGTTTCTACTTCTAAGGAATATTTAAGATTTCAAGGTTAGGGGTAAGGAAAATCTGAAAACCTGAATAATGTGAATTGACTATGTTATTGATAGATGAACACAGTCTTTAGGTGGTTAAAAGAAGGTCTATTGGGGCATATATTCCTTTCTACTTTAATTATTTAGTGAATAATGATCTACTTTTATTCAGTTTTATGCAATGATCACCCAAAGGAGTATTAAGAGAAACATGATTTAGAGAATGATAGAACGTATTGGAACAGACAATGGATATGACTTTGATATTGCAAAGATTATGGATCTAGATAAGGAACTTATACAATAATTAAGGCTTTAGATTCTCATGTCAAATGATTCAGTTAAGCACTATAAAATCCCAGGATATTCTGGCTCTTACCACTTGAAATTAGTAGAAACAGAATTAGAAAGATCCAGGCTTTGCACTTGTAATTCAAATCATTGAACTTCTATCTTCCAAGAATAAAGAGATTTAGATTCAAGTGTTTAGAGGGACTAGGATGTATGTGTGCGTGTGTGAAGTATTAGATTTTAGTTGGCAAAATACTGATCTTTGATGAGAGAAACTGAAATTGTTTCAAATTATATGTCGTGGACCTCAATCGCTCTGCAAAACTATTTTCCAGTTTGATGAGTTTTTATTCCTTGATTCCTGTTTATACTTTTTCAGTCCAGCTCGGGAAAATGAAATGGATCCTAGTCAGCCAGAATGCTCTCCTTAAGTCTTATGAACTCAGTGGCTTGTTAACGGTGCACCAGCACAAAAGAAACCAATCTTTCTATTGGAAAATTTCTAAGCGGGCTTCATCCACTCTGTTCTATTGAGGGGACCCATAGCATTTTCAAGGAGCATAGATTTTATGACTGCAGCTTGAATGCAGCTGTGTCTTTTCCAATCGAAGGCCAAGAGACAAAATGCAACATGAGATTTTTAAACATTCCAAGGCCCATCTGCCATGTAACCCACTTATCTTTGTGGCTGCAAGTTCTTTATTGATCCAAAATGGTAAAGAAGAAGAAGAAAAAAAAGGCAACAAAGGGGGAAAATGCAGCGAGAGAGAAAAGGCATAAATCCATTCTTTTGTTGTTCTTCCAGCAGCATCTGTGAGCAATTGTCACAATTACTAGTCAAACTGTATTTGACTTGTTGCCAACATGAATTTTCCAAAAACCCAATGTAAACAAACTCTGCAAGTACTTCCTCATTTGCCAAGCCAGTAATTATTTACTTTGTTTGGGCCTAGCATTAATGTCAGTTCAGCTTTACAGCCTGTAATGTGTTTGTTAATGAAACCGTGAGGTCTAAAGCTACATATTAACCTTGCCACCCTTCAATTTTGAGCTCAATAAAGTTGCACCATGGTTTTGTAAACTAGTGTTGGGGGACAGGCAAATGATTAATTATATTTTTCCCTTTTCCTTTATCCAAGCAAATTGTTAATCTTTAAACCTGCCTCTCATTTTAAAGTTAACAAACCAAAATCCAGCCGCCGGGAGATATGATATCATTTAGACAAGTCGCAGTGGCTGTTTTGATGCCATATTTGGAAGTCGTTGGCTATGGAGCTTGCTTTGTGTTTAGTAACCTTGCGGGTATGGTGTACTTCGTGAAGGAAAGGAAAATTCCTCAGGGATTTGGGGAATATTAATTTGGTAGGGAAGTGATGGAATGCATGGTTGGGACCTAGTGTTCATTTTGTGGAGAATAAGTGAGTCAGGTTGTTTGAGGATGTCTGAGCAATTCAACTGGTACGAGACAAAAATTCCTGATCTGAGGAAACAAAATGGTTGGGGAGAAGAAGACTTAGAAGCCTAAAAACATGATGTTTTTCTCCCAGACACAGTACAATCTGCTTCTGTCTCTGGTCTATCAAACATATATTTCACACTTAGAGTGATCTAGAGTATGACAGAGGACAGGTACAAGCCCTGTTCTCATAGAACTTATATTCCAGTGGGAATGGGAAGGCTAGGTAATAAACAAGGAAACAAATAGGCAAATTAGTTTCAGATCTTGATGAATATTACACATTCAACAAAATAATGGGATGAGACATCAAATCCCTTGGTGAAGTCACTTTGACGGGTGGTAAGAGAAGACCTCTCTGGGAGGGGGACATCTGAACTGAGACTTGAACAATGTTACAAAACCCCTATTAGAACGTTTGGAACAAAACTTTTCAGGAAGAGGGAACAACAGAAAGTATCAGAGCTCTTTGATGTGTACCAAGAAGGGGAGCAAAGACAATGTGGGTATGCCCAGTGTAGGGAGTGGGATGAGGTGACTAGTATATTGTTCCTCAAAGCAGCAACTTTGGATGTGAAAGGAAGTGATAGAGTTTGAGGAGTATACTTTTAAGAAGAAGAATTCTTCTGGAGATTAATTTGGCAGTCTCGATTTGTTTTGGGGAGGTACGAACATGAAGCGGAACACATCTGGCTAATGCTAGATAAAAATTCCTTGGAAAAAAAATCACTTTTCATTAGCTTCTTCATGGCCACCTCCTTCTCTGAGTATTCGAAAGTTTAAAAGCCTTAGGAACTGTCTAGAAATTTGACTTTCAGATGAAATTTAGTTCTTTACTGTGGAGCTATGACTATTTGATTTACCTGACATGGAAATTAACTCCAGATAGAGGTGTCTATTTTATCTAATGTAAAGCTATAATGTTTCAGGAAGTTAGATGATTATTTCCCTCTTTATCTCCAGAGAAGGTGTGAATAAATCCCCCCAAAGGGATAATTTTGTTTAGCATCAGAAACTGATGGTTGTGTTTGATTATGTAGTTCTGAGCTGAGAATAGGCATTTTATGCAAAAATCAATATGAATTATGGAAAGAATCTAGCATTTTAGTTATACAGTGTAAGGATTTTATATTTAGCTACAGTGAGGAAGGAAACTACAGAAGGCAATTTCAAGAATCTTTTAGGAATCCTTTTTCTGGGGAAAATACTCTACACTTAACAGTATAAGTTGATGAAAAATGCACAAATTGGACAGTCTCAAGATAAATGGTGAGAGAAAATGTAAAGAATCTTATTAATAATGTCAATTCCTTATGAAAAATTATATTTAACTTTCTTGTATACCAAGAGTTCTCGCATTCATATCTTGTGGATTTTGTTTAACATATTTATTTGGAGGTAATCTTAGCTTATGAGCTGAAATTTTCAACTTGTCATGCAGAAAATATTTTTAAAACAATCCTCCAACCCTAGTATACATAAATCAGGAACAGAACCTAAATTTGTGGATAATTGGATTGAGCTCTGAGCTTAAAGATGAAGGAGACAAAAGCATGTCCCAAAGCAGCATGTGGCAGTCTTAGTCTTATCTGTGGATGTTTTACACCAGGCGTGGAGGCAGTGTTTGTTTACAGTGATTTGTGCTATTTGTAGTGACATTTTATTTGAGCTGGTATCTTGTATCCAAGCCAAACCATCCATGTATAAGGGCTTGTTTTGCTTTCTCCCTTTGGTTCAAATACGATACTAAAGCAACATCACCTCTCCTGATGGCCATGTTGGCAAGGCAAGGAGGTGCTTTGTGATACAGGCACACAAGCTGTAGAGCAAGAATGATAACGGAAGACAATGCCATGTCACGGGAGGGGAGCTTTGTGACAGCTGTAGCCTTCATGGAGACAGAAACAGTGCTGCAAGCAACATTTGTAGATATAATGTACAGAACCCAATAAACTTAAACTCACTGGATTTGTGAGTAATTAGAAACCGACTCCTCCATGGTTATACTTCTCAAGTAAATCTTGAAAATCCCCAACAATATCTGAGGTTTTAAAAAGCAATGTCTTTTGTAATAATGATCACTGGAAGATATACAGAAAGGCTCTTCACACTGTTTGCGGCTGGAATCTTAAAGAGCCGCTGCTTTCTTGTTAATGATCCTATGAGCCACACATGTTTTCATGCATATAATTGAGTCATGCTAGACAGATGGGCACTGAGTAATGCTCAAGGCATTTTCCACTTTTTTCTTGTTCACAATCCTTCATATCTTTTTGTCCTTCCTTCCCCTCACTCCTAGCCATTGTTTCTGGAGTTCTAGTCTAAGACATTTGGTAACAATTAAGTTGCAACTAACTTCACCAGATACTGTTAAGCTAGATAGTCAATGAATTAGTGTATTTTAAAAATTATAATTTATGAATTAGTGTCTTTTAAAAATTGATTTGTACTGATGATAGTAAAAAGATTTTTGAAATTTATTTTTACAAATATATTTAAACATTTCTGCCTTTCTCTGAAAATGTAGCAGTATGAAAAGAGAGAAAGATTTAAAAATGTGGAAAAGGGAAAACACGATGAATGACAAAATCTATCAACAAAGGTGCTTGCTTGTTTTCAAAACGTACTTGTGGAAACCAATGATGGTACCCATAATTAAAGTAGATTAAGAGTCAACCCAGAATTATAAATGATGATATAAAAGTCCAAGGCTTGGTTTAATCAGTGTTGCAGACTTGAAGAAACTCCTGGAGGTAACACGTATTTCAGATTGTTTCTCAATCTCTCTCTCTCTCTCTCTCTCTCTCTCTCTCTCTCTCTCTCTCTCACACACACACACACACACACAGGTATATGTGTATACATATGTATGTGTGAGTGTGTATATATGCATGATTTTGCCTATGGCTTTTACTAAGATACCTACATGTGACTGAATGCATGTTTATTTTAATATAAAAGTGATGGAGCACTGTATCTTAACACACACACCACTTGTACATCTCCTTTAATTTATCCATTTGCTAATCCATTGATTCACTCTTAATAAGTGCCTACTATAAGAAAAATACTAGGGAAATAAAGAAAAATAACACCCAGCCTCTGCCCTCATGGACCTAATGACTTAGCTGCATTTGCCTATACTCACATACATGTGCCCACACACATATTTGTGTACACATATATGTTGTCAAAGTGTTTGTCTGCCAAATTACAGCCTTGCTTGTTTACTTGTAATCTGCTGGTCAGAGGGTGAAGAAAAAACTTATTCTCAGTTTTAGGCCCAGAAAGTAACTGAGATTTCTCTTATCAGATACAAAATAGTCATGAGGATTTGAGAAAGACTTCTTTATTCCCTTTAGGACAAATAGTATTGAACCTATTGAGTTGAGAAAATTTTAGGTTTATGTAATTTCAACTATTCAGGTCTCATAATACACTTTCATTGTAAATGTTAAATAGATTGCAATGTCTCACTCTGAATACAGATGTGGCAGACATAATCCCTTCAAATTCTGCTTCTTGAAGGCCTTAGAAACTGAAGGAACCAAAATCTTATCTAAATCTTACAAGGATCTAAAATCTTACAAATATTTACATTGGTTTTTGTGATTTTTCATAGTTGTTCTATATGTATCTTCTGAATTGCGATTTTGAACGAAAAACCTAGCTGTTCTCAGTACTGGTAACCCAATATCCTGGATAAAAATTCCTTTTGCTGTTTTAGGAGGTAAATTGATTTATGCAGAAATGTTTGAGAAGTACTTTTGCTTATATATTGGATACTTCCAACTATTATTAAAGGAGCTGGGCTATGTACAGTCTTTAACTCACATTATATCTATACCTATTTATATGGATACAGTGGCTTCTATATGTGTGAGGGTTCATTCGATTTTAAAAGCTTAAACATCAGCTCAGGTCTTAAAGATGAATAACTGTAATATGCTTCTGATGCTGCATTATAACTCTACTTTTATCATCAACATGACAGTGAGCCCACTGAGGACAATGATTGTCTATTATTCATCTTTACAGCTCTAATACCTAACTCACTGCTGAAACATAAAGCCTTGAATAAAATAGATATAAAACTGAGACGTGGAAGGGTCAATCATGAAGGTGGAAACAAAGTATAATCCCAATGTAAAACATATTTTTTGAAATGCAAGCTCTTAGTTTGAATTATAGTCTGTATGCAAGTGTTTTATATACATTATCTCATTTAATACTCTCAACAACAGGAGGTAAAGGCAATTAGAGAGATTTGATAGCTGAATACAAACTCAGTGGGAACAAGGATGCTTTCTGTTTCTTCCTCTGTTACTGATTTGTATCTCTGGTAACTAGAAAGGTACCCTACCCCACAAGGCAATTTATCACAAACAAAAAGACTGCTAGAGTCTTGAAGGGAATCTAAATGTTTAAGAGAAGGTCTGTACCCTGGAGGCCTGGAAAGAGCTTTTTGGATGTATTTGGCATTTAGAAGTGCATTTGTAAGCTGGTGACAAAAGGTGCTTCAGAATATTTGGGACTGAAGCCAGACTGCACTGGGCTAAGAATGAATACAAGCTGTAGAAGTCAGCAGAATGTATGGCTCATTCTTCCAAGAAGTTTTATGAAAAGAATAAGAGAGGGGAGAATAATATGAATGGAATCAGGGTTTAAAGAAGATTTTCTTCTTATTGGGTTTCTCAGTGGGAAATTGAATCCATTATTGTTAAACTGAGGGCAGAGGAATAGCAGAAAGGAGGATAGTAAAAATATAAGGAGGGTAGAAACCAGTTACAGGAAGAAGAAAAAAGAGGTGAGAACAAGATCACTGATGTACAATTATATCTAAATCTTTTTTATATGCCTATTTTATTCTGCCATATCCCATAGAAGGCTTTACTTAGATTTCTAATCCAACTCATTAACTAATTATTTATTATGGTCCAATCACTTATCCAACATAGTTAATATACTTCTAAAAAATATTTTATTTAAAATAACAATTATTGATAAAAGTAGTACATGTTTCTTGTGGAAAATTTGGAAAACACAAATGAGCCAAATAATTTTGTAATTTAAATTAATTCTAAATACATTCATTATCTTCCCATTGCTAGGAATTATGATCATAATCAGTACTGATTCAGTCTCTCTCTACCACTTACCTATATTTTGAAGTTTCCTTCCTCTTTCTAAAACAAAAATGGGGTTTTCTAAAAAATCTCTATTAAAATCTGCTTTATATAAATTAATTTTAGCAACTTTTCCTATCATTTCACATACTCCTATCTCATCATTTTACTGGCTTGAAGAGAATTAAATTGTATGCATTTATTATAGTTTATTAAGAAATATCTTATTGTCAGATAGCCTAGTGCTTTCATATTTTTATATTATAATAAACAACTACCCTTAGAATACTAGGAATAAATTGCCGAGTGAGAATATATATCCTTTCATAGCTTTTGTGAATTTTCCTGATTGCCCTCCATAGAGGTTGTACCAATTTACAGTATCAGCAAGAGAATTTGAGAGTAGTTGTTTGTCCACACCCTGGCTAATTCTAGGAATTACCCTCAAAAAACCCTTTCCAATATCAAATTTTATGATACATACTTCATTATGGTCCTACTGCACTTTTACTCTAATCAATTTGAACTTATTTCTATTGGCCCTTTGTCATTTCTTAACTCATGTTATTTGATAAATTTTGCATCAGGGTTGAATTTCTTTCTCAATGCGTTGCAAGCATTTTTTAAATGTTGTGTATTGAAATATGAACCATTTATAAGCATTTATGTTTGGTAAATATTTCCCCTTTTGTCATTTGTAGTTTATATGATTTAGGTCATGCATAAGTTTCAAAAATTTGATGTATTAAGCCTTTTTCTTTATGGTTTTTACCTTTCTTGTGAGGCTAAAGACTGCATAAATATTCACCTTGTATGTTTATGGTTTCACTTTTATATTTGAATCTTTATGGCATCAGGGATTAATTTTATTATATGGCTTTAGGTGTACAGTTTGAATTTAAGATTATTTTTATATTTGGCCAGTTGTCTAAATGCTGCTTATTAAATTATCAATGCTCTTCCTCACAGATTTGAGGCATCATCCTCACCATATATTGAGTTCTTGTAAATCCTGCTTTTAGGTCTAAAGATTAGAATTTTCTCCGTTACAGTATCTGTCATTCCCTGTAATAATATTACATTGTTTCTTTTATCATAGATTTATAATGTCATTGATAAGATTCCCTCATCTTTTACAATTTCAAAAAATTTTGGCTCTTTTAGCATATTTATTCTATCAGTAACCTCACAGTTATTTTGGCAGCTATATTCATACAATGGAAATACTACCCAGCAATAAAAAGGAGCAAACTACTGGCACATGCTACACTGAGGATGAACCTCGAGAACATTATGCTCAATGAGAGTCAGATATAAGAGATCCCATAATGCATGATTCCATTTATATGATATATATATCTAGATAAGACAAGTTTATCTAGATAGGAAGTAGATTAGTGATTACACGGAGGCTGAGGGAAGGAATGAGAGCTGACTGTACATGACCATGAGAAATCTTATTGGGGTGATGAAAATGTTTTAAAACTGATTTAGGTCCATAGCTTTATCATACAGCAAGATTACTAAAAATCACTGGATTGTACACCTACAATGGGTGAAATTTATGATATGTAATATATACTTCAGGAAGATTGTTATCAATATTAAATAATATTAATATTATTCTGGCAGTTAATCAAAATAATCACTGTGTTTTGTTTGGAATTGAGCAGTATTTATATATTAATTTCAGAATTGACATGATAATATTGTTTTCTAAACTATTTTTATTTTCCAGGAAATATTTATAATTTTATTTCTACAAATCCACAATTTTCCCATTAATTCCTTAGACCATTAGGTTTCTGATTGTTTTAACTTTAGGTGGTTGCTGTTGTTGATGATTTTCCTAATTAAGTAGAATAACTGGTTATTGATGATATAATAGGGGACTCCTTGATTTTTATGTATTTATTTCATAAACAGTCCCATTAATGAAATCACGTATTAGTTCTAACATTGTGGAATGCACTGAAAGGTATGAGTTATATTAACAATCTGACTGACCTCTGACCCAGAGACTTTAGAATGACAAGTCATAGATTTAGCCATGAGTTCAATAATTTCACCCAGAGTTTTTCCCCAAAGTTGTTAGACGGATCTCACTTGATTCTGGTGATTTATCAACATCTAGTTTGTCAATTAGATTTAAATTTAGAATATCTATTACCAATATCAGACCTTAAACCTATGACCTACCAACTTGAAAAATGAATGTTAGAGTAGAAAATTTTATCAGAGCATGCCTAGTAAATTAATAACTATCTAATGTATAACAGTGATTAGAATTTCACCGAATTTAAACATATGCCAAGAGATCATAATCAGAGCACTGGCCATCAGGTAAATTAACAAAACATTTGGCTAGAAATAGAATGATTAGCACAGGATTAATCACTCTGTTGCTGCTTATTATTGGGCAATGAGACAGTTATCTGATATCTACATTTCAGTAAATACCGAGCAAACCTTTGCTATTAAGAAAAAAATAAGATTTTAATTGCTTGCATGTGGTTGCTGACAAATTTTCTATTTAAATACATTCTAATGTTCTAAGGTCTACTCTGATTACCAGATAAAGGTATATGAGAAGTTAGGAAGATCAAGTGGTGGTAAATTTACAAAAAGAATTTAAAGAGAGAAAAAATATTATCTTGGGATTCACTTAGAAATGTTAAGCAGTCTGAGGATGGAAGTGAATTTGGGCAAGTTGGTTAAGGTCTGCAGTTTTATAGGGGAAAGTTATATAAAACAGGGTCGAGATTGTGATCTTAAGCTCGGCATTTCTGGCACATTTAATATATTTAACCTAAAGATTGTTATTCTATGAATTAAGTTGGAAAAGTTTAACTTATTTTCATATTTTGAGCCCAGTAAGTCATTATATTATCTTGCTAGTATACATGTTCTGTGTTGGTCAAGGTACTTGTTTCAAGCAACAAAACGTGACCCTGAAATATTTGAGCAGCAGCATTTATTTAAAGGATATTGCAGCATGATAGTCCTGCTTGTTTAGAGTTGGAGTAACTTTCACTAGCTTTTTATCACTAGATGTCATCATGCAAAGAAGCATTTCAGAAATCTGCTGGTTCCATCTAAACACTTCTCATTGTATAGCAGTTACCAAATGTTTTGACAAGATTAGCTCCCTAGCCAATATAGTAGTCCTCTTTTTTTTTTTTTTTTTTCCATTTTCCTTTTGGTTATGAAGACACCATAATTGCTAGATTGCAGTCTCAGCTTATCATGAAGTTATCATTGCTCTGTGGTGGAAGCATATGTCTCAGGGGTACTAAACCTCTAAACTGGTAGAACTAAGAATTAGAAGGATGGGTAAAAAGTTATTAATGAGTCATTACTTGGACAAACAAGAGCCACCACTCCTATATCCATTGCTTGGTTTCCAGATACTTTCCTACTGGTTATGAAAGAAACAACATCATATATGATTTCTTATTTTGCTGCAAAATTGTTCCTTGTCAAGGAGCAATATTGTGTAGGATTTTAAAAGTATGCAGAAACGTCACAGATTTTAGAGTTAGAAACAGCATGACAGGCAGAGAAAAAACCCCTCAAATCTAGGTTGTGTCTAACCTGTGTTAGATTGGATCCCCTGGGAAATGTATTCTGAGACAGATTTGTATGTGAGATGTTTATTGATGAGTGCTCTTAGGATCATCACCTATGGGAGAGTGAAGGCATTAGAATTGGTAGGGAGGAGTTGCATTGTATGGCAGCTATATCCCTACAGTGAATTTCAGAGGTGGGATGGATCTCCAGGTTTGTCTGAGGCCTTTAAACAGCTCCATCAAATGTAAAATCAATTAAATCCCAGAAGGATTTTTTTAGTACTTCAGAAATCATTTTTAAAAATATATGGAAATAATAGAGGGCTAAGAGTAGCTAAGATGTTGAAGAAGGAAAACAAGGCAGGGGGAACTGATAGTTCATATACCAAGATTTAAAGTAAAGCTATACTAACTAAGACAGTGTGAATTGTCATAGGGATAGAAAAAGAGAGGCCAGATAAAAGGATTCATATATATGTATATATATGATATATGACAGATGTGATATGTTAGATCAGTGGAGAAATAAAGGGCTTTCCATAAATGGAACATGGGGAATTGGGCATCTATATATGAAAACAAAATTGGACCCTTTCTTATGTCACATACAAAAATACTCAATGGATTAGAGAACTAAATATGAATGATGAAACTACACAACCTTTGAAAGGTGCTGTAAGAGAATAAATTACAATCTTCATGTTTAACATTTTTTAAATCTGACAATACCAATGTTGGTGGGCATATGAAGTAGGAGGAACTCTCAAGCTGCTTGTCAGAATGTAAAATTGATTCATTCAGCTTGAAGTACAGTTTCAAACTGGTAAGCTATGCTATAACTCAAGAATTCCACTGTTAGTAGCTATTCGTAATAGTCGAACAATGGAAAGCACCCCACATGTCCATTAATAGCAGAATGACTAAATAAATTGTGGTAAATTTATTTAAATCCATGCAGTGGAATAGTATACAGCAAGGAAAAGAAACTGGATGCAACATCATGAATTCATTTTAAAAATATAACATTAAGCAAAAGTAGCAAATGCAAACGAACACATACAGTATGATTACATTTGCAAAAAAAGTTTAAAAAGTCAAGGTTATGGCTACTTCTGGAGAGAGAAAGGGGTTCTGATTCTGAAGGGACACATGGAGGGAGGATGTTTCTAAGGAGTTTATAATGTTCTATCTCAACCTGAGTAGAATTTATGGGCATTTTCTTTAAAATTATGTAACTTGTAGAAATACTTTTGTACTTTTTCTCTGTGCAGGTTAAATTTCACATAAGCAATCTGAACAGCAAAGCACAAAAAAGAAATGTTAGACACTTACCTCATGACCTACTGTTCACTTGTAACATTTTTTGAGCTTTGAGATGGAAGATGAAATGTATAGCAGTGGCCTTTGACTATAGAATCTCTCTAGGAAGTTGCATAGGCAGTTACTCAGCCTGCGTTGTCAAAGCAGCCACACACTGGGAATGGACTCTGTGGTGCCCTGATTATAGTAATTATACATATTTATGTCGCCAGTACCTAGTTCAGTGATTAGCATATAAAAACTGCTCAATTTGTGTTTTCTGAATTGATGGCTAAATAAATGAGTAAATAAATGAAGTGTCTCTCATGAAAGCCTGCTGACTCTTTGAAGAGATTCCTTGTAGATCAATCTCTTATTAGAAAACTATTATATATATGTATATGCACATATATATGTATGTGTATATGTATATGTATATGAATAATAACCTTTACGTTTTTGAACTTTGAAGTATCAGAATCATCTATGGACGTTTAAGAAACAGGAGAAAAAAAAAAACGAATCACACCAATTTTGATACATTTCTCTGGTAAGACACATGGCATAAATAACCGATTCTGCTAAACTCGAAATTACCTAAACTTATCTGAAAATTTGGGAGTTTTTTTTCTTTTTAATGTACATCTTCTGATAGATTTCTGTAATATATACCAAATTAACCCACTTTCCACATTTTGTCAGTAACAGACTCCCATTCAGAAGCCAAATGGCTCTCCATGGTAAGCAAATATGTAATTAAGATTTACTTTGGTTCAGTGAAAATATGCCTTCTTTATAAAGAAGGCCCCAGGCTAGGTTCAGAGTAGGCAAGGTTAGGCATGGTGGATTTATCAGCAAATTTAGCCCAATTTATGAAGCATGCCTTCAAACCTATTAAAGATGGTGCTTATGTGATATTCTGTGATGTCTTCCGCCTACGGATTTGGGCAATTCATGCAGTCTATTTCAGCCTTGAAAGTGGATTTATATGAGAGAAAAGGCTGAGAATTTTTTTCATCTAACATCCTCCCTTTGACCACATAATAGTCCAAAAGCTCACACAAGCAATTCCATATGGAGATGAGGAATGTCTAGCCAAAACAAGTTGTTCAGCTTATTAGCCTTGAGCTGAATAAGTTACTCAGAGTATCTGGCATGGCTACCCCATTTAAAAAGGAGGGGTGGGATGGCTATGTTTGCCTTTTCTTTCTCCCCCTAGAGTTTTTAGATGAGAAAACAAATGGTTAGTGAGGCGATGCTGCAGGCCAGAAGCCTTGTGCTCAGCTGTTTACTCTGAACATTTGAAAAGCCTTACAAGTGCAACGGCAGATTTCTTTGCACTTGACTGGCTGCAGAGAAGGGCACATTGCACAATTTTCATTGTCGTCTACTTTCACATTCGATCCTTCTTGGGCAAGACTATCAAGTCGCTTTGGTGTGAATCTTGGCAGAAAAAACCTCTTCTCTCCAAGAATTTGAAATACTGTGAACGGCAAACTAAATTGGCTCCAACTGTAAGCTCTATTGTAGAGGAGTTGTAAGATACCAGGAGAATTAGAATATATTATTTTTGAGATCTTCTAGAGATTAAATTAACTTTTTTTTTTTTTTTTAAGTGGTAGGGAGTATAACATTGTATTCAAATTTAATTGTGATGCAATTTTGAAGACTTTTTTTCTCCCCTTCATGTCGTAGAAAACACAGTTGATCCCTTTGTCTCTCGTTCAAGTATTAATTGGCACATTGTACAATTATTTGCCCGCTCATTTTGGCATCATTCACATTCACAAAATAAAGGACAAGTTACTTAGTATTAATTTTTCCGCCAACTCTTACTCATCGTGCACATATGTTCAATCTTTCTTTCTGTTTCTTACTCTCTCCCTTCCTCCCTTTTTTCCTGTTAATAAAGCATACACATTCACTTTTAGATAGGCTTTAAGGAATTTTTGAAACTAATTCCGAAAAAACATTAAGAGTGTGTAATATAAAACTCCTTCATAAACATCATTCATAAAAAAATGAATTTTTAAAATATTTCCAGACTACCATGCATTTCCAGATTCCCTGCCCCTTTTTAAAGTTACTGACTCTCTTTTGGGGAAGACCCTCTAGTAAATAATTCTGGTTTCTGCAGCTTGTTAACTAGGCTAATCAGGCATGACACCCAGTGGAGGACCCTGGTGGTAGAGCATGAACTGGTAAACTACACATTCATTTGGCCTGCAATGTAATTTTATGTCAAATCAATCCAACCCAACAAAACCCAAGAGATAGAGAGACACTTCCAGGCAGCAGTTAAGAGCAGTTGTGGCAACCACCCACAACAGGGCTCATTTTGCATGGTTGCAAATCCTTTGCGTGGTATACAATTTGCCAATAATTGCTCTGATATTTTGACGGGGCCTGACTTGCATATTTGTAAATATTTGTGGTTGCTAAGTGACTAGCTATATTTATTTGAGCTTGTGTACCTTGTCATTTTGTGGCAAAAAGAGATGTTTTAGACTTCACAGCAAAGGACTCCTACCTTCTAATGGATGCCTTTTTAGAAGTTTCCAATAGAAATCTTTTATACCATAGAGTATACTGAAAAATTCCATTTTAGTGACTAAGCATTTCTAGTTTAAGATTTTTTTTTTTTCTAACATACAGGCTGCTTATATGGAACAATCTCTTATTCTTTAATTCATTCTTTAATTTGAAATTAATTCTTTAATTTTTACAAGACCCTATATTAGGCCCTTTGGTCAATTTGGGGATGTGTCCCAACTTCTAAAAGCCCGAGAAGATAAGATTCATAAAAATAACTCACATATACCTGTAACCTTATTGCTCCCTGTCCCTTCTAGACAATGAGGACTAACTAAATCTTCCACCTACTTCCCTTGGGACTCCAGTCACAGCACACCCTTCAGCATTTCTCAGAAAGTCAGAGGTCTGCTTCCCATGCGCTCACAAACTGGGTTGTCAGCTTCAGTTACTACGAGGCGTCTACCTTGCCTTTACTCTTCTGTGTTAGCTTCCCCTTATCATTGTCTTCTTTTTGTGAAGCTCCTTGAAAAGGCATCACATTCATTCATTCGTCAGATCCTTGTTGAGTTTTTCCTATAAGCCAAGTATGTACCCACTTCCTTCTGGAGATAAATGATAAACACAATGGGAAAACTCCCTGACACGTGTGTGTGTGTGTGTGTGTGTGTGTGTGTGTGTGTGTGTGATAGAGAAGGTGGTAGAGAAAGGCAAATAAGATGATTTCAGATAGTGATAAATGCTTCAAACAAGGGTAGACCAGACTGAAGCTAGTGGAGGTTGTTCAAAAAGATAGTCAGAGGCCTCTCTGAAGAGGGGTGTTTGACTTGGTGAGCAGTCACTACTGTTGTCGGTGTCTATCAAGGGAATGCAGATTGCCTGTGGGTACCGCTTCTATCACTACTCACTCTCATGTTGCCAGAACAGTTATGGATTAGGGGCACACTCCCAACATTGCCACCTTTTGTTAGCCATACCTCAAATAGCATACTTGTTGGCAATCTCATGATGTCTCACCAACAGAACTCCTTCGGCTCTAGATTCCTGCACTATCCTCAGCTCTCTCCTTCCCAGTTTCAAATCAGGCTTTGTGGGGACTGACACCTATACAATCTGGGACCCTCTTCAAGAAAAAGAACAGAAAGATACAAAATTAAAGGGAATTGGAAAAGGCCCGAGGTTACTTTTCTTCCTGTGTAAAATGGTAGCCCCCATGCTGAGCAACCCCCAGGGGGGTCCTCTGCCCTTTATTTGTACACAAGCCACAACATGAATCTCAGTGTGAAGTCCCATACTATACAAATAGAAAGATGTTTTCACCATATAATAGAGAATGGCAAAGTGAGATAGGAGTTTAGAAGAGGGAAAGATTGCATCCCAGTAGAGGCAATCAGTGGACACTTTATGCCAAAGGTGCTGAGCTACATCTTGAAGGATAAATAAGATTTGCATACTTAGAAAGGATGGGATGACTTTATTGAGTGTCTGATTTGAGTGCCTGATATGTATATGTTCCCTCCATATCCTACATTACCCTTTTAAGAGCATTGCACAGTGGGAAGCTTCATTTTACAGATGATTAAGCTAAAGGCTCAAAATTATATAAATATTATATTGCATAAGTCGCTTAACTTGTTTAAGGCATTTTCCCACTCAGGCCCATCTGAGCTGAGTGCTCTTTCCATTAGGCCAGGCTGAATCTCATTTTGAGTAAAGGCATAAAGATTGCAAACCCAGAACAAGCATAGGGAATAAAAAAATTGAGGGGTTGGTTGAATCACAGGAAGTTATGGTAAATATGGTTGGAAAATAGCCCGGGATCAGGTTATTGAGAGTTTAAATGTCATTAAGTGAATATTGTTTTATGTTAATTCATAAATATAATATCACAACTAATGACTGAGTTCCATCAGCAGAAGCTCTTGCTGTATGTAAATATAGTAGAAGTAAATTATAAATTGCAGTCAAAATATAGTTGGCATTGACTTTTCATTAGGACTGCTAACTTAATATGAAATCAGGAGTGCGGAAAAATAACCTTCACCATTTTATCACCATTTTATGTTTGAAACTCTGCAATGTAAGCTTCACCCTTTGCCTTGATATTAAACTCTGACCTCTGAAAGAGGCAAAGAGTGAATGTAATTGAGATTGTTAGCTTCTTCCTGTGATCAGCTTTATAGAAGCAGGGAGCTTAAAGGTAGGATGAGAGAAACCTAGCATTACAGGTGAGAGAATTTTTTTGTTGCATCTTTACTTCCAATCATGTGGACCAGTCATAGTCTTGCTTTTCTCATAGAAAGACAACCCAGAGCCAATGCCTTTGGGTAAGGAATGGCTACTCTGTTTTCTTGAAGACATCTTCCAAGCCTCTTTTAACTTAGGATGGCAAACACTAGGATGGGGAAACAGGGTGTGGAAAACAGAGAGAAGGGAGAAGTCTGGTAAGTGGAGGATGACAGCAGAAGCCCTCCCAGCAGCAGATCTTGCTGATGGGCTGTCAGCATCTTCTCAGCTGCTTTCTAGTGGCTCCAGTTGGGGGTGTCTGGGAAGCTTCACATGCTTTGAGTCAAATTGCATTTTGTTATTCTCCTTGAGAGTTTTCTCATCTGAGATCCCATGGGATGACTGGCAGAGGCATGTGTTTCTATTTTTAAGACTACAATAGAGGTTGAAAAAAAAGGGAGAAAATGCAAAGACCAGGTCCTATGGCAAAGAGAACTTTTAGCCTATTTGGTACCTTTAAATGGCACCAAGCTCTGTCTGGCAGCTCAGCCCTGATTTTGCTGTTAACTAAGGGTAAACAGCATTCCACAGAGTTGTGCAATCTGTTTTGAGACAAGGAAAATTGAACAGACTTCAGAGAGTCACTAAGACTGTCAGGGAGGTTCCATCAAGGTGTGCATAATTATACCTTAGTTATTCTAATACGTGAGCTTCTGGGGCAAGAGCCACATATTTGTATCAATCACTGAACCTAGTATAGGATCTTGAGTTACATTTGTGGAATGAATGAATGATGAAATGCAATCCCTTATTAAAACGAATTTTGGCATGAAGATCTGCAAATGGTTTTATTTGTGTTGATAAAATGCAGGAGTCTAGATTGTTCATGAGATAAAGGAATGTAACAGTGAAAAGAGGAAATTCCTAACTGAAGCTTGATTCTGATTTTTGCTTATAAGTTAAAAAGAAATCCACTCAGTTCCATCAGGTCCTGATGATTATTGTCAGATACCTGCCATTACAAATAGAATAAACGTGGTGAAATGATCTTGTGAATTTCATTTGTGCTACTTTCCTATTCGAAGTGCTTCGGTGGCTCCCCGACCACCTCCAAAAAAACACCAAACACATGGGCCAGATGTACATCACCATCTTGGAGTAACTATTTTCATCTGAAGGAATATGTTCAGACAAACATGAGTTCATATCCCATTTTCTCTTAACTTTCCAGCCATGTAACCCTGAGCAATTTCCTTAATTGTCAAAGATCAGTTTCTTTGTTTAAAAAGTATTGGAGAAAAAATATAACCATTCTTTATCAGTGATTTGATTTTGAAAAGTTTCACATAACAAAGCCTGAAAGAGAAGAAACCAACTCAAAATGTAACAGTTGTTTTAGTTCATATAAAAGGCTTAACACAGTGTTGAATACATTGTTAGTGTTCAATAAATGTTAACTACTGTTATCAGATATTTACCATGCATCAGGCATTTCATACTTTATCTCATTTAACCTCATAACAACTCAGTGAAGTAGGCATCAGTGTTCTCATTTGAAGATTAAAACAAAACAAAACTGTATTTACAGAAGTTAAGTAACTTGTTTGATGACATTATTTTTAAAGGTGGAACCAGGATTCAGGCCCAAATATATATAATTTCAATGCTTTAAGTCATACCTCCAGATATCCTGATTTTCCTGATCTGAGGTAGGGCCCAATTTCTAGTGATTCTGTGTATATGTAGCTATTTTTGAGAACAACTAAAATTTCCAGCCCCTGACTCTCCCCCATCCCCTTCCAACCAAAGTACTAAGTTAGAATCTCTAGGAGCAAATCCCGGAAAACTGTTTTTTAAATGATCATCCCAGGTGTTTCTATTGATTACACAATTTGGGCTATCATTTCCTTGTGTAATGTTTTTCTCCTCTACCAGATGATCAGTTGCTTATGATCATATATATTTTTCTTTCCTTGTCTTTTTAGAATTTAATTCAGATTTTGTAGCATAAGTTCTCACTAGTTGTTGAATGGTTCAGAACACAGTAAAAATAAGGTTGATAAGAAACATAGCTTTTAAATTATGGCTGAAAGGACAACCAAGATGTGGAATACAGGTAAATAATACTGAAAAGTTTTAAGGCAACTGTACTCCTGGGCAGACAACCACCTTTTCACTGTATTCTCACATGATATTTACTTGATGTATTTGTAAAAAGAGAGAGGGAGGAAGCAAGCTCTCTGATATCTCTTCTTATAAAGACCCCAATCCCATCATGAGGGTTCTACCCTCATGACCTCATCTAAACCTAACTACCTTCTAAAGGACTTATCTCCATATTTTATCATTCTGGGGTACAGGGCTTTAATGTATGAATTTTGAAGGGATGTAATTTAGCCCATAACAGAAATGTTATATATCTTGTTAGCATTCATTTTTTAAAACTTATCAAAGCATTTATGTATTTAACAACATATAAATTAAACTTACTTATAACAAAATTATATATATTCAACATTAATATATATACATTCACAATTCTATATACATATATACATTCAAAATTATATATCTAATCAACTTCACATTTATGTGGAATATATGTTCAACATGTATATCCGATATCATCAATAAATAAACAGAATAAATTTTTGATCTGAAAAACTTATCCAACTTTAGCTCAAAAGAACCCACTAAATGTAAACCCACAGAATGAATTAAATTGATCCACATATCCACATGTATTTTCACCCAGTTCAAATTTCAAGGACAAGGAGAAAGTTATAAAAGTTCCCAAAGAGCTTTCAAATCTCGATTGAAAATCAGATTGACATCCGACATCACATTGGTAGTGCTAGATGATGGTAAAACTAGACAAACTAACATTCAAGTGTGTATGAAAAATGAACACACCTTTAGATTTTCAAGTACTTAGAAATCTTACCACCCAGAAACTAATTCTCAAAGGATTATTCAGGATGGTCTGCTGCACAAAAAGCAAACATTAACTAAAACAAAGCTCAAAAAAGCCAAGGTATAGATGTAGGTTACTAGAAAGTATAAGAAAAAATAAAAGTAAAACTCAGAATTAATATCAAATACTTGTTAATGCCGGTGTTATGATTGTGTTTCTGGGAAATCCGAGTCCCTGAGAGGGTTCAAGATAAGACTGATAACTATGCAAATATCCAAAAAAAAAAAAAATCCCCAATGATTTTCTTTATACTAGCAATAATCACATAGAAAACAAAATGAATACCCTTTTCACAGTGAGAATAGAAATACAAAGAAATACACTTAAGACGTGCAGTATGTATGAAGAAAACTGTGACTCAACTGAGAATCATGAACAAAAACTTAAAAAAAGAAGAGAAATACCATTTTCTTGTTTAAGAAGATTCGACATGATCGACATACATTGCTTTGTAAATTAACCAATACATTCAGCAATATTTAAAAAAAATCTTAGGGGCATAATGTTTTAGAGGCTTGACTAAATTGTCCTTATATTCATATGAAAAAATAAGACCATAGACAAATTCTTCAGAAGAATAAATAATAGAAAGTCTTACTCTATCAAATGTTAAGATGTACTGAAAAAGTATATAGTCATTGAAAGAACGTGTTCTTGTTAGATAGACATACTGGTCAAAGAAATAAGACTTGTGGTATTATAGATTGTTTGATGTTATGGAATGAATTGTGCTCCCCCAATTCGTATGCTGAAATCCTCACCCCACTAGTACTTCAGAGTGTGACCTTATCAGAAATAGGGGCAGAGGAGCTACAATTAGTTAAGTTAGAAGGTCATACTGAGTAGGGCAAGCTCCTAATTCAGTGTCTTTCTAAGGAGAAGTTTGGACACAGACCTTCCCCCACCCCCCACCCCTGCCCCCATACACAAACACTCGCACAAGAAAAGTGCCATTAGAATGAAGGCAGAGAATGAGGTGATGCTTCTACAAGTCAAGAAATGCCAGAGATTGTCAGAAAACTACCAAAAACTAGGAGAGAGGCATGGAACAGATTCTTCCTCACAGCCCTCAGAAGTAACCAAACCAGTTGGCACCTTGATCTAAGATTTCTGACCTCTAGAACTGTCAGTTTGTGATACTTTATTATGGCAGCCCTACGAAACTCAATAGATTTGGAAAAGGGCAGACTATCAATAAATGATGTTGAGAACACTGACTAGCAAGTGGGAGAAACAAATCAGATATCTGCCTCATTCCTCTATTGAATTAAATTACACCTGTTATCAGAGTTTAATGTTAAAATTTTTTTTGGAAAAAAGTATTGGTGAATATACCTTATAATCTTAGAGTGCAAAAAAATTTTAACATTATACAATATCCAATAACTGTAAAAGACTAATAACTATCACTTTTTTAAAACTTCAAATCAGTAAAAATTTTAAATTTAAAATATTGATAATATAAAGCAATGGCTAAAGTTCTAGCAAATGGATACACTTGAGATATTCTCTATCTAACAATATAAATTCTCCATGTAATATATAAATATAAATAATATATTATGAATTATATATATCCTTTAGCTCAGTAAACACACACATATGTTTATATTATTAAGCTCAGTAAAAATATAAAGAATTTATTCCAAAGACATTGGTCAAATATCCAAAGCTTTATATACATATAAATATATATGTATATATTCATGTAGCATTATTTATAAGACAGGAGAACTAGAAATAAATGAAAAGTTCATCAGCTGAGATTGGTTAAATAGATTACTCTTTATTCATAAAATGGAATTGTCTTCATCCGTTAAACATGTTATACATCTCTGTTTAACAATATGGAAAGATTTCCATGACAAATTAAAAAAGCAGGTTAAAAGGGGCATATGTAGTGTGATCTCACGCGTGCACCCTGCTACATACACTGATATTAAGAAATCTAGTCATCTGAAGTCTAGAAAAATATTAAACAAATTATGATATTGAACACAATTATAGTAATAAGATTTATGGTAAATTTTAGTTTTTATAATTTTCTATATTGTTTGAAATTCCAACATGAGTGTTCATCAATAATAATTTAAAGCTATTTTTATTATAAACTGAATTAAGTATAAATATATGTTTAAAATATTTATCCTGTTCTCCCCAGTAATTCCATTCTAAAAATATATTTAAATAATCAGAGATGCACACATGAATTTACAGGCAAAGATATTTGTCTATAATTTTGGAAATTAGAAAACACCAGAATATGTAACAATGTGAACTTTGTTACATAAATTATGCCATATCCAAGTGACAAAATACTATACAGCCATGAAATATAATGAAAAATTGGAAGACATGCAACAAAACGTATCTTTATTTCTGAAGGACAGAATTACATTACTGATATTTCTTTGTAGTTCTTTATAATTACAAGTAAGACAATAAAAAATATGTAGTATAAACAGACTTTTGTTGTTCCCAGTGCTATGTGTATATATTCAAAAAACACACAATCTACACGCATTATGAAAAAACACAAGGTTGAGATAAAAGTTCCTTTTTTCTCCCCTTCACAAATCTGTCTTCTTTTTCCACATGTCGCTTATCTAGAGGTAGTCTTTTCTGGAGCCCCTTTACCCAGAGCTCAGTAAGAGTGCCCTGTATGCAACAAGAATCAAGAAGTATATCATCCAGGAGACAGATAGTAATTACTTTCTGAGAAAAGAGGCTCTAATTTTCATCCTTCCATATCCCTTCCTCTTCTCTATTTTGATACTTTCGGAGATTAGAGATTTTAATTGTATGACTTGTGAAATGGCATTTTTCTTCCAACAGCTGTATTTATGGTATATCATCTATTAGCTGCCTATATGACAACATTTAAAAGCATTCTAATGGATAATACTCAACAAGGGATTAATCTTTTCCAGCATCACCCTCTTGACCTGCAAATGTACATTAGTGGGGGTATAATGCCTGCTCTGACATTTGTTTGCAATGTATCCAAATACATTCTGGAATGCACATTCAGGTTTCCTGGCATTGAGACAGACAGGCGGCGAGTCAGCATTAAGACATATAGTTCCCATATGCCGGGGTTAAGGGGACTAGGACCTGATGAGCCTTTCCATTGAGCTCTGCGCTGTGTGCTTTCATGTTGTCCCTCCCCCAAGGTTTGCTCTGCTGCACATCAACCATTCCACCTAAACTACAATGAGGACAGATGGTAACTAAGAGGTGCTGAGACCAGATTTGCATCTCCTCTGTGTGTTCTCTGTACATCGTTTGGTCAGGATCGCCCTGAAATACAGGCCAGGAGAGGACTGCCTTCAAGAACCTTCCCCACTTGTATACCCAGCTTCTTTCATGATATCTGAAATTTCAGTTTTCAGGCTTGGCTTTTGCCATCTGCTAAACTTAGGTAGATTATTTAATCTTCTGAACCTCTGTAATATGTATAATATTATCTATGTCCTAGGGACTGTGGGAAAATAAATCATGTAGGTGAGCCAGTGTAGACCTGGAAGCATTCTATATATATTTGTGGAAACAAAATAACATTTATGTTTTAAGACTGATTGTATTTCATTGGTATTGTTTATGATTTATTCCTTATAAAGCTATGTATGGGAGAAGCAGTACTATAAGCTGGAAATAGTTGACAATGAATTCAGGTTAATTGACAGCTCCTTGAAATAGTCATACCCACTGGGGAAGGAGCACAAAATCAGTGTATGAGGAGATCAAAGAAGCAATTCTTTCACTAGTCAATGGCTCTGATCCTCTGCCCTCGGTCATTATCTTTTAGCCTGGGTAATTTTTTCACTAATATCTCTACTAAATATAAGCAATAAATTTTCTCTGAAAAAAAGTAGTTTATATGCCATTTTATTTACAGGTATGGCTTAAGCAATTTTCATTTCATTTTATTAAACAATTCAAAAGAAGAATACGATATAAATAATACTAAAAATTTAGGTCCAAATGTAATAACTTTTCCTACTCTTAGTCAATTTTGGAGTTTGAGCTTGACCTTCCTAGTTATGAGACAGAAAGGAAGAATGGTGCAAGTATAAACCTTGAGAGCATCCGGATCTTGGATCACATACTGCTCTGCAACCTTATTAGGTGAAAAATTCAGGGCAAGTCACTTAATTTTCCCAGCCTCAGTTTTTATCAATTAAATGTGGGATAATATCAATTTCAGAAGACTGTAATAAAGATTAGACGAGATATGAGAAATGCATCTATTACAGAGTTTGATATGTTGGCCAGAAAATATAGCAGTCGTTGTAGTTATATTATTATTTTGCTGATTACTGTTACATCATTCATATGCTCAACCAAAATGCTTTCAGAAGGAGAAGGAATCCACATAGCTGGTCATAGTAGAGATTCACTTTGAAGTAGTAATCCATTTCTTAAATGGACTAAAAGCAGATTATAACTGTAAATAATTACGAATGCGAAATATTTTTCTGCTTAGAGTTCATTTTAAGTTTTTATTCATTTTAGAGAGGACTAATATATCAACAGTGGTCATTGAATACAATTACTACATCATCTCAATGCCCTCTAGCCAAAAAACACTAGGAACACGCCTCTAGTAATAATCAAGTTTGGTTTATTAGCTCGTTGCAGTGAGGGAGAACATACCATGGCCCTCTACTTGTAGAGACTTCTGGAGTTTGAGCTCGTAGTAGCGGACCTGGGGGCAGTATCAAGAAAGGGGTTTTGCTTTGGATAGGATGTCAGGAAGTGGAAATAATTCTGTGATTAGGTATCCTAATAAATCCTAATCTTGTAAGTGCTCTTTCTTTGTTTACAGATGTCCATGCTTCCTTTGATTTCTAAAGCAGCAAGCTCAAATGGTGCAAAAGAAAGAAAACTAAGCCAAGGGACAGACACCTGGGTGTCCCTCTTCCAATAACCATTGTTATTCATCACGTGCCTTCATTTTTCTTATCACTAAAGTGAATGGGAAAGTTACAACCCAACTTATGTAATTGCTGTAAGCATGAAATAAACTGATAGGCTGAAGAATAATATTACTTATTAATGAGTCAAAAGGCATCTACTAAGGCAGCTTATGTTATACTCACAGCCTTATAGAACACTTTCTTTAATGAAAGATGCCATATAGCAGTTTTGATCACACAACAGTTAATCTTAAGCATGTTACTTTTCATGATCATCTAAACTTTAACTTAGATTAAATGCTAAATTGTTTTCCTTTCTTTTGAACTTTAAAGGCCTTTTTCCAGATGGTGTCATGCGGCACACTGTTTGTGTTGTAGTTTCTGATGATTTTGAAAGCTCATTCCATCAGAGATGCCTCACCGCCCCACCAGGGACCCAGAATAGCCAACCTTCCCATATGTTTCTCCATCTCTGCAGTCTAAGTTCTTTTGCTGCCTTGCCTGCATAACAAATACAAATATGGTTCTGGACCTGGATTTCTCCCAGATGAACAGACTTCAAAGGAAGTGTGAGGTCTCCAGGAGAAGACTTTTCCTTTGTCCATCTGTGTGCCCATTGTCGGCTGCATGTCTGGTTTTCTTAGCGACAGAGTAATTAAAGGAGGTGGCACAAATAGGGAGAAAGGCGAGAGCCAAGGAGGTTTGTGATTATCCAGAACTGGAAGTGAATGGAGGAAGAAAGGCAAAATTAAATTTTCCATCTGGAACAACAAATTGGGTTGTGAATGACAAATTTAGTGTGAGAAGCAGGTTAGCTGCGGCATGGCATCAACACATATACTGTAACTTTGCATGTCATTATTTAACATGCTAATATATCACTATTATATGCTCATTACTGGCAGCAGCATTACACTGAACAAAAGATCATTATTTACTTGAGGGCCATGTCAGTGACTGATGAGGATTGTATAATGTAGCAACTACCCTAGGTTTTCATGATAGAAATAAAATAAGACTTGTTCCTTTATGTTTGTGTGAATCGAACTTGAGATATGATGGAGCGAGGTGGAATGGTCTTCCGGTTCTTTTATGGGGATTTGATATCATTCCCAGTCTGAATATGTAAAATTTATCTGTATTACTCTTCCACATACTTTTTAATTTTTTCTTTTCTCTTTTTCTTTTCTCTTTCCATTTTTTAAAAAAATTCTTGTCACTATTTCTTTATAGTCTCTCCCCCTTGAGCTAAGGAGTATTTCTCTGTAAATACTATATTTCTTTGTATCTTTATAAATAACCTGTGAGTAGTCATTGAATACCTATTAGACTCTCAGCGCTCCCTAGTCATGGGATTCTAGTCGTGGTTGTTCAACTTAAACTGCCTTCCTTCAGAGCATTGCATGTAATGAAATCATGGGATGAACAGCTTGCTTTAATGTAACGGAGCCTCTTGGTGGGAGGCTCCAAAGGGCAAAAAAGTAAAAGCCAACAGAAGAAAAGTTCATCAGACCATGACCTTATAAGCAGGGCATGGTAGCTTTTTCATCACATGTCATTTTGTAGAAGGTGTGAGGCATATAGAAAGTGCTCAATAAATAATACTTACAGAAAGAGCCATTATGTTCATGGAAGATGTTTGCTAGCATTTTGTAGAACAAATAGATGGATAGATTAATCCAGTGAATAAATGAATGAAGTTTCTTTACTTTTATTTTCTACCCTTGTTTAAACCTCAGATCTTTTTTATTATGTTAGGCAAATCTGAGAAGAAATGAGAAAAATTTGGTTACTCATTACTTCAAAGCAGTCTTCCTCTAATTGCTAGCTCTTAGCTGATAGGGATATGAAGCAATCTATCATACTGCTTTAGGGAGTGAAGTGACTAAAGATCATATTTGAGTATTAACAGTTTGGTTATTATCACAGACTTGGGGAATCTCATTATCCTCCTTTTTATTCTTCATCTTCTTGATAATATTTGGCTATGAGAAAAATAGACTTGTCTGGGAAAACATATTCTAGGACAATTTTCCTTTTCATAGTTTTCATATTATCTTCTGTCAGAAGCCCACAAGTCACAGATTTGCTACTAGGGCTGAAGGTCCAGTAGAGGTGGGTATAGGGTAGCTACAACCATTTGGGGCAATAAGCTTAAAAAAAAAAAAAAGTCCAGAAAGTCCTTTGTCATCCTAATATATAATAGTTCCTGTTAGGTGATTTAATGTTGGAATCTGCTTTAAGAAACTCAAGTACAAAAATTCAACATGGCATATATAGCTAATGTGAATTTGGAATATTAACTGATTTATCATTTTTCCTTTTGTTGGTCATTTTACTTTAATATGCTTCCAATTTAATATCGTGTGTAACCATTTCTATATTGTTTATTTTTTCTGGCCTCATTACCAAGATCATCCCCATAGCAAAATTTTCTAGTATTTCTTAATTTAAATGTTTGATATTACCGGTATCAAATTTAAATGGAAATGCTTTATGATTTTATTTTAAAAAACAATAGGTGTCAAAAATTTAATGGCTTATAAAAAGTTTTAAAAAATACACTGTTCTTTTTGAAAAATGTAAATCTTATATTACTCTCTGTGGTTTTACAAATAACACTTTCTGTTAAAATTGTAGTACTGGAATGAAAATCTTTTATTATTGTTATATTAAGAATTTTAAGAATTTAGGGAACATTTAGCCATATTTGGGGAAAAAACACTTTTATTTATTAAACAGTTAATTTAAATTACAATCCAAAATCTTTTTCATTGTATGACAAGGAAGCAATATGTATTTTTCTTTAGCTACCTGTCAAACACTATGGGGACATGTTAATTTGACAACACGTGGATGCACTGAAGATAGAGCCAAAGGTAAAACCTGTCAGTAGAAAGCTTGCCCTGCTAGTGAGGTAGAGTAGAGGTAAACACCTGTTCTCTGCTTCTGCCACGGAATCTAAATCCAATAGATGATTTACACTGCTCAGTATTTATTTTATCCTTTTGAAGGGTGAAAAAAGAATAGGCCTCAAGTAGCCATTAGAGAAATTTAGACTCATTTGTGATTTGTTTGTACGTAACAACTTCAGTGAACTCAACCCACCATCCCCAGTTCTGTTCTTGCAAAACCTAAAACACATTTTGGCAGTGGCACTTTTCATTCCTTTATTTCTCAACCTATCAGAAATTTAAAGAGAATGCAGTCTGTACATTTTGCTTTATTTACACTGAATACATCCATATAGTATTTTGCAAATGTAAGTTAATGTCTTGAATTTTATTGGATTTTTATTTCTAAATATAGAAAAAAATCCTTTGTCATAAATAAATTAATTTTTAATAGAACTTTAAAAATTCTATTAAATTCTATTCTTTCATTTTTTTCTCCAAATTACAAAACAATAATCACAGCAGATTCCAAATATGGAAGGGCTTGATTATAATATTTCAACAACAGATATTAAAAAGAGGTGGTTTATCAGCTATAAAGCACTAGGTAAAGATGATTTGGTTAAAAAAATACAAATATATATATATATTAAGGATATATATATATCCTTCTCTCTATATATATAACACCAATCATCAAAAAGCCATGTTTATCTTTTTCTTCCTACTTATTTATTATGGTGACATTGGTTAACAAAATCCAAGAAGTTTCAAGTGTACAATTCAACAATAAATCACATATATATAGCATTGTATGTTCATCGCCCATAGTTAGATTTATTTCTGTCACCATGTATTTGACAACTTTTACCCCGTTGACATCCCCCTTCCCCCAACCCCATAACCACTAGTCTATTATCCATGTCCATGAGTCTCTGTTTGTTTGTCATGTTTGTTTTGCTTTTAGATTTATATCCTACATATAAGTGATATCAAGTGATTTTCAATTTTTTTTGTCTAGCTATGTTTATCTTTGACATGGACCAAATCTTCATGGTATTTCTGAATACTTTTCCTTAGTACCTCGAATTTGTATAGAGAAAATTTTCTTTAAAAGTCACTAGGGATGTATATTGTCAATATCTAATCAGAAAAAATTAGGTACCACCCTAGATATTTCATCAGAAATTTACTTTGGGATTCAGTTACCCAGATTTTGGAAGGCAGCAAGAGGAAAAAGGATCACTAATGTTACTCAGAGATACTGACTGCAGGAAGCAGCTACTGACCCTAGGACTGGGGAAAGGGCTCAGGGAAGAGAGAGGATTTTCAGAACCTTGAGGAGGGACACTGTAGAGCAGCAGTCCCCAACCTTTTTGGCACCAGGACCGGTGCCCCTATGAGAATCTAATGCCTGATGATCTGAGGTGGAGCTGAGGCAGTGATGCTAGTGCTGGGGAGTGGCTGGTTGCAAATACAAATGAAGCTTTGTTCACTGGCCCACTACTCACCTCCTGGTGTGCGGCCCGGTTCCTAACAGGCCACAGACAGGTACAGGTCTATAGTTTGGGGGTTGGGGACTGCCTGAATGGAGCTGGCACCTCTGAGGATGTGCCGAATAGCTAGTTCTGAAGCACATCACATGAAAGAAGGGCCATTGAGCAGGCAACTCAGGAAGGTCTAAAAGTGAAACAGAAACGTTGAAGTTCCTGCCCCCATCCTCCTGTCTTCAAACCCTCCTCCAGGGCCCCTTCTTAGCAAAACTTAACAAATAAAAAACACAATTTGTAGCGTCCCAGTCACAGCATCACTGGAGAGAGCTTGGACTGACAAGAGCGGAATAACTCAAACAGTGGCAAGGATCTAAAGAGTGTTAGCTGCAGATCTGTTTTGTAATGCAAATAACCACTCCATGAACGTATTTTCTAAGTTTACTTTTTAAAAAATATGATGTTTTCTTAGATTCACACATAATTTTATATCTTACTGCCATGTACCGAACACCAAATCCCTGTAGCTGCTTTTCGTTCCCCTTCCAAGAGGTACATTCTTATGAAATAAAAGCACAGCATTGCCCAAATTCACTTTCAGTGTGATCCAAATATATTTTCAGCACTGAATAGCTGAAGCATACAGTAAGAAATACAAAATATGGGCTTTCCAACAAAACCTGGTCCTCCAGGACTTTCAGTCACTTACAAAGCCTAGTCTCCTGCCAAGGTGGTGGCATCCAGCCAAGGAGCAAACCGGGCTCATCACCTGGATGCCCCACGGCATTTAGTCAGGAGGTGATCTCGTCTTTCATCACTTTCTCCTTCTTTAGGCTCAAAGTAATTTGAAAATTGCTTCATTTGTTATTAAATGAATTCCTTACGACTTTTCTCCCATATGTTTGCATGATATATTATACATACTGAGTCCATTTTATGTATTTAGTAATCTCAAATAAGTTTACCTTCTTGAATAGTTAATGGCTCAAGGTAATAAAATAATCAAGTTCCGATTTTATAAATTTATGTCCTTTAGATAGTGAAGATTTGCAGATATGAGAGCAAAATGGTAAGTTACAAGTTGAAACACTCAGAGAATATGGCAAATGGTGTAAGTAAACAGTAAAGGTAATTGGCTAGAATTGAAGAAAAGGTTTTTTAAAATAATACTCCTAGGCAGAGATCTCAATTCTGCCACTTAAATGCTCATAAGCCCTTAATCAAGATTCTTGACATAACTGAGTCTGTTTTCTCATAAGGAATACTGTCGATACCTAATTCATAGAATTATTGCAAATATTAAATGAGATATATATGCAAAGAACTTAGTCTAGCACCTGGCATATAATAAATGCTCAAAAAATACTAGAGCAGAGAAAAATCCTAGACCCGTGCAAATATTATGGCTCTTTGATAAAATCAATGAAATGCCTCTTTTTCCTTTCAGTCTGTGTAAAACATATAAGAGCTAAAATTCAATTTTCTTTCATCTATAAATTCACAAATGGTTGCTCTTATTCTATGCAACTTTGTCTTTTTATTTAAAGTGCTTTTTGAAATATTTTAAAGGCATATTGGAGAATATTACTACCTCTAGATATTTTCTTCTCCTTTAACAGAAATTTAGGATAGATTGATGCTGGGGAGAGGGAAATCTAGCTAAACCCCAAGAGTCCTTTTGACTTAACTAGGCCGATCTGTATTACTCAATATCCTGCACGTACCCTCTAATCTCGGGGCAGTGAGACAGTCCATAACAGCATGACAATGTACTTTAGGGAGCCTTATTCAGTTTACTCTAACCCTTTCCTTGCTCACTGAATCTGTATCTGGTGGACAAGTCATTCTGGACACCATAGAAACAGGTGAAACACACCATGGCCCTTAATGTTATTATTTTTTTTCTTTTTTGTTCCTTTGAGAACCCGAAGGATACCTTTTGGATATAAAGATTTAAAAGTTTGAGTATGATTCAAACGTTAACTAATTTGGAAATTTGATATGATCTTGGCCCCAGTCATATTTGACCTGGGCGTAACCAAACAAGTACAGGCTAATGGAGAAGCACCGAATCCTTCTCACAAGCCCTACTGAACTGTGCACAACCCATAGCCTGCACCCTCAGCATTTATTAAGTCATCCTTTTAAACTCAGCTCAAAAGTCTCCTCCTGCTACGACTCAGCTTTGTAATGCACACAAATGCTTCTCCCCATATGTAAGCCTCTGTCTCAGTCTCATGGGATCACTTCTTCCATGTTAGCTTCCTTATTAGACCATAAGTTTCTTGAAGGCAAGACTATGCCTTATTAAATTTAGTACTTCAGAACCTAGCTGTGCCTACCACATAGTAGGTGCTTGATAAAAGATACATTAATAAATAAATAAATGAGCACAGTTCAAATGGTTGAAAGTGGAATAGAGTCCAAGAAGGAAATGGGAATAAGAAACATTAGAACTGCAAAAAAGAATATTATTTGGCTGGATAAAAAGAGCTATAAAGCCAAGTTGGGTTTAAATGGAGATAGAGATTAGAATTTTTTGAAGATAAATTAATAGAATTTCTATTTTTACTTATAAACACATTTTTTTTCTGTCTATAATAACATTTGGTGCTCAAGTGAAGGTTAAAGTGATTACAGAATTGTTCCACTAGTTCATGAAAGAAATGGGATGTAATTCAGAAAAGTAAGTGACTTTCAAGTTTCATCATACTTTGCTGATTAAAGTTTCTTAAAATATAATAATGGAGTAAATAAAAGCATAAATGAATCATTATGTTGGATACCTGAAATTAATATAAGGTGTTTGTCAATTAAACCTCAAAAGAAAAAAAGAAAAGCATAAAAACACATTTTTAAAAATATACATTTATACTATATACAATTTAAGAAGTATTCATAGCACGAAGAATAAATGTGGTGTATATAGTGATGGAATTATAAAAATTTCATGTGTAGAAAGAAGCAATTTGAAAAAAAAAGCTTTTGGTAAAATTTCAAATTTCTTGGCTAGGTATACAATGATCTTTACAATGTGCCTAACCCAACCTCTACCCCACTCATCTCTACACATTTCATTCCACTTTCTTCACTTTTTTCCAGGTCTCACTGAAGGTGTCAAAATTCCCTACTGGTCTTACATACACGCCCTCCTATATCTGCCATCCCTCAGCCTCTGCTCACATGCCAGCCTTTCCATGGAGTCTTCCCTGGTTACCCTAGTGTGAGTAATTTCAGAGTTTGTGCTCTAGCAGTTAACCGGTGTCATTTAATTCACCCCTCTTTCTCTGTCCCACAAGAGAATGTGTCCTGAAACTTAAGAACCATGTTATGTTACGTTTATATTTTTACCACTTAGCCCCATGCCTCTTGTAGGATGTGTGCCCAATGGATAAATTAATGCTAACAGAGATTTCAGAAACTTTAGAATAAAAAACAGTTTAATTGAGAAAATGCAATTTTTTGAGATTTGGATATGAAAGTGCTATATTCATTGTGGGGAAGAGTAATCTTGGATAAAAGATATAAATGGAAGAAAATAGGCCCCGGCAAACAGCTGAAGACTCAGAATCAGAGGACTGGCCTGGCTGCACTGCACCTTTTGCCAAGTATAAATCTCACTCAGTGATAAACCCAAGAAGATATACAACAGAGCATTCACCAATCAACATTTTCTAGGTGTATGAATGAAAGGTCCATTTTGAGTTCAGGTCTACCAGTTCAATATCTTTCCCCTCAATGACCATAGCAAGCAGAAAGTATTTAACTTCATGAATTATAAAATGACAAGAAACATTTCTATATTGGTTGTGGATTCAATCCCACAACAGGTTCAAAAGTTCAGAAGCAGCTAATACCCAAATTTATCATAGTAAATGTCACTACATGAACAGCATTTTTAAATAAAATATACTTTAAGTTATCGAAGGTTAGCATCAACAGGTAAGAACATGTTCTTTTAAAGTATCCTCTTGTTTCCTAAAAGCTTCAGCATTTTTCAAATATTTCTCAGAGCAATAAATAATAAAACTATGTACACTTTAGTATTAGCATATAGCTATTTGTATTTTATTGTAAATAGATATTTTAGATAACGTTTCCTTCAAATATACTCATAATGGAACACGGATTGGTTATTCCATGTTTGGCACTGCAGAAACATTTTATAAATATTAACTTATTTAACAATATTATAAAGTGATTTCTATTATGAACCCATTGTATAGATGAGAGAGCACCAAAAACAATTTGTGCTTATTTTTACCTTCCAACCTTTTCTTTTATTTTGTCGCATTTGCCTGCAAGGTTTTCTCTCAATTCATAATTCTATTTTATCTTCAAGACCAATTTAATTCTCTTTTATGTACTTTTCTACAATCTTCCCTAAATTTCCCAGCAGTGATCTGTCTCCTTATGTGCAACTATTTACAATTCTTCTATCCATCATCTATCTATCCTTCCATTAATCCAACCTTTATTATATACTGTGATGCGAATGGTCATGAAAATTCCATGGAGATTTCACATTAGGTTATATGCTGACTCGTGTCTTTGCTTCACATAGTAGCCTTGTCTCCCTAATGAGATCATAAACCGCTTAGGGGCAAGCACATAGTCTAAAGGTTCTTCATAAATGAACTCAAAGCCTGTATAGGTTAGTAGACAGGGACTAAGCTCTAAAAGATAATTTAGGTCAGGAAGTCTAAAATAAACTAGACAAGGAAAAAGTTGTGGTCAGAGGAATTGGAGAACCAAAAGTATTTTCAGTACTATTCAGTTTTTCAGAGTGGTTTATAAAAATGACAAACAAACAAAAACAATGATCGTGTTTGCATAGAATTAGTTGGAGACCAAGGCTCTTATCCACGATGTACAATGCTTAAGAAAGACCACGGGTGCCTAGAAAGTGGTATTAGTTATGGGGATAAAAGTCAGATTGCAACGGGTTTAAGTAGTTGATGAGAAAATGAAAGAAGTGGTTTTAAATCTCTTATTTGAGTATCTGGCAGTCAAAAATAGAAGGGAAGTAAGATACTAAATATAAAAGGTCAAAGAATGAGGTTTTTAATGTATGAGAACCTGTACATGCTAGAAAGTAAAAATTGCAGAGAAAGGGGGTGAAGAATGTTCATGGTTGGCAAGAAACTGTCCCCCTCCCCCATTTTATGGGAAAGGAGAAAACAATTCAGTTCATTCCTCTATGTCTAGTCAAATGCCAGGTCACCCTCTGGGCTATTTAAATCTGTCTTCCTTCATTCCTAGCTGCCAGAGCAGTTCCTTGCTCTGCTGATGAACAAGGCTCTCTGACAGATATTGACCAAATATAGTTGCTTTTTTCTTTCATCACCATTCAATTTGCTTAAATAAAAGTCCAATGAAAAATGACTTCCTTGAATACATCTATGCTGCATCTATCCTCTCCCGTTATTTTTGGATGTCCCTCTGGAGTGATTTGGTTATATGCATGTAACTCCCCATTCACCAAGTGTAATATGCAAGTCTTAAATTTTTAAAATTGCCTGGGCAGTCTATGGACAGTACAGAAACAGCGCAGGTTGTTCCTGTGTGACTTGAAATCTGATACTCTGAATCCAAAGGAATTACCCACCGTATCCATCTCTATTGCATTTCATGTCTCCTTTTCCTCCCCGTCGTTCACCAGACAGTAATGTTCTCAGATCAAATATTCTCTATAAATTGAGAGAACATTTAGCTGATTTATGGGGCTTTTAGCTATTATATACTTACCTATTCAATAAAAGTAAGTACTTACATCACATGACACATATGCTACCTTCACAATATAAGATCTTTCCTTCAAGGGATCCAGGCATCAAATTGTAATGAGATTTCTTGTAGCTAATACATCACTTAAGGGCAAACTGACATTTTGAATCTATTTCTTTCTTTTTTTTTTCTTTTCATCAGTGGGATTCAGGACACAGCATTCTTTGTATGATCTTTAAAATTATTAAGACTTTCGTTTTCTTTTACAAAAATGTAAACCTTTTCGATAAACTAGGTTTTGTACTTAAGAAGGAAAAAGGTGTTGGTCTTTAATTTAACATTGCCAATTTCCAGAACCAAAACAGAGCACATGCTTCCTTAGCATCCATGCCATAGGAAAACGTGGAGGCAAAATAAACGTTATGCTCATCTTATTTTGGTGTCTTAATCAAAATATCCAAAAACAAGAACAGATATTTACAAAGTATTCTGGGTATATGAAAAGGCCTAAGATATAACCTAACAGAGTAAATTTCTTGAAAGTCACTCTAATTTAGGTTCACTCAACATTGGCACTATCAATATTTTCAGCCAGGTAATTCTTTGTTGTGAGTGGCCATCCTGTGCATTGTAGATTGTTTAGCAGAATCCCTAGCCTCTACTCACTAGAGGCCAGTAGCTCCCCTCCCCAAGTTGTGACAACTAAAACATGTCTCCAGGCATTGCCAATAGTCCGTTGTGGGCAAAATCACCCCAGTTGAGAAGCAGTCCTCTAATTGGACCTACCATCTATTGACTTCAGCTCCATTGTGAATATGACTGTAGCAAGATTCCAGGGTATTTGGAGCTAAGGGTACAAATTTTCTCTTTAACAAAGCCATCTTATGATTCCGAGCATATAGGAAGAATTGTTTTTATTTCCTAGTAACATGCTATGGTGCTGCAAATATTAATAAAATAGTAAAAGCACTTTCGAGAGAAGAGTTTTAGGAAAACTAATTCCTCTATTGTGGTTTAGGAAGTTTCAACAATTAAAACAGATCTGAATCAGAATTGTGGAGTAAGCAAAGTTGGTTTCTGGCACTCATCCCACAATACTCTTTTCTTTTGGAGTAACCTAAAACCTAGCATGGGCTAGCAATTTCTCTATTTCAGACTTAAGCTAATATTCACTATCCATCATCTCATTGCAATTCAAACTGACATTGTCTAAACTTAACTTATTGTATCCTACTATATACTGAGTGCTTGTGTTCCTCTCAAATTCATAAGACATAAAGAGAAGACAGTGGTCTACAAATCAGAGTGTGGGCTCTCACCAGCTGCCTGATCTGCCCAGCAGCTGGATCTTGATCTTCTTCATCTCCAGAATTGTGAGAAATAAATTTCTATTGTTTATAAGTCCATGGTATGCTGTTATAATAGCCTGGTCCTAAGACACAAACCTTTATAAAATAATTCTGCTTCCCAATTTTCCCATTTCTATTTATAGAGCCACCATTTTGTAAAGATCTTATCTGACCCATCCACATTCTTCCTGATGTCCCAGAAGTTTGCCAAGTCCTGTTGTTCTTCCTGTCAGTGCCAGTTCAATTGAACATAACCTCTTACCTTTCTGTTCCCGAGACAAACATCCTTGTGATCATCTGGCTGAATTCTTGCCACACTTCTGAGAGCTTTTCCTCCAGTCTCTTCCTACCTCAGACTCTCTTGCATGCTGCTCTCAGAATGCCACTTCTAACATGTGGCTCTCAGACTATCTGCTACCTTTTTTAGGAACCTACATCATGCACTTCTTATCAAAACAAACACAAATTTTCCAGCATGAATTCTGGGTTGTCCTACTGTTTACTTCATTTTCCCATCTCAACATGGTCCTTTTTTTCTGCTAGATCAGGCCCTTCCAATCCTTATGCACATTTAGGTCACTTCAAAGTCTGTGTTTTACGGTTCTTGACCTAGAACATTCTTTCTTCCTTGTTACAAACCCAACTTTATACTTACAAAGACAATAATTACTATTTATTGACCTACTTCCTGTCAGGTATAGGGCTAAGTGTTTTTATCCATTATCTTAGGGACTCTAAGTCCCACTCGTAAACCTCTGAGAAGTTAGGTAACATGTCCAAGTTCATATTGCTAGGATGTGGCAGGGTTAGTATTTGCATTTCATTCCATCTGACTTAGCACCGAGTTTTCACAGTAAGGGCAGTATGTTACACAATCAATCATTCATGGTTTTACACATTTGGTGTTAAGTGGAAGATGGGTAAACACCACTAAAGAAGGGAAGTCTGTTCTCTGGAATGGTCTTTCTTTCCGAATAGGATCTATAGAAATTAACTCTTCTTAAGAGTTAGTTTGACAATCTATGAATTGTTCATTTGTAAAGAGAAACAGCCAGAGACTGTGACAAACAAAAGAGAAAGTTATGGAGTTAAGAACATAAAGCTGATACACTACAAATTGGTGGGTCAGTTAATACTGAGGGCATCTGAGAGATCCACCACTAGTTAGTGAGGTCAAGAATGAACCTCAAGAACAGGACCAAAAGAAAAAAGTGGGGAGGGAGGACAGAAGGCAGATTGGACTCTGACACTGAGAGACAAGAAGAGGGATAACCTTTTCTAGTAAGAAACAATGATAAAATGAGATCTTACCTATATTATAAAGAATTAATCAGGTGTAGATATTTTCTTGAGTTTTATACATTTTTACATGGAAAATTATGTTATTTTGGTTCATCTAAACTAATGAGTTTTTATTTAATATCCTTATAAAGAACTTCAGTTAAGGTATTATAACATTGTAATGTGAGGGAACATTTAAAGAACTATTTAAGTGTACAGGATACAATTTCTTTTGGCTGATTCTACTAGGCTATGTATTGCGTAAAAAGCCTCTTTCATGATCAATATTGAAAGAACAGAGTTTGCTTATTGCCTGATTAATAATATTATATTTGGCAGTGTGGATAAAACAAAAATTATTATAACACAATTTCCAGTCTCAAGAACTTACAATTTATTAGAATAGTTAGGACAAATTGACAAATAGGTATGACATAAACCAGAATGTAATTATGTTAAAACTGTTCTAAAAGTGACTTCAGGGAAGAGGGCAATTCAGTCTTCAAAATCAAAGATTTCTAGAAAAGGAAACATTTGAGGTGGGGTTTAAAAGAGTTGGTTAGAAGATGAAAAAGGAGATGGCAGAAAAGAAGGCATTTTAGGCAGGGGAACTCTCTAAGACTCTAATAGTATATAAAGATATACGAGTGGGAATGAGGTCTTGTTCAGAGAACAGCTATAGGTAGTGTATGAAACTTCAACAAATTTTCCTGAGACTACCTGTGTTCTACCTGGATAGAACCTGAGCCTGACCTTAAGACCAGGAGAAGATATTTGAAGCCAGATCATGGGGAGCATTGAATCTGACTTCGAGACTAAAAGATTTGCACAATATACAACCTTTTAATATTTTAGACAGGGACCCATGTAGAATATGACTAGAAACATTTTACACAGATTAATTGTAAAGGCCGATGAATACAGGAACCAAGTCGGGAAGAATATTTAGGAGATTATTATAGTGCTTGGAAGGGGGGAGAATGCAAAAATGGAAAACAGACTTATAAATGAAAATTACGGCAGGAGAGATCATCAAAATTTGGGAACTGATTTGTTGGCATAACATGTGTTGGTGATGCTTTGTCCTTTCTTGTTTCATAGGCTATTTTATTTGCTTTTCAAAACATGGACACATCTGATTAAATAGTTGTTTTTCACTACTGTCTATAAACACAATTATAATAAAAAGGTGTAATGAAACCTGTGATAGATATATTTCAAGAGCAGCATGGCTGAGTTTGATCTTTGGCTTGAGAAGATTAAATGATTAAAATAAAGATTTCTGGCAGTTCAAAAAAAAAAAAAGAAAAGCTTTGTAGATGATAGATTTTTTTTTGAGTCACAAACAAAACAAAACAAATTAAAAATCTTGGATTACCTAGACTAGTTACAGTTCAGAAATTGATTTAGAAGACTTGATATTTCTCTACCCTCTCTCCACCCCCACCTCATCTTTACTTTAAACAGGACTTAATGCAAACAATAAAGAGCTATAACTTTTTAAAATTGAAACTCAAATATTTTCAAGGGAAAATTAACTTTAAGAAATTTACCTTGGCAAATAACATTCTGTAGATTAAGTACCAAGAAGTGTTCATTCGTTTCTTCTAATAGTGAAAAATAAATAAAACTTTGCACTATTAATGTCAACATTGAAAAAAATGAGGATAGCAGTCACGATGCCAATGAAAGTACTGTACCAATATGGTACAAACATAACAAATGCCAGCCAGCTTGGCAAAAACATCCTTTCAGTAGTGTTCTCAAACCCAGTGCCAACACAACCCCCATTTGAGCCAAGGGCAAAACTATAAAAACACACCCTGTCAGCAGTCTTATCTGTCAAGATCTAAGGGCACAAGGATTAAATTTAACACTGAAAACTTTTTTTGAGAGGTAGATAGAACGAGAGGGCACTTATAAAATTACTGCAAAGGGAGGAATCTATGGTCACTGGTGCTGTCTGGTGATACAAATGGGAAAACTAAGATACAATTAGTTTCCAAACCACATCTCCCCACAGATAGAGAGATGTTGCCAAAACTATCAGTCAATCCAATGAAGCAATTGATCATGTAGATCAAACAGTGGGTAGAATTACCTTTACTTTTTATCTGGTTGGTGTAGTACAGTATTGTCAAGTCAAAAATCACTGAGGCACAGACAAATTAAGCATTCAGGTTGATGTCTATGAGAACAGTAGAGGTGTCTACCCACGCAAACCAGTTTTTCTGAATACAGTAGAGGAAAAGTTAAATGTAATCCAAAAGCTTTGTCCTTGTTCTAGATAGGTCTGCATTTGAGTAACATAAACTTATCTGAAAATTAGTTTTGATCCAAAAACAACACTGATATATTGCTAACAAGAATTAAGACAAATCTTTTTGTTGTTGGCAGCGGTGGGGGAGAAGTTAGAGTCATTATATTATTATTTTTAATAGAAAATTATCTAAGGGAAATTTCTAGAGCCACAATATAATGTATATTACAAAATAATATGCAGTTCTCAAATTTATAATGTAAAAAAAGGCATAAAAAAACTTTGAATTTTGAGAAATAATCACTGTGTGTTGGAATAAAAGAACCCATAATGGTCCTTTTGTAGAGCTGCTTTGTTAAAAACACACATCTGAAAAACAACAACAATCATTTTTAGAAACCTAAATATAATTTTCGACCATAAGCGAACCTGTTTCTCCTCTGGAGATAGAAAAGGATGAAATGTTTTGACTTTTACTGAAATTAAAACAAGATGAGATATAATAAACTTCTGGACCAGAAATATCCAATATAACTTTCTGCAAGGAAGTCACTGTCTGTATCTGTGCCCTTCAATATGTTAGCCACTAAACATAGGTTACTGTTGAGTCCTTGAAATGTAGCTAATGTGACTAAGGAGCTGCATTTTTAATTTAATTTAATTAATTTGAATTTAAATCCCCACATGTTGCTAGTTGCTACTGTATTGAATAATGTGGGACCAGACAAGGCTGGTTGTTAAATAAACATCAGACACGTGGTTGTCAGTGAAGTGGGAGAACGTGGCGTCTCACGGGGCCCTTTCCTGATCATCTGCACCAGGCTGGGCCTTCTCTACCATAATCACATATTTGCCTTATTCCTCTAAAGAAGATTCCATTAGTTAGTGTGAATTCTGAAATTTGAGAATCTGAAATAGCTAAATATAGGCTTCATTTCTAAAGTTGAAGAAGAAGTTAATATTTTAAAAAACTGCAAACTCTCAGTTATCACTTGACTAGGTGAAGAGGTTAAGAAAGGTTAATATTATCTAACATGAATACCACAACATATAAGATCAACATATAGCATGTCTAGTATAAAATCAGTTTGTCTCTAAAGTTTGTTTGTACATAGTAAAATACAATTTATAAATAGCAAATAGAACTCACGATGCATTTTCCCATTGAAAACGTAGATTCAAAATTAACTAAATTGAAACCAAATTCATCTTTCAATATATTACTACATAATACCAAGGATGATATTCAGCAGTATGAACTGATAAAGCTGTACCAGTAGCTAAACTATTAAAATATTTTTATATACCTGCTAAATAGCCACTGCTTTGCCTTCCCCCCTCACAGCCACTTCCCCTTAAGACTGTCAGACCTCCCACAGTCCAGACGCTAAAGGGTTGGAGGGTCACCTGGACCCTCCTCCAACTGGCGTTTATTACATTTGATTAGTGCCCATGCTGTACTGGTTACTGAACAGTCTCCCTACCATCCACAGCATGCTCTTTCTACAGTACTGTTACATGATACTGTGGTTTCTGAAGTCACAAGCTTTTAAAACTGGGTAGTGAGGCCATGGGACTTTTAAGAAATCATCTATTTCTATCCCAGATTCTAACTCTCATGGAGGAGCATACCTAACGCCATGGTGTGTGTTTAAATACAGGTGTATCCCCTCCAGAGTTCTCTTCATAAAGCTCTAACCCAGCAAGTCTCCTTGCCTCACATCTGTGGGTAACACAGATTACCTCCCCAGCTTCATGCCTGCTCAGGAGAGCTCAACACTGGAAAATTTTTAATCATTTAAATTGCAGTGAATTAAAAAGAGCAATTTAAAAATGGGAAAGCATTTCTAGAGACCTGTTTTCCAAGAGGCATTTTTGGTGGGATTAAATAGTTTGGATGAGTTATTTGACACATGAAAATGCTTTTTAAATTTCTAATCCTTATGAACTGGGCGGAGGGAAATTATTGACAAGAAAATTACATTTGAAGCTTTTTTCTTCTTTTAGCATTAGTGTCCTTACATTTTTCAAACTTTTTTGAGTTCTACCAAATTTGAAAATTCTTAGTAGTATATGAAGAAGCCTATTCTAGTTTTATTATTAGATAAACCTATGATGGGTGACTTTTAAAAAGTTATGAAACTTTTCTGCCTTAATTTGACAGTTATAAATTAGGAAATATAGCTCCTGATTTCATTTAATTATCAAGAGTATTTATAAGAAGAATTAGATCATGTTATTAAGTGTTTGGAGATGGTAATGTATTCCTTTGCTCTTTTTTTCCCTTGAAACTTTTAAAAAATTGTATTTTGCAATTTCATTTCAACATTGTATATACTTAGATATACTCACTTGCCAACAACTTTTTCTCTAGACTTCACAACCACAGAAGATGTTATGGACTTTATATATCTTATATATATTATAGCAGTTATCTCAAAGATGGACTGTGCTTCATGTTTTCCATTTTAGTTAATGCTTTCACTTGTCTTATGCATGAGTCTATATAGATTGTGAGACTCTGGTACAAAACTAATATGAGTCAAATAAACATTTTCAAAAGAAAAAAGAAATGAACACCATTATCAACACCCAAAACTACTGTTGGATGGAATTTCCCATTTGGAATACTATGGTTTTTTTTTTTTTTGAATTCATAGAAAGCCAGAATCCCAAGTAAGCAGGGAGTATGCTAGATACAATATTTATCTTTTTCTTTTCTTTCCTTTTACTTTCAAGTAATTACTTTGCTTTATGCCCTTGCCAGCTGGACCAGAACCAAACTTCTTATACAGAGTCAGTTGAAAGTAATCCATCTTTCCTATTGGAAAGGGTTATGGACTGCCCCAACCACTATTCTTTCAGAAGGCAAACACATTTGGAAAAACCTCTTTTAAAAGATCACCATCAGTTTGGAAGAATTGGAAGAACTGACACTTTTCAATGACCCCTTCAATTAATACAAGTCATCTAAAAGAGTAGAGCCAATTTCCATCCTCCATTGTCAACAATTTGTAACACGGCCACTACAACATGAAAGAGAGCGATTATCCCTTTGCTTACACATTTATGAACAAAATCAGCAGAGAGCAAATATATGGCAGAGCAGAATTTAGCTCATCAGTTTCCTGACTTGCAATATGTTGGCTATCTTCCATCAGAAACAAATAGAAACAATTAAAATCAATCAGCATCAACAAAATTGTCTCTTCCCTGGAATTCTACGGATCACCTTTTCAACTCCAAGATTCGAAAGACTACCTAAAGTTGTAATAGCAGTCACGCAAAAACGGATGTTCATAGAAGCTTAATTTGGAGGTTCCAAATGGGAAAAAGGCACAGAGTTAAAGGCCCTGGATTTTAGGTTCAGAGTCATCACTAACTGGAAAGTAGGAGTTACACATTTCACTTCCTTAAGCCTAACTTTCTGTATCAGCTAAATGAGGACAAGAATATCCCTTACTCATCTTCCACATAGAGGCTATTATGGGATTTGGAGGAAATTATGTAGCTGCCTTCCTCCCAAATGGGCTACACATACTCCTGGGGGTTGTTAGCAGTTTTGACGGGTCCTTAAAACCACAGAATAAGAACATTGCATGTTGCTGGAACATCAATTTTATTACGATTTTGTATAATAGTTGAAATTGTTTTATATTTGGCCTTTTTATTAAAACAAACACAACTATGTTATAGATTTTAAATAAACTTTTGTAATAAAATTAAGATTTCAAAGGAAATTCTTACTTTTGAGGAACCACTTTGGCCTCTATTTCCAGATCTCCAGTGTTAACCATTAATTCTTATCTGCTGTTTATAATTCTTTACTGGAAAAGTTTGATAAGTCCTATAAAAGAAAGCATTTTGAAAACTTAGAAGCTCTCTCTTAATACATGCTCTTAGTCATGGTCTTATTAGCGATTTTGTGAAAGAAAGGAGTCTTCTCAAAAATAAATTTTCTCTAACTTTTACTCTAACTGCCCATTTGTTCTCTTTAGAATGTTGACTTTATCACCGTCTTCTATATCTACTTATGTATTTTTTATTAGGCCCATTGCTCAGTGAACAAGTAGGTCTGAGAATTAATACTGAGTAATCTCTAGAAATAAAAGGACTGACAAACACTGGCCACACTGGGCCCACATTCCTATAGAGCAAGATGGCTATATCTCTTCTTTTAACCATGGCAAGTATCTGAGCATGCATCTCAGCCTCACACAGCCTCATTTTTCTAATGGATGCAGAATATTTTTAATTAAACATCATGAAGATTTGAACCAAATGAACAGAAATTTTATGGATTGTATTCAGTGTAGGGAAGGTAGTTATATTTGCTTTGGAGCTTCCAGTGTAGAAACAAACTCTAGTGTTACTGACAACATCAGAGACCAGAGACAAGAATAACTCAGGGTAGCTAAATCTAGCTACCTTACTCCTTTATAATGCAAGCTCAGAATAAAATATATGGTCTCCCTCTAGCCAGTATAGAAAACTTTATATTCAGCATTGCATAACTTAATTTTACTTTGGTTTCATCTTATTTTTTTCTAATTTTCCTTCACCCTGATTCTTCACCTTTTTAAAATATTTTACCTCATAACATGTGTGGTCTGTGGAGTTTGTGTGTGTGTGTGTACTTGATAGCAACATTAAGTGATATAAGTAAATATTATATTTTCTTTTTTACTATTTGCGTGTATAGATTATAATATAATCCGAGGAGATGAAGAACAATGGTATAGTGAAATTCTTCACAGCAAGGTTCTCCGCTGGATGGCCTTACTCAGAATATTACAAAGTTCTTGTGGCTTTAACTTCTTTTCCCCACATCTGCATCACACATTCACAAATGAGTAGAAGTTACCTTTTAGAAAGCTTGAAGCGATATTTTTATCTGTTTGCTAAATACTACTGTGAAACAGGAATTGTACTAGGTATTTTCACATAGATAATTTTTCATAATCCTTGTGTAATCTTTAGTAATCCTTGGTGCCTGGGTGCTTCTCAATCAGTTTAGCCATGCACTTTGTGATGCCTCCAAAGCTCAACGCGTCCTAGCTGTCCTGCCCCCACCCCACCCCCATCTACCCATTTAAAGACTCCTTTGGCCACAGAAAGTGGTCATGGTACCAGTGACTTGGGAGGGCGAGAGACTCTGTGGGGAAAGTTGCAGGAAAGGGATATCAGAGGTGGGGAGCATGGGGAGTGGGAGAAAATGGGATGAATGTGCTAGCTAAATTTATCTTGTATTTTTATTAGTTTAATGTATACATTTTTATAATAATTATTTGTAAATTCCCTTCAAATCATTTATTTTTGTTACCAAAGGGCATGGGGCAGGTGGCTGTGGACGCCTGAGGTATCTGACCCCAGGAACCTGCAGGATAGGGTTGGGTCAATACCCTGTCAGGGCAGTTTTGACCTTGTTCAACTTTTCCACAAAAATAAACAATGTTACACACACACACACACACACACACAGTTTTTTTAAAGATGTTTAATCCTCCATTTTACAACAGCAACATCTTCAGAGATACATTAAAAGGGGTGGAAAACAATTATACACACACGTAGATTCTAAATAAATCAAAGAATTGTTAAAGGTCCCGGGCGGGGGGAGAGGCTAAGCAAGGGCAGCTGTAAGTAAAATCCAGGCAGGTTCCCAACTGTAACTAGTTGGGTTATCAGTGGCGTCTTGAAGCCCTTAAAAAGCATTTGCGTCTCTCCTCTGACCCAGCCAGCTACCTGGAAGAGGGGCTAGTGGTGAGGAAACATGACCCCAACGACCAAGGCTGGCTTGACTTGGCTGCCACAAACGTGAGTGTGATCCCCCTCTTCAGCCAGGTAGGAGGGTGGGGCCCATTCTCACACAGAAACAGGGCTAGCAGGGCTAGGGCTCTCGGGAAGCTCTATTTTAAGAGATGGGAAACTATGACTTGCATTCATTACAGTCAAAATTTTCCCCAGCTCTCGGGTGTTACCAGGAAAGCAAAGAAATTTCATTTGAAGTTATTATCAATAATAGCTACTCCTTCTTGAGTACCTGCTATGTGTCAGCTGCAGGGGTAGTGCTGGCCTAACCGCATTCACAATTTCAATCATTACAGCAAATTTTAATATGGTGCTTACTCATTTTATAGCTGGAGATTCTTGAGTAAAATGAGGTTCTATGACTTGCATAAGGCCACCTAACTACCAGGTGTTAGAACCCAAATTGAGATCTGGTCTGCCTGTTCTAGTGTCACTTGTGACCTTCTTTAGCTAATTATTAATTGTTCATAAGTTATGGGTAGGGTGTTACTCTAATTGTTTATCCCCTAACTTATTTCCCTGGTTCCAAATGAGTTTCCTCATTTATTCTCACCCCCATTAAAACAAAAAAAGTAATTCAATAAGAGATAGAAAACATAGATGCATTTAAATAAAGAAATCAGGCTATGGAACATTTGGCTGGGTTTCTGCTCGTTTGTTGCAGTAACTTACCTTTGTAAAGTGACCATATGTTCCGTCCCCACTAGTTGCCAATAATAGGAAAAACATGCTGCCCCTGGCCTTCTTGGTTGGGCAGCGTTTCACTGCAGTCCTCTTTGGTCTAGCGTCATCATTGACCCAACAGCTGTAATCACGCTATTAAAGGCAGTACGTGTAGTTTAAAAAACAATCCCAGACACATGTGTCTACCGTCATTGCCCACTCACCTAGCTCGATGTTGTGCTGAGAGGAGCTATAGTGGCTAGACAAAGTTGCCTTCTGCCACTGCAGTTCCTAAAGCCCAACATCACAGACGTGCCCATGATAGAACATAGAAGTGCTGGTAAGCAACTGTGAACTAGAATTTGAATGACATAAAATTTCAAACCCAGGAGACCCCTGCTACCCTAGCCCATCCTTCATATGCAGAAGGAATGTTTATATCTGCAGGTGACTCAACTTCAAGGGTTGTTTCCCTTGGTCGCCAATGATTCACTTTGAATTCCGCTTTTTGGTTTTAGTATCCTTCATCTTTTCCCCCTCTTTGACAGCAATAGTTAATTAACCTAACAGGTCCTAATTTAATCCATTGGGCAAAGCTGGAGATCCGAGCTTGCGAACTCCAGACACGTGAATTTCTTTAAATGTTGAACAGGCCGTATTCAATCAGGAATAAAGGGCTGAGATTCAAGTATTTTCACAACTTCGCTACACTCAGAGGTTTACTACGACCAAAGTAGAATGGAGGGTTTTGTTTTGGTTTCTCCTGCATCAAATTTTTCTGTGACAGAGAAATTCCAGTGACTAGAAAGAGATGTCGAACCTTAATGATGTCCTTTTTTCTTCTCTTGTATTTTTCAATTGTTTCACATATGGATTTTTTTTTTCTCAGTGAGTTTAGAGGTGAGAGGAAGGTAGGGTCTATTTATTTACTGTCTATCATTCACAATACTTTGTAAAGGCTTAATATGCTTTTTTAAAAATTGAAGTATAGTTGACATATCAGTTTCAGGTGTACAGCATAATGATTCAATATTTGTATGTATCACAAAATAATCACCATAATATGTCTATTTAACATCTGTCACCAGGCTTGGTTAAAAAAAATTTTCTTATGATGAGAACTTTTAATATCCAACCCTTAGTAATTTTCAAATATATTATAGAATATTAACAAATATGGTCACCATGCTGTACATTACATCCTCATGATTTTATAGCTTGGAAGTTTGTGCTTTTTAATCCCCTTCACTGATCCACCCATCTCTGGAAAACGTTAGTCTGTTTTCTGTATCCATGAGCTCATTTGTTGTCGTCGTTGTTGGTTTTGTTTTTGTTTTGTTTTAGATGCTACATATAAGTGATATCATATAGTACTTCTTTCTTTCTTTGACTTATTTCACTTAGCATAAGGCCCTCAGGTTCATTCACATTATTGCTAGTGGCAAGATTTCCTTCTTTTTTATGGCTAAATAATTACATCATGTAAATACAACCACATGTTCTTTATCCATTTATTCATTGACAGACACAGGTTGCTTCCATATTGTGGCTATTATAAATAATGCTGCAAATATGAACATGGAGGTACATATATCCTTTCAAGTTAGTGTTATTTTCTTTGGACGATACCCAGACATGGAATACCTGGATAATATGGTAATTCTATTTTTAATGTTTTAAAGAACCTCATACTGTTTTTCATAGTGGCTGCGCTAATAATTTACATTCTGACCAACAGTGCACAAGTGTTCTCTTTTCTCCACATCCTTGCCAATACTTCTTATTCCTTGTCCTTTGATAATAGCCATTCTAACAGGTATTAAGTGATAACTCATTGTGTTTTTTGACTTGCATTTCTCTGATGATTGGTGTTGTAGAGCACTTTTCTATGTACCTGTTGGCCATCTATATGTCTTTTTGGGAAAACGTTTACTCAGATTCTCTGCATTTTTAATCAGATTGTTTTTTGCTATTGAGTTGTACATTCTTTATTATATTTTGATATTAATCCTTCTCAGATATGATTTGTAAATATTTTCTCCCAATCTGTAGGTTACCTTATTTTGTTGATGGTTTCCTTTGCATGCAGAGCTTTTTAGTTTGAAGGATTACTACTTGTCTCTTTTTGCTTTTGTTACCTTTGCTTTTTGTTTCAAATCCAAAAAAGTCATTGCCAAGACCAATGTCAAGGAGGTTGCCACTTATGTTTTCTTCTAGCAGTTTTATGGTTTCAGGACTTAAGCGCAAGGCTTTGATTCATTTTGAGTTAACTTTTGTGTATGGTGTGAGATAGTGGTCCAGTTTCATCCCTTTGTACGTGGCCGTTCAGTTTCCTGAGTGCCATTTATTAAAGAGATTGTCCTTCCCCCATAGTATATTCTTGGATCCTTTGTCATAAATAACCATATACGTGCAGGTTTCTTCTGAATATACTCTTGATTAATAGCTAAAATTTGTTTAATATTTAACTTATTTTAATTTCTAACTTAAGCATTGATAGGAGCTCTCGCGACCCATTGTAACTGTGGTTCTCATGAAATGCTATGCCTGCTTCAGAAATAAGTAGGTATAGTGCATGTTTGGGCTTCTGAAGTTTATATTTGCAGACCATGTTTGCTTTCCTAATTGTATTGGGCAGTCAAAAGTAGGGCTATTCTAGAGTGAGAGGCCAAATTGTGCTTTTTACGTCATGAGACAGAAAGCCCTGTGAGCTAAAATAAAAAATTGGTTGAAGTAATACTTAGTAATCACCAGAATTGTGTGTGTGTCCTGGAGTGTGCACACCTTTTTTGCCCCTACAGAGTTCACCATGCTAACTGGTCTAGTCTGGCTATCTCTGTTCCTTAGACTTGATCTTGTCACTGTGTCTGCTCTGGCTCTACTATGGTCTGAATGTTTGCCTCCCCCAAATTCATATTTGGAAATCCTAATATCCAATGTGATAGTATTAAGAAGTGTAGGGCCTTTCGGAGGTGATGAGGTCATGAAGGTGGAGCCCTCATGAATGGGGTTAGCGCTTTTGTAAAAAAGACACACAGGACACCCTAGCCCCTTTTCCCTCATGTGGAGATGCAGAAAAGCCAAGAAGTCAGCCGTCTGCAACTGGAAGAGGGCCTTTGCTGGAACATAACCAAACTGGCATTCAGATCTCAGACTTGTAGCCTCCAGAACGTGAGGGGTACATTTCTGTTACTTATAAGCCACCCAGACTGTTGCATTTTGGTGTAGCAGCCTGAACAGACTAAGATGGGCTCCTCCTCCGAGCCCACCCCAGTTCAGATGGCTGCTAATCTTGATGACCAATAATAAGCTCCTGGCGTAGGCTTTCAATCTGTCACCTGTGTCTGCTTCCAGTTAGAACACGTGCACTCTCCTCTCCTACTGGTATAGCTAAGTCATTAACAAGTTTGGAAAGTCAAATATGTTACATGGATGATATAAATTGGTCATATAAGATTGGGAAATTCTTAGAGTCTAAAGGAGTCACCGTATGACTCAGTACCATCTAGCATCTCTATTACCTAAACTCGTTTCTTTGAGCACAGAAGCTGTGGATACTAGGTGTGTATAGTAATATAAATTATCTGCCACTTATAAGTGCTTGTTAATGCTTGAGATAATAGATGATCAAGAGGTGAGTAGTAAATTTCGAAACTAATTTAATGAGAGAGGAAAAATTTAGAATTGCATTTAGGAATTGAAAAAAATTTATCAAAGGAAAAAAGAATGAAATTCATTCCAGATAAGAAAAGCAAGAAAATTAGAATGCACAAATAAGCCACAAAGGCATATGGAATATCGTGTGGAATAAGAAATTACACACAAACAAGGCCAGAAACTATCCAGATGCCCTACATGGACATGTGAGAAGCGTAAATCATGAGGAAATATTACTAATGTGCTGTGGTCCACTTGGCATTATGTGCTTTTATTCATATACAATAGAAGCTTCATATCTTCAAGCTAACTATTCTTAAGAAATTGGAAAACTCAGAATGAAGATGGGTAGCTGATTAATAGCAACCTCCTAATTGATCTTGAAAATTTCCTTGTGTATCTATAAGCAGCAGGTTATCCTTAACATGCCATCAATGACCCATATTCATTCTAACTTGCTTCCTTATTGGCTGGCATAAAATGTTTGTCCTCATCAAAGACAGTTATTAAGGTATTGTTAATGTTATTGTCAGGAGAAAAATATTTTTAAGAGCTATGCAAATAATAATTTCCTTCTCTAAAAGTGCTTCTAGTTTGCACAAGAGAACTCATAACAAGTTGAAAATAGTGTCTCAACAGAACTAAATACGCATTATGATTTTAGTTACTATATAAAATTTATATAGGAAAATAAAACAGAAGATGATACACTCGAAACTGATTGCTCTGAGATGGTGGAATTATGGGTAATTTCTATACTTTCTACAGTAAGTGCACATTCTTCATGATCAGCTAAATAGTTCATTTTAAGAATAACTTTTAAAATGCAAAGTATCATTAAGTTCTAAATATGGTATCTGCTGACTACACGAAGACTGGCTTACAAAGTAAAAGGGTGATCGAAATGACAGCAGGTTTTAGTCTGCGTAAATGAGAGACTTCCTAGTGGAAATGGGTTCGTGCCTCAGTGGGAAGGCAGGCTGGGGCTCAATGCACCCAGGGTTTTTGCTAGACTCATCCTCCTGACCTATGGTCATGCAGGCACATTTGTTCGGTCTGCACAACGTGGACCAATTTAAGCAAAATTTTGTGAATTTTGTCTGACATTTCAAGCTTGTGAGATGCCACATACAAAATAAAGTTACATTTCTAGTTTCTCTCGAAAGTTGAAACACGGGAATACCTAATCCTTATTTGTTCATGGCAACAACAATTTGTGGCTCTTAAGCACCATTAGTTGGTTACATTTCTTAATTTTTTTTTTATTTTTGCATTTCTTTTAGCCCACTACACCTATTTATTGTCTACCTGGAGTCACAGGAGCTCTCTTATGTGACTGCATCATAGCTCTTTTTTTCTTGAAGTGCGGAAACAGAACTTTTTGGAACAGATTTATTTTGCCTTTCTTACATGCTCTTTTGTGAACTGTGTGTGTAGAATGAGGGTGAGAAGAGAAGAATGTTGCTGTAATATTTAACCAAAAAGAAATGAAATGTATTATTGTTTCCTTAGAGTTGAGTGTATTCAAGAATTTGTAATTCCACATCAGCCCAAAAGGGTGGACTGCAGCATCAGTAGATATTGTAAGTGGCTGAAATTTTAGAAAATAGTTTTTCTGAAATTAGTTCCAAATCTGCATTTTTAGAAATTAATATTTTGAAGGCAAACATGACAAATATGAGGGTTGATTTATAAAATGGCTATTGGTATTTAGAGGTTCTTTTTTGGCTGGGACAAGTTAAACATAACTATTAAAAATGCATCTTTAAATGATGCCAGATTAGAAATTAAAGAATCCTTCCCAATGGCAAAGAAGAATTTACCAGGGAGTAACTTGAACTTTCCCCGGGCACGCTCAAGAATAGCTCCCTCACCCAGGAAGTGGCAGTGAAAGAGGAGATGGAAAAGACAGCAAAATTAGTGACCTCTGCAACTCCCAGATGTGTATGACTCAATTTCTTCTAATATTTGGAGAAGGACAAATACAGGTGAGATGAAAATAGCCAACATACGTGTCTCTGCTATCTGGGGGCATTCATCCTCCACGAATCCCCAAAGATTGATATCGTCACATGCACAGCTGGAGCCTCTTGCCTGAACTGCAGTGAAATTCTAAGACCTCACGATGGGAGTTTCTTGTCCAAAGCAAAGTAGCCATGTTCTAAATGGCTTCTGTCCTCAAACACAGTGAAGGAGAAAAGTAAAATCTTTTTATTTGTATCTCGATATGTTCGAAGGTTTTTTCTTCCCATGTTCCAATTACGGTTAACTTGCTTTTAGTTTTATTTTTTCATCTCCTTATTATATGTCATGATCATTAGGTCTCCTCTCATGTATAAATCTGGCACATCAGACCACAATTTGCATTGTCAGCTCCTATGAGTGAAATCTATTGCACTTGCCGAGCTGTCCCGCTTTTGCCTTTGTAGCAAGTTTTAGACCACAATAACCATCATCAGTTTAAAGCCGGCAGATCCATTACATTTCCTCTGTTCCTACAGCCCCACATTAAGCTAATATTATCTATTTCCCAAGTGAAAAGAGTTCTTCCAGTCCTATCAATTATTAATTCCTTGCTTGCAGCTAATGTTTTCTTTGAATTATTTAAATGCATCTTCATTTATCAATAAACATAAAATGTTAAACAAAGAATACTGATGAAGGGCATTATTTAAGCTATAACATTTTATGAGATTATTTCAAGCGCCTTTTCTGATTTATTAACATAATATATTTTATAATTATTTTTCCATTTCTAAAAAAATATTCTGGTTATTATCTAGAGGTTTGGAGATTTTGTTAGTGCTCTCTTCAACTTCTATTGTGATTTTGATATTTCTTTTAAAGTATTCTTTGGCATATGTATGTATCTGTGTCTCTATATACACACATAGACACAAATGTGAATATATAAAGGCACAAGAGTATTCTTGTTTACTAATACGTGTTAGATTATCTCTGATCATCTTCAAAATTTTCAGACACCATTGTTTAAAATTTTTGTGAATTCTATAGCACTATATTCAGCATAGCATATTCCTATGGATTTAAAAACTGATATTCATATGGGTTTAAACAAATGTGAATTAGGCAAGCAGGCCAAGAACAATGTCCTTTTCAAGATAAGACTTTACAAAATAGGCACATAAACAACAACCTTGTCTATTATTTTTTTTTAAATCTTGGCAATAATACCCACATGCACACACGCACAAATCAATCCTACTTGCCTGTATTCTTTTTTGCTTTTTGTAATCCAAAATAAAATATGGGATATTGCAAAGTACAGCTATAATATATTTTTATCCTGTTAACTTCTGAAATAACATGAAACTGAATATTCTGAAATAGGTACACTAAACTAGGAAAATTAAATCCTTGTACATACTTGAAATTTTAATTTAAGGTAGTAATTAATATAATCTATTTCATGCCACTGTTTGGCCTGTTCACTGACATATATTTTAAAAAGTGGTATCCTTTAGAAATTATGATTTTGGTATCAGTGTTTCTAGTCAGTTCGTTCTCTAATTTACAGAACTCTGAATTACCTGCTAATCCAAATCATCAAAAAAATTGCCATAAGTTTATAATAATGTGCTCTGGTAAAACACATATGTATTTAACTGTACTTACAAAATTATCTTCAGTATTTAACAATATACTTTGAAATGTCCAAGGTTGTTTAATTCATCACACTCAAGAATAATTTAAATAATTCATTATATACTATCCCAGCAATACAATTTTGAAGTGGGCAAAGATTTTGGAAATCATGTAATCCAAGCCTTTATAAAAATGAAGACACTGAGATCTAGAAATGTTTTTAACTTGCCCATAGTCATAAAGCTAGTAACACTACTAAAGAGCATAGGTAAATGTTAAGTTTTCTGTGTTTGCTTTAGAGAAAAGAAAACTTTACATTTCAAGTGGCCTATATGGTTTACTGAAATTAGGTTGAAGTTTACCACTTTTTAAACAGTCAATGGCAACAGTTATCTCTCAATGTATTATGGCTGTGATTTCATTAAAAATATTTTGCAAACATATCAAAATTCAGGTATTTGTACGTTGTGATCATTTGTAAGTTTTTAAATTGTATAACATAGGTTCTATAAATAATTAAATGGCATAAACTCAAGATAAGCCTTAGGCAAAATGTGAACTAAGGAAGATAGCTCTTTTATGTCCTACTTTCTTCCTTTTAAACAGTGACTGATCCCTAAAGCACAAGCTGATAATTGCTTATACTTTTTACCTTAACACATTTTAAATACTAGGTGTCAGGCACTATCCTAGGCACTTTAAATAGGATGCTATAATAATTCTAGCAACAGCCATTTCAGTTAGAATTATTTGTGTTCTATGGATGGGAGATCCCATACCCAAAGATGTGAAAAATGGTTTTCCTGAAGTGATTTAATTGGTAGAAAAATCTTAAAGCCCATATTTTCCACCCAAAACCTTGAACTTTATCACATGAAAGCTAAAGAGAGCCATTGAAAGGTTTTTATAGTTTTTTTAAACAGCTTTATTAAAGAATAATTAACATGCAGTAAAATCTCACATATTTAAAGTGTAGAGTTTGATAAGTTTTGACATGTACATACTCATGACATGAGTATCCTCATCAAAACAGTAAACAATCATCACTATCCAAATCTATGGATCAATTTTGGGAGAATTGACATCTTAACAATAATGAATTTTCCTGTGTATGAACAGGGTATATTTCTCTAACTATTTAGGACATCTTTAACGTCTCTCAGCAATGTTTTATAATTTTCAGGTTATAGCTCATGTATACGTTAGATTTATCCCTAAATATTTCATACTTTTGATACTATAAATGTTTTTTATAATTGTCAATTTCCAATCATTGCTAATACATAAAATAAAGTTGATTATTACTAATTAATTATTACTAATCTTGTAATCTTTCACTTTGCTAAACTTATTTATTAGTTTTAGTAGCCTATCTATAGATTCCAGTAGATTTTCTACATGGATGGTTATATCATCTTTGAATACAGTGTTACTTCTCCCTTCCATCCTAGATGCTTTTTATTTCTTTTTCTTGCCTTACACTAACTAGGACCTATAATACAATGTTGAATATAGTGGTAAAAGTTATTCTTGTCTCATTTCTGATGTTAGGGGAAAATACATGTCTTACCATCATAAATGAAGTTGGCTTCAGTTTGTTTTTTCTCATAAATACCCTTCGTAAGATTGAGGAAGATACCTTCAATTCCTATTTCGCTGGGAGTTTTATTTTTATTTTTATTTATTTTATCATAAATGGGTGTTGGATTTTGTCAAATGCTTTTTTAATGCCTATTAAGATGATTGTATGGTTTTTCATTTTTAGTCTGTTAATATGGTGAATAATTTTTTTGAGTGTTAAATCACTCTTGCATTCCTGAAATAAATCCCACCTTTATGATGCCATATTCCATTCTATATTGTTGGATTTGACTGGCTAAAATTGTACTTAGAATAGTTATATATCTATGTAAATTTTAGATCTATATAATTTGTAACATATAAGTAAATGAAGTATATTGGTAGACATTTTTCTTATCCCTCTTTCTGATTTTGTGACTAGCACAATGCTGAACTCAGAATGAGCTGAGAAGCATTTCTTCTTCAATTTCCTGGAAAAATTTGTGTGAAGCAGTATTTTAACTTCCATAAATCAGGTAGAACCCACCAGCGACACCACTTGGGACTGAGTTTCCTGAGGGAGGTTTTTTTTTCTTTCTTTCTTTTAACAGAAAATTTAATTTCTTAATGGTTATACAGTTATTCAGGTTGTCTGTTTCTTCTTGTGTGAGCTTTGGTGGTTTGTGTTTTTCAAGGAATTTGTTCATTTCCTCTAAGTTGTTTAAATATTTGCATAGAATTGTGATATCCCTTTATTATCCTTTAAATATTTATTAAGTTTGTGGTGTAGACCCCTTTTATTTTTGGTCATTTGTGTCTTCTCTCTTTCCTGTTCCATCTGACTCAAGGTTTATCAATATTATTGGTTCCACAGAAAGAGAATTTTGTTTCATTGATGTTTTCATTTTCTATTTAATTAATTCTGCTCTGATCTTTATTATCTTTTTTTTTTTTTCCTGCTTACTTGGGTTTAATTTGCCCTCCTCTTTCTAGTTTCTTAAAGTAGAAGATGCAATCAGTGAGTTAAGAGCTTTCTATTTTTTGAACATGGGCATTTAGTGCTATACATTTTTTCCTTAGGTTTCAATAATATTCTGTTTTTATTTTCATTTCGTTTAACAGTTCTTTCTAATTTTGATAATATTCTGTTTTTATCTTCATTCAGTTTAACAGTCCTTGCTAATTTGAAGAAATTCACAAGCTGTTTTATTTGCCCTAAAATAGTTAATTACTTCTAGACTAGAGTGGTGGTAGTGTAAAGGAAGGGGAGTGGAGATTCAATAGGATCTACTCACTTGCTTTGAGGGCCATGGGAAAGGGAGGAAACAAAGTTAATGAAAATAGAGATGTATAGATGGAATAATAGTTTAGTTTTAACATGTGATTTTTGATGTCAGCAGATGTACAGAAACGTTTTTCAATGTCCACTTGGAATTTTGCAACTATGTTTGGAAGAGATACCAGAGATTAAAAAAAATCTTGAAGTCAGTCATCCACAAAGAGATGAAGGCATGATATTGGATTAGATAACTAAAGAACACAGTACATAGAAGTTTAAATTAACCTATATATGAAACTTTGTGCTAATCATCATTCTAAATATTTTTTATTAACTGATTTTATAATTAAAACCTTAGGGAGAAGGCTCTATTATTATCTTCATTTTTCAGATAAAGACACAGAGACGATAGTTAAGCAATGAAACTGGCATTTGACTCCTGAGTTCATGCTTTAACTACTACATTGTACTGCCACTCTCCCCAATGATTTCCAAGATGGTATTCAAAACAAGTGTATAGAAAATCATGGCAAGATAATTTTTGTTTTATTTTCACAATTGAGAAGAAAAAGAATAGAATTAAAAAGAATACGCACTTTCAGACTTTTATTCCCTGTGCTTTTGCTTTTTTCTCAGAGGAAGTAGCTAAGGACTTTGTAGTTAACAGCTTCAGCTTATTAACTCCACAAAAGGATGATGTTAGGATGAGGGACAGAGACAAGTAGTTTATAATGGGGGAGAAAAGAGCTGTGAAGGTAGTAGGAAAGATTGGGGACTATTCCCCAGGACCAAGTTCTGCAAGGGAGAAGGCAAAACCTCAAAGGGGAATGCAGGTGGTGCATATAGAAAGGCACAACCCCAGGCATTAGTCTTCCAGCCTCAACAAAGATCCCCTGTTCAGGCTTGGCACAAGTAGCAGAACCATCTGCCCCCCAGGCATGTAGGTTGGACAGTGGAAAAATCTAAGGTAACCATGATGGAATTCAAACCAGGACCCTTTTTCTAGTTGCCAACTACTGGGCACCACATAAATTTTCTAGATTCGAAGTCTCCCATAACAACGATATCAAATTTACCATCAGCTCAATAGAACGGAGATTTGGGGTAAGATTTAATTTGATTTAATATGTGATTAAAAAAGATAATAAGATTTATATTTCTTTTACAACTGAATTTTCCGAGAAAAGTATATACCTGATACCTTCATTCCAGGAATACATTTATTCAATTAACCCTTAAAAGTCTGTTTAGAGCTTCTATTATGTGTCAAATGTTATATAAGGTGTTGGGGTTATGAAAAAAATATATGTTGAAAATATTCTTGCCACTGAAGGCAGCACAGTTTGGTAATTACAACTGCACTTGTATGAAAAAAGCAATAGAGCAGATTTATGTGTGAAGTATTAAGAGAGAGAAAGTGGGAACAAATTTCATAGAGGAAATCATTGAATTTAAGTGCTGAAATCAAATAGATTATCAGGTAGAGTAGGGTAGAAGAGATGATATTTCAGGAAAGAGAAACTCCCCTTAAAAGAGCACACACAAGTATATACAAAAGCACTTTTGGAAAACAATCAGTATGGTGTCATGGAAAGAACTTTGAAGCAGATGATCTCAGGCTAAATGTCTACCCTATTTAAAAAATCTGAAACAAAAATTCTTATAGGCCAAGATTTGTTGTTGCTTTTGCTTTTTAAAAAAAAAAAAATTTAAATACAGTAATTATCCTCACAGAGATCTTGTGAAGATGAAAGGAAATAAAAAATAAGACCCAAGAATAACCCTTGGCCCTTTACAAATATTTCTTCCCTGCCTTCCCAGACCATTCTCAGCACAAAATACTGTGCTCTAACTCTGCATGTGACCAGAGGAAAGAGTGAATTTGCAATGGCATGAAATAAACATGGAAGTGTGTTTAGGGGACAGATCGGAAAAGGCCTTTGTGTATTAATCTAAAGACTTCTAATTTAATCCTATAGAGTCATTTAAGGCTCCTAAGCAGGGTTATTATGGCATTACATGCCTGTTTTAGAATGTGGAGGATATAATAGAGGCAGGAGAGCCTAGAAGGTAGGGGCTAACTCAGGAGCTACTGCGTGAAAGGAACAAAATATGACAAGGTCCTAAACTAAGATAGACACCCTAGAGGTGGGAAAGAAAGAAAAAACTCAAGATAATTTAGAGATACAAGTAATAGCACTCAACACTAGGTGACTGATTAAAGGTGGAAACTGAAAGACCATCACAGACTCTGATTTTCTAGCCCTTAGTTGCTAAAAGCGCTGCTGTGGTTGACTTACCCGGAAATAGAGGGGAAATGTGTTCGAAGATCTCCAAATATTTTTTAAGTATGTCAAATTGAGCCTGAAGAGTATCTATAAAATTATAAACCGTGGGAAGTTAGATGCATGTATAAATGGTAATTAGAAGAGCACTAACCCAAAGGAGACAGTGTTTTATCTTTTTGTTCTGTGGTATATCAAAATCTATTAAAGACATAGAAAAGGAAGAGGCCTGACATTTATCAGGACAGCTTCATAACAACGCCTTTTATCTATCATGTCATTCATTTGTAATCACAAGGCTTGGCACTAATATTAGTTTTTCAGTCTTATAGGTGGAAAAATGATGGATTATGTTAGTAAGATACCTCTAAAAGACTTCTTCCAAGTATATGCAAACATAATCAACAATAAAACTACTTTTTTTTTTTGAAAAGATAAAATTAATGGTAGTATAATTTTATCCTGGGCACCAGAGCTTTGGCTAAATTAAAACATGTTGACATTAGTGATTACCAAGAAAAAAAACGATGAATAAATTTGTAAAAATAGTAAAAATTGAAGTGTCCTAGAAAAACATTATGTGGAAACCTATTGCTATGCCTAGTATGACCAAAGAGGACTTAAAATAAAAGGCCTATATTCAAACATGCTGTTAATTCACATATTTGAGTTATTTATTCATTTAACATTTGTTGAGTTCTCTACTACGTGGCAGGTACTCATAGTACTGAGGATAGGAAGATGAATACGACACACAAAGTGTCGAGACGTTCATGGTTTAGTGGGAGAATGGTAAATGGTCATTTGAACTGTGTGGCAAATATCCCAATCGACATGTGCCCAGAATTTCAGAGCGCAGACACGAGTAAGGGGAAGGAAGTAAGAGGGAAGGCTTCCTGGAGGAAGTGATGCTCGACTTAAATTTTAAAACATGAGAAGGAACCTAGTCAGAGGATGAAGTGGAAGGAGATTCTAGGTAGAGAAGTTGACATGAGCAAAGCAAGGAGGCGAGGAACAATGTGCTTCGTATGCAGAATTCTGAGCTTGTTCTGTTTGACATGAGCAGTAAGAGAAAAGTGGTCAGCGTTAGCAAGAAGAGTAAGATAATGAACCTTATTGGCTTCTAGCCTTTAGAGTTTGCCAGAGCATCCAGCCATTGAGTTATTCCAGTAAGATGGTGCCCTGCACTAGGGCTAAGGCAGCAGGAATGGACATTGACCACTTTTTTTGCGTGGTTTTGGAAGCATTGAGTATATTGAATGGAGGTTATTTTCACCTCAAAGTCTTCAGAAGGGAGTCCTATTACACATTTTAAGAGATTGGATTAAGGTCATTCCAGAAAGGTTCTTAAATCCAAGACTGTAAGTCAGGCTTTATCACCTTACTTGTTCATCCCTCTCAAACTCCTTTCAAGAAACGACAGGCACCATTAGAGATTAGATTCTATTCCCAGAACCTGTCTTGGCTGCCACTGCTGCCCAAGCAGTCTCAGCAATACATATTTCCTGGAAGAACATTTCACCGTCAGAAGTGCTGACTGACTCAGACAACCCTTGAGCCAACCAGGAAATTTACAGGTGAGCCCTCGATATAATTCTTTCTAGTTCCAGACTCAAGTAGAGAGCATGCCAGATGTTTCCTTTGTCCCTTAAAATCTTAAAAAGCACTTGTTAGGTAACTAAGTTAGAAGCAAAATCCATACCATGTTTCTATTCTCGAGTGAATTTTTTTACCGAAGTCTACATTATAGTCACATTAATATCACATTAGCTCCTTCTGATTAATATTAGTACAATGAATGAATTAATAATGATTGGCCACTAAGGTTTTCCCTCCTCCCACCTTGACATGAAGAGGATCCAGGGCATCGATTATCACAAATATAATGAATTGATTCATCATTTATGGGAAAAGAGCTTCTCTTCCCATAAAGCTTATTTTTCCTCCCTTCTGGAGATATATTATATTTGGAAGCAACTCAAAACCATTCACAGATTATTCACTGCAGCCAATAATTATAATTAAGAATGGTAATTGGAATACCAGCCTTGAATGAATGCGTATGTCTCTCATGAATGAATTGTCATATAGAAGCTGTACCCAGAAGGGAGGATCTTCCTCTCCCCAGCCTCTCCTTCAGTGATAACTGTTGGAGAGCATGGTTGCCTTCTGAATAGGGTAATCGGTTACCCTGTTGGCTTAAATGTAGGGGAAATATTATCTACTATGTTGTCTATTGGAAACCTCAAAACATGTTTAAGAGGTCATACTTTATATACTTGATCTCGTGGCTACTCATCTCAGCAGGTGTGTGTTTCTGAATTAACTGTCCAATTTATTTGTTGGTTTTTTTCTTGGGCTTTACAGTCAACATTACTGTTGGGAAGAGTTATGCATTTGTCCTGCTAAAGGAAAAACATTGCTTTACCACAATCTCTTGTGATTAAAAGCATAGCCTTCAGAATTGCCTTCACACTAGGACCTGCTTTTTGATAGGTGATATTAGACCCAAACTTTTATCTCCCTCCAGCTTCAGGTTGCAGCAGCAATTTATCACAAACAATGGATTTAACTGCATTTTTTAAACTATTGGTTCATTTCTTTCACATTGAGATTTTATCCATATTCAATAAAAGGAATCTGATATTAACCTCAAATTCTACACCTAACCTTGTACATTAAGGAGATTGTTCATTACAACACTTTATATTGTGTTGATGTTGTATTTTAAATGTCTTTCAGTTTACTCATGAGCATTTGTGGTTTCATAATGAATTGGCTAATAATTCTTTCCTAGAAGTTGTGGGTAAATGGTCTACAATAGTGGCTTTGTTTTATACATGCATAAATATGAAACAAAAAATTCAACATGACCACACACTAAATTCATTCTGCTAAGAATTTTTTTGGCCTACTGTGTGCTAGGTTCTGTATAGTTCAGGGCATGGAAGTACACAAAAACAAAAAACAGTGCCCTTGTTTTTAAGGGAAGGCAGACATGTAAACAAGTCATTTCAATACAGTATTATACAAAGAATAATGTTTTTGTAAGTATTGACGTAGAACCAAGATAGGCTCAATCAAGTATAATTCATAGAGAAAGGTGCAGCTGAAGAGGATTTATGCCAGAAAGAGCCCCACGGTAATTCTCATCTTCTTTCCACTCTAGAAATAAAGATAAGCTGATAGAAATGATACTACGACCAAGTACCAATGGGCTCTAGTTCTTTTTCTCCAGATTTTTGTGCTTTGTGTAAAGGCTGTAGGTCTGAATGATTTATCAAAGCCCTTTTATTTAACATATAGCTATCAAAAAAAAAATCCATATGATCTACAGCTTAGGTCTGTAACATCATTAATTCATCTACTTCCTGTGAGCTACCCATTAGCCTTATTTGAAAAATTAAAATAATACTAGATAAGAGAAAATATTGTGAAAGGAAGCCTACCTACATTGATCATCTTTAATGATATCTCTGTAAAGAAAATTTAGATGGAATACCTCTTGTTTGGGATTTCTATAATTCAGAGATGACTTATCCATTAAAGATTAAAACAAAGCATGTAAATTTGCTTTGAAGAGCAAGCTTATGATCAAGTCAAGGGAGAGAGTTTGTTTGTAATTACATGGTATGCTACAAGAGAATTACTACTTATGTCATCTGGCTTTTATAACCCAGAGTTGGATGCACAATTCTGATTTTTATTTATAAACTTATTTTTAGATTCACCAATATATAATGATATATTGTTTCACATAATGTTTTTAAAGAGCTGATGGAAAAATTTATTCCACAGTACTTGGGACATACAAAGCGTTGTGGTTGTATATGCCATTTCTTAAATATAAAAATCACTCTCCTATTAATAAGAATATACATGGTTCTTTGGCAGAAGTATTGGAAGTAAAAAGACTGTTATTGGCTATTACTATCACTCCTGTGATAAAGAATTTTTCATTTCTGATATAGAGTTACAGCATCATTAAAATTAAGAGGAAGGGGGGAGAGAGAGGGAGGAAAGAGAGAAGGAAAGGGGGAAATAATTTGAAGGCCAAGGAAACATACAGGTTCACTGTTTCTGTTTTTTGGCCTGTGTGCTTACTGTTTATTTGTATTCAAAGGGGCAAAATGCAGTTGATATTTTTCTGCTCTAAAATGTCTAGGTCTACCATATCTCTAAAATTCACCATCCCTAATTTAGACCCTCATTAAAACCCCTTCGTTTCTTCAGGTGCCAAAAAAGAAAAACAAACAACTCATTGTTTAGACTTTCCTTTTTTTCATATGTTCCTCCATCTCTTTCCTTACAGAGTTTCTCTATTCACCTGTCAGAAGAGCCCTCCTAAAGCTTAGCTCTAATTATGTAATTCTCTGCCTCAAGTACTTTCAATAATTCCCATGCTGACCAAATTAAATGCAGGTTCCTCACCCAGACCTTCAGAATCCTGGACTGTATAACCCTATCAGACTGACTTCTCACTATGTTTTTCAGTGTGTTAAATGGATGCTCCTCCTGACTGGATAATCCGTTTTCCACTGAACACGCCCCAGTCTTATCCCTGAACTCTGTGTTCATGCCATTTCCTCTATATGGAACACTTCCCAATCTCTCCTGATGGAAATGCTGCCTGCTTTTAAGCCTATTTTCAATGCTATGTGTTCCATGAGAACATTCTTGATCACTTTTTTCCCTCTCATTAGCACTCTCAGGATATGTAGTACTCCCATGACACTTATTTCCATGCACGTTTCACTTTAGGCTTAAGAAGAAATGACATGTGCTATGTGATGAGGAATTAAGGCACAATTTCTGACTCAAGTTGTTCACAGTACCCTGAAAAAGGTGGATAAGGACACAGATCCTCTCACTAGAGTGATACATATTGTTGTTGGTCCAGAGTCCTGGAGGAGAAATAAGAAAGAAAGGAAGAAAAACCAAACCCTCAGACTAGATGATTTGGGAAAAACTTCCTGAAGCAAATGGCATGAGTGGAAGCTTAAAATCTGTATAGAAATTAGCCGGGCCAGGAGAAAGGAATTTTAAAACAAGTTAGTGCAAAGGCCATAGAGGTGAATCAGTAGGATGCTGAGCTGGGTTGTGCTGTCTCCTAAGAATTAATAAAAACTATTAGGTAATAATAATTAAGTATTCAGGAACTTTAAGAGTCAGTTCAACTGCTAATAACTTGAAATCAGCAGTGCTGAGAGTATTTATGACACGGATATCAGCAAACACTATAAATGGGCTTTTTAGTTTTCAGAAAACAAGGTAACCAGGACACCACCGATTGTGAGAGAACATGGAATGGTCACAGAATTGCAAGTTGTTTAATGTTCTATTGTAGTTAGCAATTTCTATATAAAATTAACCCTTTGGCTAGATTGTAAGCTTCCTTAAAGAATGAATGGTTCCTATTCATTTTGAAGTCCTCTGGCCATGCCGCTGACAAAAGTAGGTAGTCAACTCAGGCCATCAACTGACTCTAAATTAGAGAAGAATCACTTTAAATAAAACTGCTTAACATTTTGGCTAAATTTATTTTTTAATTCTTAAATTTTTCTTAATAAACACGGAGTTTAGAAACAGTTGTCTGTTTGGAAAGAGGCTGGAAATTAAAATGGTGTAGTTTCAATAGGCTTAGTTTTTACTTACCTCTATTTAGCAAAATTTTCTAATGATGTAAAAAACATTTTACTTAGGTTTGAGAAATAATCAGTTGCCCAAATTAAGAAATGTTATGCCATTGAGAAAGGAATTTTAGCAAAGGTCATTTCAAAGGGAACAAAGCATTCTTATACTTAACTCAAGTTTTCTGCTCATTGCATTACATCCTCCCTCACTCCTCTTTTGTCCTGGTTGAATACAGGACTCAACTGTAATGTTTGTTAAACGGATGAACAAATTATTTTAAACAATCAACATTTATTGAGCATTTGTTCAGTGTCAGTTACTGTTCTAAATCTTTGCATATCTCATTTAGTGACCACAAAAACTAACTTCCTATTACAAATAAACTGAGGCTAGCAGGTTCGGTAGCTCAAACTGCTTTGAAACAGTGAATGGGTAAATGACTGATAAGAATAAATGAATGAAATCTCTATCACACTTGTATAAATATATGCTAACCTATTTCTGTTTAAAAACAAAATTTAACTATAAATTCAGAGAATGAGGTAGATTAGTGAATTTTCTGATTAACTCTTAAAACTAATGTTTACAAATAATTTTTAAAATTTGATTTCAAATATCCTAAAGCAGAGCCATACTTAATTTTCTCTTTTTAAATAATACAGAGTGAGCATATAATTACTGGAGTATTCCCTCCTCACCCCCCAGGATCCCTAGGTCACTATTTAATCCAGTATAGATGAGAGTGATTTAGGTAAATTTCTAATAAACTAAGATGATATGCTAGCTCTTTCAACCTATTTTACTATATTGCTATTTCTCCTAAGATTTTTTGCAGAGTAAAATATGCCTGTTTTTTTAAATATTCCAACTCACTAGGTTCTAGTTTGTTTTTTATTAAGTTTTATTATGCTTAAGTATTTGTTTTAATTCCTTCATGTGATCTTAACCTAGGGTATAGACTTTGTATCATTCAAGTCGGTGGCTTGACTAGTAACTGAAACTTGTACTTGTCTGAACTTCTCTGCATCTTCACTCCTAAAAGTACTCTTTGAATGACATAGTTCTCAAAAGCAAGAAACACTTGTAGATTCCTGAGATATCTTCTTTGTTTTAAAATATTTTTTGAAAAAGTTGTCCCCGCATGTTCTTGGTTGTTATCCCCTCAACTCCCATGTACCCCCATTTAAAATATGATTATATATTATGTCCAAATAATTCTGTTAAGTCTCTAGTGTGGTTAAAAGTGTTATCTGTTTTGAAAATCCGGCCAGTTAAGAAAGTTAGGATTATCTGTTCTTAATCACATCCAAAGTTTCCATTTGTAGTAGGTTGTATTACTGTTCCCAAATATTCTCTATTCTCTTTGTGAAAGCATAGGAATGAGGGTACTTCCCACCTAACTGACATCACATTTGGCCATGTGACTTATCCGGACAATGAATTGTAAGCAGAAGCCTTAAGAACCACCACTTGGTTTGCTAGCCCTCTGGTGATCAGAAGGTACACCCCAGAGAGAAGCTGCCCTTTCAGCATAGACTCAGGAAGAAGATAGCACTCTGAGCAGAGCTGTTGAGCAGATAGCTGTCTCCAGCTAACATCTAATCTAAGTAATCACTAAACTTTGGTGGTTGTGAGCCTCTGAGTTTTGAAAAGTTTGTTACTCATTGTAACCTAGAATAGTTGAGTTGTACACCATGTAACTTGCCAAGAAAATCTACAGAAAACCAACCAAGGAGAATAGGTTTACTTTTTTCTCTCTCCTCATTGTCATTTTTCATATATACCTTGTCACACTGCACACAAAGTTTATTTAAAATTTATCTTTCTCCATGTGGGCTTATATGAAAAGGAACTTAGGCATGCTTTTCTATCTTCTGATAAATATCCTGGGAAACCAGCATTAGACACTCCTTCTGTACTCCTTTTACAGATTCTTTGCAAGTATGTTCTACGCATTTCCCAATGATGGTAGAAAATGTTCCATGGTACTGGGAATAGACAGGATAGTTATGAGGTCCCAAGAACATAAGCTTCCTCACAAGGCCTTCTATTGTCCTTCTGAGAGAACTTATTACACATTACCCCAGGAAGACAGCAGTTTTCCCATTTGTTTTTCATTTCCAGAAGAGTCCCTTGGCAATATGTTGGCTTTAATTTCATGAGTATAGACTTCTTGCTTCTACTGACTCTAGATCTAGTTACTGTATCTACTGCCTGAGATATTTGCCCCTTAAGACTATTTTCTTGTTTGGAAATTATAGCTATAAACTAATTAAGAATACCACCCTCTCTTTTCTTAAAGATAGGCTTAGTTATTACTTCAGAAACAATGTGATTACACAAGATTAGTTAGATTAATCAATGCTTTACAAGGTTAGTGAGCTCCCCCTAAATTAGATAGTGCTTTAGCTACTTCCTCATTTTGACCACTGCCGGGATAATTTAACTGTTTTGCTTTCTTTTTTTTTTTTTTCCTAAGAAGATCCAATTCTCATTACTAAATGTCACCACCATGCTCCCCTCCCCTCATTTGTGAGTGGGAAAGTTGATATTGTTGATATTGTCCCTGCTCTGTCCTGAAAGAATTGGTGATGTGGTTATTCTGTGAAAAGAATGAATCCCATTCCTCAGAGCTCCAGGCTTTCCTTTGCTCATTAGAATCCAACCCGGCCCCTGACCCGTTTTCAGCTGAAAAACTCAACAATCTAAGCTGAGAGGACTCAAGCAGAGTCAACACTATAGTTTGTTAATGACACTCCATCTATTGGCCTATAATGGAGCACCACAGAGTAAATTGTGGCCCTGTGAGGCAAATTTTTATCACCTTTGAACTTTAAGAGAATCAGGAACTGCTGGCATAATAACAAACAAAATGAGATCCAATTTCAGCACCAGTCCCTACCTCCTTTTTACCCCTAAGCATCTGATTCAGGAGTCACTTTTTCCTGAAAGTTTCTCACATATTTCTCTTTGAATATAGGTTGTACTTTACCTATAATTGTGGTCTGCTTCAAGGAGCTACTAGTAAAAAATTGCTGTTATGTGTTATGTATATCAAGATATATTATTTTTTGATAGATTGTTTAACTTTTAAGATGTTTCTGTTTTTTTTTTAATAATAATAAAACATTTATCTTTTATTTATTCTATAAACCTGGCAACTTATTTTGGGAAATACCAGCAAAGCTGGATTTTGGAATCCTATTTCTTCACATATGGTACTAATATATCTCTGTCTTTGCCTTCATGCAACACAGCAACAGATGTCTAACATTTCTGGGTTTTAATAGGCTTCTAATCTTGGGAAGGTCCTTTTTTGGAAAAGGCAATGGTATGTTTTTAAAGCTATAGCTCATTGGCGAGATTGTTACAAGATTTGTTTTAACTAATGATTTAGATTGCACCCTTCTTCAGAGATTTTCATTTAACATCAGCTAGCAGTGAATTCACTTGATGTAAGATGAACACTTATTAATAGCCTTAGAAGGAAAGATCAGCTTTAACTCTACCTGGGAGTAAAATATTGTGACCTGTGGTCATGAGACTATAATTGATACGCCCGCCTTTAACTTTTCACAGATGTCCAATTAGAACAGCTTTTTCACAAATATTCTGACAGCTTTGGTTAAATAGTTCTGATTTAGAATCAAAAAAGGAGATAGTGGAGGGGCAGAATTTTTGTTTAATGAAAAGTTAAATTTGATTTTCATCATCCAGAGTCACAATGAAGACTGTCATTGAAATATCTCTTATCGCGTTTCAGACCTGGTTGAAAGGATACAAATTGTACAGGAGACTTTAGGTCACAGGTGGTCTGAAGGGTTAGTCTGCAAGGGATGGCGTCATAATTTGTATTAGTAAATGCTATAAAAAACTTTGTTAGCCTGATCATAATTTTATGGTGATCTACTTCTTACCTGGCTTTTTCTGATTATATCATACTAATAAAATAAAATGCTAACTGTACCAAAAACTTTCTGATTGACAAATACAATATTCAAACCCGAGATTGTTTTACAAATGTATTCAAAATGTGCAGCCTACAGAAACCAAACAAACACTTGACTTTCATTATAATGGTGTATGAGATGTGTTTACCAGCATCGGTAATTTCTAAATGAGAATAAACTGGGAAAATTATGAAATAACTAATAAATCAAAATCCTCATGCTCAAGATATTTTAGAGGAAAGTCTAGCTTTATTGAAACATGCTTTTTTAGAATGTTTATCCAATGTTCCTTAGTTTTCTAGATTTTAGTCAGGTGAGAGAAACATTTAAATTTAACTGTTTTGTGTTTAATATTTTAATGCCCACTTTAAACAAAATGGCTAGTTCAATAGAATGGTAAATTTTGGACATTGAAGAAGTATGTGTCTGCATGTGAGCATATGTGTGTAAATGTATGTGTATGAATTTTCTACCATTCACCTCAAAACAGGAATATTCTAGGAAAAGCAATACAATTTATTATTATTATTATTATTGTTATTATTATTATTATTATTATTATTATTGTGGAAAATCATGGGAGTGAGAAGTGCAGTGTATCTCTTTCAGGAGAAAAACCTGTTTAATCAAGGATCAAGCAGCTCCGAGCTAAAATAGCCTGATTCAATCCTTTCTAATTTTTCGACCTCCCATCATCAACCAAGATTTTAAAAAATGAATTAAATAAGAATATAAGGGAGGTAATTATATCAATCTACTTTACCTTGGTGTAGAAGGCAATAAAATAACCTTTCAAAGTTTATATGTTGGTTTGTAAAATTCTATTTGCCTTTATTAACAAGTGCTTAAGGCTAATTTCTCAGCTGAGATCATAATTTTATCCATTTCTCATGCTGTGCTTTCATCAGGGCTACACTGGGAGACGAAGAAACCTCATACTTGGGAAGGCTATAAGGGGGCTGCTATTTTGATTGTCTTTGATCGAGTGCCTTAATTAGGACACCCCCCAAAAAGTATATTTTAATAACCTTTATCATTACTGAACAAAAGGGATTTAAATTCTACCATAAAGAGCTTTCTTCAGTGTCAAACATCTGTTCTAAAACTTATCATGGCAATATACTCACTGAATTGCATGAACAAATTTGATTAGCATCAACTTCTGGGAATGGTTTCTAGCTGATTGACCTGGGGACCTTATCTTTAAATATTGGCATTGTATGGATTAAACAAAATCCAAGAGAATGTCAGATATTAAGACACATAATTGCAGGTTAATTGGAAGATAAAGATACTTTAATCTAATATTGAACTGGGGAAATATTGATGGTATTAACTTATTAGCTTGGCCAAGGGAAATCTTATAAAGAGGACTACGGTAGCATTGTCTTTGTGTAAACGTCTTTTTCCTGAAATTTCTCCAATAACCATTTGGGGCTCTAACCCTAAGTGGTTGTTTGTTTGTTTTTTAACTGATGCTCCAAGCTACATAGTAATCAGCTACATAAATAAAAGACATCTTAGATAAATTCAAATTTCTTAATTTTCAGGGAAACACAGTGGTGCTTATTTAATAAGCTCCCTTTTCAGTTTAACTCAAGGAACATTGTATATATTACAATTTCTAAAAAGCAATATTTTGGGTATGTTCACAAATTTATTGGCTCCAAAATGGCAAAAAGATTCTGATTTAGGGAAATGAGAAGAGACATGGAGACAAAACAGAAACTCTTCAATTGTAGGGAAAGAGTTTCAGTGTTTTAAATCTCCTGCTGGGTTCTTGATGCTTTAGACTCCTTTCAAAAAGCCATTCTCCAAAGCTAACATTCATACAAGGCTATTAGAAAAGGCGTAAATGCAGGCTAAAGAGAGAAAATTAACTTTTTTCTAAGCACTTGATATACAGTAGTCACTTTATGACTTTTGGGGGTCAGTGGTGGGATGATATTAAACATCTTTTCAGAGAAATTGAGCTGGAGGGAAGTCAAGTAACTCCCTCACAGTCACACAACTATAAATGGGAGAGTGGCTTTTGACAAGGGTTTCCTGGTTTGCAAATTCATGATTTCACTTGTTACAAGTTTATGTGTAAGATACATTTATGTGTCCAAAACACAATCATCTTCAAATTTCTTTATCAGCTCTATCTCATCCTTCACTCTTGGTGACTTCCTCTATTAAGGCATAAGTTACAAAACAGAAAAGGCAGTGCTGGTAGAACTGGTGACTAAGTAAGCTTTGTGGTAATGGCCCCAAGTGAGGGAGGCAATTTTTTTTTGTTTTTATGTATATTTACTGATATTATGGCTCTGACATTAACTAGAGATGTGAAGTTAGACAAAAACAGTAACTTTAAATCTCATTTTCTATAAAATGGTGGTGGTGGTGGGGGGTGGGCAATGAGCTTCATTGCAATCAGTCGAGAATGTTGGGAATTGGGACGATGACTATCTGTTATTAAAAGTGAGCAAGCAACCAACCGACTTTCCAGGTGATTCTCAGGCACCAGCGATTTCATATTACAATTAAGGATAATTTCCTAGATCATCTCCAGCGCTAAATCAATGCTAAAACTGTAATTCTGTTGTTGTTTGGTAATGAAACTATTTGCACCAGGCTAATCATATCAGTTCAGTTCTGACTTCTGTCAACCTCGAATCCATGGCAAGGCTTTATTGGTATGAAGTAGGAGTTACAGTAGAAATATTCTGGATTTATACTTCAAAATCTGAAATTTTGATACTTAAGTCATTTTAAAAATTGTGAAGACTTATGTGTTTAATTCTATCATCTATACTTTTCTGATATGTATCTATCATTTTTGAGTGCTTCTTATTCTCTGACATAACAAGACTTTTTAAGCCATTTTGTATATTTTCAACACTGATATCAGCCATTTCCCAAGGAGAGCCTCTTTCCTGTCGTGGGAATAATACTAAGAAACAATGATCTGAGCACAGTGCATACTCATTGCTACCAATTATTGCTAGGTCTCTCAGTGAACAGAGCTAGGAAATATATATATATACACACATGCACACATGTGCAAAAACATCTACACATGCAGAATGGTAGAGAAATATAGATGTGTATAGGTGGATATCTATGCACATATTCATGTAAATGATTCAGTGTACATACAGATATTTCAAATATATGTATTATGTGTGTATCTTTGCATGTATATGTTATAAATATACACATAATCATGAGTTTACTTAGATAACTGTAATCCAATCCCACAGGGTTTATTCAAGCCTCTCTCATTCTCATATTTGCAATTTCCTTTAAGACAATGAGTAATTTGTCTCCAGTTGTTCACAATACATTTACTTATTTTACTAAATCCTAGGGTACACAAAGTAATTCAAAATTGCTTACTCATACCTCTGCAGGGGAAAACAAAATAATAATTAGAGTTCAACATTTGTTTACAATTCTTTTTGTCTTTAGCTTGACGGTATATAATCCAAATAGTGTTGCAAAATACTTATGCCACTCCCACCCCTTCACTGTGGCTGTTATTTGAGATTGAGTTTGGTTTATTTACTTCTGTTTATATTTCATTTGGGGAGTTTTCCCCCATCCTTTTCGATTATACTTTTTATTATGTTTTTTAACATGGTTGCAAAAGTCAAAACTATGCAAAAAAAGTATACTCAGAGAAGTGTCCATCTCCTCTCCATTCCTTCATGCCAATACTGCCTGTTACCACCCATTCCATATAGGTAGTCTAATATTTTTAATTTATGCCCTCCCCTTTTTTTTGCACATATGAGCAGATACAGGCATATTTATTCTCACCTTCTTGCTTACATACCTTTTTTTGTCCTGTTTTTTTTTTTTTTTTTTTTTTTTTGGTGGGGGCTTATAAATTAGATAGTCCTCATTCTTTTATACAGCTGTATAGTACTCCATCAAAAGGCTATGCAGTAGTATTTATTCAATTGTTCTGTGTATAAGCATTCACATTGTAATGCTTTCAGACTACAAATAACGCTCAATCAATAGCTTTGTGCATATGAATTTACATATATGTAAAGGTGCATCTTTAGGCTAAATTTGCAAATATGCCATTGCTGGGTTAAAGATGAACAGTTTTGGTAGATATTGCAATTTTAAATTCCCTCCATGAGGGGAATTGATATTTCTACTAGGAAATTATGAGCTCCTGTTTCTCCACAGCATTTCTAATACAAACATTGCTATACTTTTAAGATTTGCTAATCTGATTCTCTGTGATTTTAATTTACTTTCTTTTGTGAGGATGGTTGAATATTTTTCTATATACTTAAGGACTATTTTAATGTCTTTTTAAAAATTGTTCATTTGTATCCTTGGCTAATTTGTCTATTAATTCTTTTGGTCTTTTCCTCCCCTCTGTTTTTAGTATTTCCTTAGCTATTAAAGATACCAATGCTTTACCTGTGATATAAATGATTTTATTCAGTTGTTAGGTTTTTTTCCTTTTTCACTCAGCTCCCCACTCCCCAAATAATCTAGCAATGCTCTGTTTGTTCTATGTATCTATGAGTTTGTCTCTATTTTGTTCATTAGTTTATTTTGTTTTTAATTCCACATATAAGTGAGATAATATGCTTTATCTATCTCTGTCTGACTTATTTCACTCAGCGTAATACCCTTAGGTCCATCCATGTTGTCTCAAATGGCAAGATTTCATTCTTTTTTATGGCTGAGTAATATTCCATTGCATATTTTACCACATTGTTATTCAATTGTCTATCAATGGACACTTTGTTTCCATATTTAGCTATTGTAAATAATACTGTAGTGAACATAGAGATGCCCGTGTTTTCAAATTAGTGTTTTGGATTTCTTCAGATAAATACCCAGAAGGAGAATTGCTGAGTCATATGGTAGTTCAATTTTCAGTTTTTTTGATGAACCTCCATGTTGTTTTCCATAGTGGCCGTACCAATTTGCAATCCTACCAACAGTACATGAGGGTTCCCCTTTCTCCACATCCTCACCAACACTTGTTTGTTGATTTATTGATGATAGACTTTCTGACAGGTGTGAGGTGATATCTCATTGTGGTTTTAATTTCTTTCTCATAATTTGTAGCATTGAGCATCTTTTCATATGTCTATTGACCATTTGTATGTCTCTTTGGAATAGAGTAATGTCTGTTCAAGTCATCTGCCCATTTTTTAATCAGATTTTTTTTGGTGTTGTATGAGTTCTTTATATATTATTTTGGATGTTAATACTTTATTAGATGTTTCATTGGCCAATATCTTCTCCCATTCCACCAGTTGTCTTTTCATTTTGTTGATGGTTTCTTTTGTTGTAAAAAACTTTTTTAGTTTGATGTAGTCCCATTTTCTTATTTTTTCTTTTGTTTCCCTTGCCCAAGGAAATATATCAATATGTATATATATTATTCAGAGCAATGTTAAAGAGTTTACTGCCTGTGTTTTCTTCTAGGAGCTTTATGGTTTTGGATTTTATATTTAAGTCTTTAATTCATTTTGAGTTTATTTTTGTATATGGTTTAAGAAAATGGTCTTGTTTCATTTTTTGCATGTATCACTATTTTTCGGTTGACTGTAATTTTTGCATGAAAGTGTTTTTTTAATTATGAATTTAACTTTATCAATTTTTCTTTTACTGTATCTGTGTTTTGAGCAATTGGGTGTAGGGAACAATACAAACTTTTTATAAAGCTTTAGGGTGTCCCTTTACATGTGTTCCTCTTTCTATTCCAAACCCTCCCAGCCCAGACGTAACTGTTTTCCCTTTTTCTTTGCATTAATTTATGTGTTTTCTATAATTTTACCACACCTATCAGTTACCTAAACAGTGTATTATTTTTGCATATTTTTGAACTTCAGATAACTAGAAATGCATATTGTATCATGTGTATTCATATCAATCATATTTTGTGATTTACTATTTTTCACCATTCTGCTGAGTTGTTTATCTTGTTGCCCATAGCTTAATTGCTCTATAGTATTCTATTGTGTAAATATAATACAATATTTGGGCCATTGGCTGATTATTTTTTCTATTACAAACAGTGCTGCTATGAATGTTTCTTATACATGTATCCTGATAATGGTCATATACAAAGGTTTCTCTAGCATGTATACCTAGAAATGGAATTTCTGAGTCAGATAGTCATTTTTGATTCTAATAAGTCAAATTGCTTTTTTAAATGGTTGTATCTATTATACTTCCACCAGCAAATATATAAAAATTACTCTTTAGTTACACCAGAATCAATATTTTTCTGGCTACTTATGAATCTGTTCATCTTTTTATAAGCATATTGGCTTTTTGCCTTTCCTGTTTAGGTAAGTGTCCATCTAAGCCTTTTGTCCTCTTTTCATTGGATTGTGTTTTCCTTAATTATTCATTAGAGTTCTTTAAATGTAGATTTGAATAATTTGATATCTCCTACAAATATTTTCTCCAAGTCTATTCATTTTTTTATCAGCATAATTTGATGAACCAGAAATTTTTATATTGTTAAAAATAACAATTTTCCTTTTCATTGAGCACTTGTAGTTTGCTTAAGACAACTTTCCCTATCCCAAGGACAGAAAAATATTATTTTCTTGTCTCCTAAAATTTTCATAGTTTTGCCTTCAGAATTTAAGCTTTAATTCACTGGAGCTGATTTTTAGTTGTGGGATGATAAAGGGAATCAAATTTTATTTTTTCCATGTGCATAACCTATCGTCCCATTGCCATTTACTGAATAATTCATATAGCCTCCTTATTTGCAATACTAACTCTGTCATAAATCAAATACTTATATCTCTATTCCATTCCCAGATTTTCTATTCTGTTTAATTGCATATCCTTAAAAAAGTACCACATTGTCTGAAATAGTACAGTATTATTCTAAATTTGGATACCTACTGAGACATATTCCCCTATTAAGTCATTTTCAGAAACAATGTTCTATTTTTGTCCCTTGAATGTTCCTTATAAACTTTGGATCAGTTTTCAAATATTCCCAAACCTCAATCTCATTCCTTCCCTTTCCCCCTCTTGTTTTCTCTCTTTCTCTTGGGCACGCGTGCACACACACACACACACACACACTCTTTCTCTGTCGGTCTCTTTCTCTCTTTGTTGGTGTTTTGATTGGAATTAAATTGACTCCATAGATCAACCTGGGAGAATTGACATCTTTCCAATATTAAGTGTTGTAATATCAGAATGGGATATCTCTCTTTGTTTTTAGACCTTTTTTCAATAAAGTTTATATTTTTCTCCATAAAGGTCTTGCACATGCTTTGTAATATTTATTTTCAGGTACTTCATATCTTTATTCTTTATAAATAGTTGCTATTTTGTGAATTATATTTTTAATTCTTTGCAATTTGTGAACAGAAAAAAAAATGATTTGGTATCCAAGCAATTTGCTATATGCAATTTTTAATTTTAATAAATCAGGTTGATTCCTTTGGGATTTCTATGTTGACAATTGAATGATCTGTAAATAATCTTTTTCACCATTCCTAATACTTTTATCTTTATTTTTGCATTGTCCAAGAACCGAAGTATAATATTGAATAGTGGTGGGAATACCTAGCATCCTTATTTGTTTCATATATTAAATGGAATTCTTTAACATTAAAACAATAATTTGCTAAGTTTTTAAAATCAAATGTTATATTTATCAGTCTTTAATTAAATAATTTGAAATAATCTTGTTCTGCATTAATGCTTTTTTAGTGATTTATCTTTATTGATTTCCTTATTAACCACATAATCCTTGATCTATCCAACTCTGTCATGATGTATTTCTATATAGTGGAATTTGATGTGCTAATATTTGTTTAGTAGTTTTACATCTAATATCACAAGTGATTTTAACCTGTAATTATCCCTTCAGTTACTATTTTATTTAAGCTATGTATCAAGTTTATCCTATTATCATAAAGTATATGGAAAAATTTTCTTTTTCTATGTTGTGTAATTGTGTACATTTAAAATAATTTGTTATTTTATTGTTAGGTAGACTTCTCCAAAAAAAGACAAAACAAAATATCTGGCCCTGATGTTTTCTTTGTTGGAAGTTTATTGACCATTATTTTTAATGATCATTTAGATATACGCTAAATTTGACTTCACTCATAACATCTGGTTAAAACGTTTAGTTAGCTTTAGCTTTTTCCTCACCTTTGGAAGCCTGAATATCTGCATACCACTTTGAGATTTCAGCAAACCAGAATTTGTGCATGATCAATAATTGTGTGGTCATATTTGATTTCTACCACATCTAATCAATGTAACACTATCTCATTATAAGCAAGTCAGATGATCAGATTTACTATTAGAATCCAAATCTTCATGTAGATAAGTATTCTAGAGATGATTTAGAATAAAATTCAAGGACAAAAGGGAAATTTCCCTGTTAGCTTGTGAAGAAGTTTTGTCAGTTGAGATGAAAATGTATACTTACTATTGTAAGATTAAATGCTACAAAAATAGACGAGTATAAAAATTATTCTAATATTTACTAACAGTGTAAATTTTCAAGTAGTTTAAAACTAATACATTGGCATTAATATATTGAGACAAAGTATTAGCTACTAGATTAAAAATTTAAGATGAATATTTTCTCATTTGCGGCCAAGCTTATACCTTGAAAAACTTTATTATTATAAGGGAAAGTAGTAGATGTTAAATTGTTATGATCCTAAATTTGGAAATTTAGTTATTTTGCTATAATTTCTATCTTGAAAAAAGATTATAAATAGAATATCAATGGTACCAGCTAAAGACGTCATAAAGAAGAAAACTCAAACATTATGTAAAATTTGTCTTAAATCATCTCAAATACACATAAATATATGTATAAAGAATATGAAGTAAGTAGTTTCCTGAAGATATTTTCTTGCTAATCAAACTTGGAAAAAATGGCTTTGACAATAATTTACAATGATTCTTAGAGATTTTAGTTTATGAAAGCTAAAGATGTAAAAAATGGCTGTAAAAACAACAGCTATGAATTCGTAAACAATTTTAGTAGCTAAAACTACAGGGACTTTTTTTAGACTTACCCAATTTTGAATTTCAAATACAAATTTACTACTAGAAAATATTTTATGAAAAGTTTTTTCTCTGTTTTATTCAGCCAACCATAAAGAAGTTTGTGACCCTAAACATACCAGTCGTAAAAAAAAAGCATATTTGGTATTAGAACTATATAGTAACTTGGCTACAAGAGAAATATAGCAGCTGACACTGGAAAAAAATTTCCATTCTTGCAACATTACTTTAAACTTTCATAATTTCCTAAATATTCTAAAAACATAATTGCTATTACAAGCAAATATTTCAAATAAATTCCAGACTTTATACTATATTCCAGAAATCTATTCTGTGATGATTTTATTTGGCTTTGAACTTGGCTTTGGTTGAATGTTTATCTTAATATTTGGGAATATAGCATTTTTCCAAAATGAGCTTTAGGGAGAACTCTAATTATACAATGTTCAGATTTTCTATTTCTTCAGTCAGTCTGATAAATTATTTTTTTCTAGAAATTTCATCTGTGTTCTCAAGTGTACCACTACAATATTATTCTTAATATTCACTTATCTTTTAAATCCCTACATCATCTAGTTTGTGTCCCTCTCTCTTTTTTTTTTCTATTAAAATTGTTTATTTTTCCTTCTCATTTTTCTTGCTGAATCCACATGGATGCTTGCAAAACAATTTTTGGCTTTGCTCTATCACATATTTATTTTCTTTTCAATTACATCGTGTTGTTAAGCCTTTCTGTTGAGGTATAACATATTCTGTAAAGCACATAAATCTTAAATATACAGCTAAATACATTTTTACAGATGAATATCTTGTGAAACCACCATCCTGGTCAAGATATGGGACATTCCAGAGTGTTCAGTTCCCTTGTGTCCCTTCCCCGTTAATATCCTCAGAGAAAATTTCTATCATCATTTTTATCACTACCGATTAGTTTTGTTTGTTCTTAAACTTCATGGAATGAACTCATACAGTATATAACACTTCATGCCTGATTTCTTTCAATCAGCATTATGAGAGTCATCCATATTGTTGCCAGTAGTAGAAGTTTCTTTTTTTATTGCTCTGTATTGTTTCTTCTTTGAATATCCTCCCTCCCCCCCCCACCCCAACACACACAGCAAGGTTCTTTTCCTAACTTTTTAATTTATATTTTAGTTCATCAAGTCTTTCTTCTTTTCTTTTATGGAGAAATATTAATTTAGCTGTATTTAATTATGACACATAATAGTTTGATATTCAGTTCAAAATGTTTTTTAACTTCTGCTACATCTCTTTAACTCATGACTTATTTAGAAATATGCTTCTGAATTTCCAAATGAATAGTGTGGGTTTGTTGGGTTTTGTTGTACTAATATCATTTTGTTATTCTAACTTCCTTCAATTTTGGTCAGACAAATTTGTTAAGATTTTATTTATGGCTGTGTTTGTGATCAGTTCTCACAAATGTTTCATATGTGCATAGGATTATTTATTTGCTACTGGTGGAGTACAAAATTCTCTATATGTGTATTAAATCAAATTAGTTTGTTTTGTTCAAATTTATATCTGAATTTTTAGCTCTACTTTACCCATCAATTATTGAGAAATGTGTGTTATAATATTCCACTATGACGGTGGTTTATCAGGTTCTTTCTGTAGTTCTATAAATTTTGCTCTCTATATTTTCCTTTTTGTTATTCAGTTAATAAAGTTTGGAAATGTATATTTTTGCTAAAATTAACTTTTATCATTTTATATTGGCTTTGCCTTAAATGCTATTACATCTAATAGCATAGCTAGAAAAGGTTTTTTGTGTCATTATGTGTATTCGTCAACACTTTCATATTCAGGTATTTTTAATTCTTATAGATTTACCTTTATAAATACCATGTAGATTTTTATTTTTAGTCCCGTTTTAAAATACATGTTTTAAAATATTTTAAATGTAAATGTACCATATATTTTATGACAAAATATTTTTTATTTTGTGCTTTCTATTTGATCCACTGTTGTATTTTTCTTTTTTCTCTCCTTTTGGATGGGGCATTCTTTTAATTATTCCATTTTTTTAATCCTCTAATTTTAGTTAATTTATACAATCAACTTTCTCTACTTTAAAATGCATAAGTTAACATTTACTGATTTCTTAGACAAGACAAGGACCTTAGAACATTTCGCCTCTATTTAACATTTCCTAATTTGTTATCAGTACTTTTATTTTCTCTCTATGTATATTTTTAGTTGATATATAATTAATATCACAATATATTTCAAGTGTACAACATAATGATTTAAACTTATATGTATTACAAAATGACCACCACAATAAGTGGTTAACATACATGCATAGTTACATAATTACAATTATTTTGCGTGGGGGTGTGTGTGTGTGTGTGTGTGTGTGTGTGTGAGTGTGAGTGTGTGAGTGTGTGAGAGAGAGAACAGCTTTTAAGATTACTCTCTTAGAAACAATCACACAATACAGTACCATTAATTATAGTCACAATGCTATACATCGTATCACCAGGCCTTATTTATTTTATAACTGGCAGTGTTTACCTTTGACCACCCTCAGGCATTTCTCCTACCAGCCACTTCTTGCATCTGGTAACCACCAATTTGTTCTCTGTATCAATGAATTCATGAGATTTAAAAATATATATTTTACATATAATTGAGCTCATACAGTATTTATCTTTCTCTGACTTATTTCAGTTAACATTGTGCCCTCAAGGTCCATCCATTTTGTCACAAATGAAAAGATTTCTTCCTTTTTTGTGGCTGAATAGTATTCCATTGTGTGGGTGTACCACATCTTCTATATTCATCTATCAATGGACACTTAGGTTATTTCCAAATCTCAGCTATTGTAAGTAATGCTTCAATGAACACAGGAATGCTATATATAGTCTAGTTACTATTTTTGTCCTTTTGGATAAATACCCAGAAGTGAAATTGCTGGATCATATGGTAATTCTATTTTTTTAATTTTTGAGGGACTGCCAGACTGCTATGCACATAGCAGTACACCAATTTATTCCTACAAAAAAAGTACACAAAGGTTTTCTTTATGTCCTCACTTGTTCTCTCCCCTCCCCTCTCTCCTTTTCTTTCCCCACCCCTCTCCTCTCCTCTTTCCTTTCTCCTCTTTCCTCTCTTCTTTCTTTCTTTCCTCCTTTCCTTCCTTCCTCCTCCCTTCCTCCCTCCATTCCTCCTTTCCTTCCCTTCCCTGCCCATTTTCAATTGAATTGTTTACTTTTTTGCAGTTGAGTTCTATGAGTCATATATTTTGTATATTAACCCCTTGTAAGATATACGATTTGTAAAACTTAACATCCATTCAGTAGATTGTCTTTTCATGTTGCTGATTATTTTCTTTGCTCTGCTGAAGCTTTTAAATTTAATGACTCATTTATTTTTACTTTTGCTGCCTTTCTTTTGGTGTCAAATCCAAAAAATCATCACCAAGACCAGTGTCAACAAGCTTACTACCAATGTTTTCCTCTCAAAGTTTTATGGTTTCAGGTTTTGCATTTAAATCTTTAATCCATTTTGAGTTAATATTTTGTGTGGTATAAGATAGCAGTTCTGTTTCATTTTTCTGCATGTAGCTTTCCAGGTTTCACAGCATCATTTTACTGATGAGCCTGTCCTTTCCAGTTTATATCATTGTCTCTTTTGTTGTAAACTAATGATACATGAATTTTTTCCTGAAGTCTCTACCATACTCTTTTGTTTACTATAGCTTTGAATATAGTTTGAAATTAGGAGGCACGATACCTTCAGTTTTGTTGTTCTTTCACAAGATTGTTTTGACTATCCAGGGTTTTTTGTAGTTCCATATAAATTTTAGAAGTTTGTTTTTCTTCTGAGAACAATGCCATTGGAATTTTGATAGGGATTGCATTGAATCCATAGATTGCTGTGTGTGTCATCAAGATTTTAACAATATTAATCCTTCCATTCCATAAACATGAAATATCTTTCATTTATTTGTATTTCTTCATTTTTCAATAATTAACACTTTATAATAATTTTCAGTGTACAGATCTTTCACCTCTTTGATTAAATTTATTCCTGGGTATTTTAATCTTTTTGATGCAATTGCAAATGGGAATTTTTATTTTTAAAATCTATTTTTCAATTTCAGTTGACATACAATGTTGTATTAGTTTCAAGAGTATAACATAATGATTACACATTTATATAACTTATGAAATGATCATCCCAATAAATCTAGCACCCATCTGACACTATACATAGTTCTTATAATATTATTAACTATATTTTCTATGCTGTACTTTGAATCCCTGGGATTATTTTTATAAATGGCAATTTGTACTTAAAGTTTTTCAGCTTTTTTACTTGGCCCCTGAACCCCCTTCCCATCTAGCAACTATCAATTTGTCATACATGTGTTCATTTTGTTTATCTTGTTTTTTAGATTCCACATATAAGTGAAATCATGTGATATTTTTCTTTGATTCATTTCACTTAGCATAATACCCTATAGGTTTATCCATGTTGTTGCAAATGGCAAGATTTTTTTTTTTTTTTTTTTTTTTTTGTGGCTGAGTAACATTCCATTGTACATATGTACCAGTTCTTTATTCATCTACTGATGAAGACTTAGGTTGCTTCCATATCTTGGCTATGGTAAGTAATACCACATTGAACATAGAGGTGCATATATCCTTTCAAATTAGTGTTTCAGATTTTTTTATTTTTATTTTTTGAATAAGTACCCAGAAGTGGGATTGCTGGGTTACATGGCAGTTCTATTTTTAATTTTTTTAGGAACCTCCATATTGTTTTCCATAGTGGTTAGACCAAGTTACAATCCCACCAACAGGGCACAAGGATTCCCTTTTCTCTACATTCTCACTAACAGTTGTTGTTTGTTGATTTATTGATGATAATCATTATGATAGTTGTGAGATGATATCTCCTTGTGGTTTTAATTTGCATTTTACCTGATGATCAGTAATGCTGAGCATCTTTTCCTATATTAGCCACCTGTATGTCCTCTTTGGAGAAATGTCTATTCACATCCTCTGCTCATTTTTTAATGGAATTGGGGTTTTTTGTTTTTTGTTTTGGTATTAATTTGTATCAGTTCTTTACATATTTTGGATCTTAACCTCTTTAGATGTATCATTGGTGAATATTTGCTCCTATCCAGAGACTGTCTTTTCATTTTGTTGATGGTTTCCTTTGCTGTTAAATAATTTTTTAGTTCAAAGTAGTCTCATTTGTTCATTTTTTCTTTTGTTTCCCTTGCCTGGGACACATATCCAAAAAAAACATTACTAAGGGTGATGTCAAAGAGTTTACTGGCTATGTTTTCTTCTAGGAGTTTTGGGATTACATAAGTGTTTAATCCATTTTGAGTTCATTCTTATATATGGTGCAAGAAAGTGGTCGTTTTATTTCTTTGCATATATCTATCCAGTTATGTCTGTGCCATTTATTGAAGAGACTGTCTTTCGCCACTGTGTATTCTTACCTCTTTTGTCATAGATTAGTTAACCATATTAGTAAGGTTAATAAGGATAATTTCTGGGCTCACCATTCCGTTCCATTGATCTATGTTTCTTTTTTTTACATATAGCTTTATAGTATAGTTTGATATTAGGTAGAGTGATAACTACAACTTTGTTTTCTTTCTCAAGATATTGCTTTGTTACTCGGGGCCTTTGAATAAATTTTAAAATTCTTCTGGTTTTGTGAAAAATGCTATTGGTATCCAGATAGAGGTTGCATTGAATCTGTAGATTGCTTTCAGTAATACGGACATTGTAATGAATTTAATTCCTCCTAACAATGAGCATAGTAAATGTTTCCATTAATTTGTATCTTCCTCAGTTTCTTCCTTCAATATCTTATAATTTTCAGAGTACAAGTCTTTTACCTCCTTGGTTCAATTTATTCCTTGGTTTTTTATTTATTTATTTTTTTCTGATGCAATAGTAAATGGGATTGTTTTCTTAATTTCTTTTCCAATAGTTGGTTTTGGTGTACAGATTTAAATGATTTCTGAATATTAATTTTGTATCTTCATACTTTACAAAATTCACTTAGTCTGTTTTTTCATGAAATCTTTAGGATTCTCCATAGTATCATCTTATCTGTAAATGACAGTGTTACTTTCTCCTTTCCAATTTGGATGCCTCTTATGTCTTTTTCTTGCCCAAGTTTCTCTAGCTAGAATATCCAATATTATGCTGAATAAAAGTAGCAAGAATAAGTATTTTTGTCTTGTTCCTGATCTAAGAAGAAAAGCTTTAAGTTTTTTATCTTTGAGTATGTTAACTGTGGGCTTGTTATATATGGCCTTTATTATGTTGAGGCACATTCCCTTTATACTCAATATGTTGAGAGTTTTTATAACAAACAAATGCTGAATTTTGTCAAAGGCTTTTCAGTATCTATTGAGATAATCATGCAATTTTTATCCTTTGTTTTGTTAATGTGGTGTTTCACATTGACTAATTTGTGAATGATAAACCATTCCTACATCCCTGGAATAAGTTCATGATGTATAATCCTTTAATGTATTCTTGAATTCAGTTTGCTAATATTTGTGTGAGGATTTTTGCACCTATGTATTCAGGGATATTGGCCTGTAATTTTCTTGTGGTAACGTTATCTGGTTTTGTTATCAAGGCAATTCTGGCCTCGTAAAATGAGTTTGGTATCAGGTAATATGGCCTTGTAAAATAAGTTTGTTCTTCTATTTTTTGGAAGAGTTTGAGAAATTGGTATTACTTTTTAAAAATATTTGGTGGAATTCACTTGTGAAGCTGTTTGGTTCTGGACTTCTGTTTGTTGCGAGGTTTCTGATTCAATCTCCTTACTAGTAATCAGTCTGTTCAGATTTTCTATTTCTTAATGACTCAGTCTCAGTAGGTATGTTTTTAGAAATTTATCCATTTTTTCTAGGTTGTTCAAATGTTGATGTATAATTTTGCAAAGTAGTCCAAGTACCCTATTTTATTTTAATGGCTCCCAGTAGTCGAGGCTGTGGCAAGAGCTGTCAGTGTCCCAAAGGGAAGGATCTCAGTCAGCACCTAGATTCAGGCTGATTGGAAGTCAGATCTCAGGCAGCAGCTTTAAAATTATGCAAATATATACAGTGCTGTGGGACTGTAAGCATAAGTCCTGCTGGCCACCAGAGCCAGGCAATCTTGAAGCGTCTTCTATGTGACAGTTGCAAAAAAAGGCTCCCAGATGACTGTTTAAATATCTTCCTAGGAATACCAGTGAGCTGAAGTGAGGCTGAGGGAGAGTGCAGAGATGGCATCCACTGGGTCTGTCCCTGAAGTATAACTAAGTAGGGTCCTAGGTGTGTGCTTAACCAGAATCTGCCCCTTTGACCTACGCTCCAGGACAAGCATATGCCCTCTTTCACAGAAAGACTGAGGTGTATTTCATTTTGCTGTCTTTGCAATGCTGTGGGGGTGAAGCCTGTCAAGAACTATCTTTTGGTTAGGTATAGTACCCTGGGACTCAGTAACACAAGTCATACTGGCCACCAGAGTCAGGTGATCAAGCAGCATCTCCTTTCGCTGCTGCCACAAAACCTAGGCACCAGATACAAAATCCAGGGCATCAGCCACATGCAAAAGCTCTCCTCCTGGAGATATTGGCTCTCTGGAGTACAGCCGGGAGAGAGTGCCCAGATAGGGCCCACCCTCCGCCCTCTCTGAAGAGGGTTACGGTGGGCCTTTGGATGTGTCTTTAAGCAGAAGCCTACCTCTCGGGCTACAGCTATGAGAATAGGCTAGTAGGCCTTTCTCAGAAAGACTGGGGTCTTGGGTCTGTTGCTTCTTGCTTGTGCCCTGGGAGTTATAGTTGGTTAAGAACCCATTCTCCATTGGTTACAGACCTGTGGGACTCACGAGCATAAGCCATGTTGGTAAGCAGAGCCAGGTGATCTGGAGGAGTCCCCTGATGGCAACACAGACATAGTGGTGCCTGAGTAGGTCATGAGCTCTTTTCTTTGATGTACCTATGAGCTGGCGAGAAGCAGAGGGAGAGTGCAATAGAGATGTTACACACCTCCATCTCCTGAATGCACCTCAGTAGACCTCTAGATGTGGGCCAGACCAGAAGCCTGTCCCTCAGCCTGGAGCTCCAGGACAAACAAGGGTTTTTCACAGAGACTGGGGTGTGTTTCAGTCTGCTGTCTGTGCAGTGTGCTGGGGGGTGGTCGCTAGCCTAGAACTGTCTCTCTGATAATCTCATGGAACCCGGGTTCACAAGGCCCCCTGGCCACCAGAACCAGGTGATCAAGGGTCATCCCCTGGGCAGCAGCCATAAAAATCACGGTGGAGGGTACAAGCTCCATTGTGTAAGATATCAGTGAGCTGGAGCACAGCAGAGAAAGAGCGCAAAGATGGTGCCTACCAGCTTATGTCCTGCAGAATACCTCAGCATGCTCCAAGATATATGTTTAAATTAGATGCCTGCTTCTCAGGCCAATGTTTTGAAATAAGCATATAAGCCTCTTTCACAAACTCTGGGCACTTTTCCAATGGCTGTCTCTGTGTTAGGCCCCAGAGTAGGCGAGTCTGAGTGCAGGCCCTTTAAAAATGGTTTTTCAGTTTGCTGTAGGCTGTGGGTCTCATAGGCTTGAGCCTTGTAGGCTTTCAAAGCTAGATGTTTTGGAGGCTTGTCTCTCAGATACATGTCTTAAAAGTTGAGATTCCTGATGTGAGGTTCAAACTCTTAGCTCTTCAGGGAGAAGCTTTGGGTTCTGAGTTCGCTCCAAGAATAGGGTTTACGGTGAGATTGTGTCTCAACCTCTCCAACCTACTTCGATATGTTTTTTTTTTTCTTATTTGTCTGATATGTAGGAGTCATTCAGCTAGCTTTTAGGTTTTCCTTTTTCCAGAGGAAATTATTTCATATGTGGCTGTAGATTCACTGTGTCCGTGGGAGAGGGTGAGTTCAGGGTCTTTCTGCATCACCATCTTGACCCTGAATCTTGGGTCCTTGTTTTAAATGTTAAAATTAATTTCCTCCCCCTATTCCCTAATTTACTCACACACACTAAGGTAACTAAAGTAAACAGATGTTGTAATGCACAGCAAGCCTATAACTTTCTATATGTGCCAAATAAGCTAAACACTGACTCACCTAGCATAGAACTATTTCTTTCACATTATGCACCTTTTTTTACATTGGATAGGAAAAATAAAGAACCCTATTATAAAATTAAACACTTGTAGGAACTATAGTCAGTGGGAGAATCACAAAATTCCTATCCTTAGAGAATTATTTCAAAAAATAATATTGAGTCCCATGTAGTCTTACTGAAGACTCGTATGGGAAGTAACATTGTGGAACTCCCATCATGTACTAGACACTGTGTTGGGGAGATATTTTTTCCCGCTCATTTAATTATCACTTAGAACTTGCCAGCCAAATATTAGTTTGTGGATAAAGAAACTGAGATTCAGAGAGCCAAGAAGTAGCTGATCCAAGGTTCAAACCACTTTTGTCTCTCTTCAAATCATTCACTTTGTAGTATAGTGTAGTATAGATGGCATATTCTTTTCAGGACTGATGTGAGGATTGGAAATAACATGTATCTTGGCACACAGTATAATGAAATAAATGTTACCCATTATTATTACTGTTATTCCACATTTCCTTTCAAAGGGTTTAGCACAAGTCCTATGTTACTTTTATAGAAGTAAATTTATCGAATGTCTGCTTTCCAATTTCTCATCACAGTGACAGCTTACTACTTGTAGACAAACTAAAAAGGAAACAACCAAATTTGCTATAACTTTCACAGAAAGTTCTCTCTCCAAAGAATCTAAAGTCTGACCCATTCCTTGCAAACACATACAACAAGGCTTATAAGCTGTGGATGACTCTTCTAGTCAGACTCGATGTTGAACTTGACCCTTTCAGCTATTCAAGTTTATTCAATATTGGGGAAATGCCAGGGAGCAGTAGGGTGGAAAGGTTCATTTAGCACTTTGGGAGAATGATATGCCAAAGAATCATCATGGTGGAGACTAGTTTCTGCTTATAATTCCCTGGGGCTTTCTGAATAAACAGCCAAAAAGAGGGCTGAAAAGTACAGTCGGGACTTTCTCTGACTTGAAGCACTCTGAAAGGGGCTTGGTGAAGCTGGAAGGAGTGACTATTACGTAAGGGACCTTCTCCCTCTGTTTGTTAGCTATCTTCATCCTGTGCCTGGCTGTTCTAGCAGCCTATCACTCACCACAGAATACTCTGTCGCTTTTACTTTAACATTGTGAGTTTTTATACACGATCATCCTTCTTTTTTACAGAAAACCAGAGACCCTACTTGCATAGCAGAACCAATGAAATAGCTGCATTTTAATTAAATTTACACAGCTTTTATGGTACCGGTGGGTAGCCTTCACTACTGCCCAGAGAAACCCCAGAGTCATGAGATGTACTTCACATGTAATTAATCTCTAATGCTCGATTTTGTAAGATATGTAATAATACTGCCTGGGTAGGAATAAGAGCTTCAGAGAAGAGTCATATTAAAGATGAAGAGAGAAGCTTTAGGAAAAATTGGTTTTCAAGGAGCAACTAAGTGTGAACTTTATTAAAAGGAAAAGAAATGATGGGAATATCTTGCATTAAGTAAAAATGCTTGACATCTTCAATTTTTCAGTTTCTTTTATTTTGCCCCAGACAAATATTTCAGGGTTTGTTTTTATAATGTATACCATTTGTAATGTTATGTTCATGGCCTCATAGATATAATAGTTGGGCAAGAGGAAGATGTGCTGTACTTAAGAATTGGGAAAAGTGGGAGAGAGAGAGAGAGATACCCCCAACCCACTGTGACTACTCGATAGAATTTTGAATAGTCAAAATTCTGTTCAATGAATTTAAATCTTGTTCCCTGAAAACATTTTGAGAAATAATTTTCAATCGCGTTTTCATTTAAATTATCAAACCAACAAACAACACAATAAAACACTGTTCAAATCGTTTATGCAGCACTTTGTAGTTTTCACTATGCCTAAAAATGCCTGTCACCTGACCTCACACACACTGGGAGGAAGAGGAAGCATTATAACTCCCATTTCACAAGTTATGTAATGAAAAACTGTAGCGATCAATTTGTCCAAGGTCAACTGGGTGACTAATGAAGACTATTATGCCTTCTGATTTAAAATCTAATGACTTTTTCATTCTATCATTCAGATCCTAGTGTCATTTCTCAACCTTTTGAAAACTTTATGTATATTCCAATATAAACCTCATATAATATTAAAGCCGTTACAGTGATGCTACCTAAGCTTGGGAGAAAAATTTCTTTGAAGAGTCCATTCCGTTCTCTAAAATAAATATCAGTGTAACCATGTAGCTTTTATGAGATGAGACTTTTTAACGATATTCCTTTTTACCTTCACTCTTCTTCTCTTGAATTCTCCACGTGAGCTAACGTTATCTCCATCTATCCAGTAGGCCATGGTAGAAACAGCAGCATTACTTCTTGAATCTTTTTATTTGTACATATTTTGTTACTAAGTTACTTAATTTTACCTTCACAATGCCTTTGATCTCAAATAACCCCTATTCTACTCATTTCTACTGTCACTGTTCAGATTTAAATCTTTACTACTTTTCTGAAATGTGGTCATAAACCATAATTCCAATTTTTCCTCATTCTGTTCTCCTTACTGTGATCACAATTATTCTTGGAAAACTTCGATTCAATCATAATTCTTTCCCACTTAACAACCTCTATTGACTCCCTACTTACAAGATAACATGCAAACATACAAAAAAAAAGTTATGTAAAGTTTTCCACACCAACACTCAACATCTTCCTTCGTATTTCTCTCATTCACTCTTTGTTGTACTCACAGTGGACAACTCACCAATCACTCTTTGGATGTTATGTATATCCAAACCTCTGCTCCTTTGTTTGTGGACAACTTCTTTCCCTTTACATACCCAGATTCATTGGTCAAAGTCCTAATGAGTCTTTAAAACTCAGTTGAAATGAAAGTTTCCCTGATTGCCCCTCTCCCTGCAAAAAATTTCTCTCCACGTTTTCTCTGTTTTCCATCAAGACGAATATTGCTTTATTGCAGCTTTTTCATATTGTGTCCTAATTATTTATTTCGTAGCTAGTATGTGGGGAACAGAGTTAAATGGGCTCTGTGGGAAAGATCAGGTCTCCATAAATTAACCGAGTTATTTGATTAGATGTAACTGAAATGAATACTCACACAGTCTGTAATCCAAATTAGTAATAGTTAGACTTCTTTCCCTTTCTTTCAAAAAATTCTCCCAACCCTACAGGGAAGAAAGGGCAAACCTAATTTAATAATTTTAAAAATAGGCAAACTGGTACCAGTTTGATTATATCCAGCATAATTTAGCTGAGTGATGGAATACATGTGATTTCATGGCCATTCCAAACTCTGCCTGCTATCTCAGCATTTTAACAGCGGTGTGTGTGTGTGTGTGTGTGTGTGTGTAAGTAAGTGAGAGTGTGAGTGTGTGATGTTCGCCTTGAGATTAGTCCAGCTAATCTAACCTTTTTATTAACTGACAAGCTACAAATATGAATATTCATCTTGACATCTAAAAATACTAGCACACAAACGAGGACCAGACTACTAGTCATCTCCTCTCTGCTTTACCTACTTTTAGTTTCAGCCACTGCTGTGTAGAATCCAATCAAGCAGATTCCAATTTGAGTAGATGCCAATCAAATTCCCTCAGAAGTAACCCTATATGTCGTCCTATGGTCAGAGAATGTTTTCTATAATTTCAGCTCTTTAAAATATTTGAAGTCTTGTTTTATGGCCTGGCATATGGTCAATTTTGCTAAAAAGTCCATGTGTACTTGATGTATATTCAGCCAATATTCACAGATATGTCCTATGTATGTCAGTAAGGTCAATATTATTTCTGTTGTTATTCTATTTTCTATATTCACATAGATTCTTTGCTTGTTACTGCATATATCATTTACTGGTAATCTTCTAATGTGGTTGCAAATTTTTCCATTTCTCCTTTTCTCTCTTGCCCTACCTAATTTTCAAGCTACATTATTAGCTGCTTAAAATTTTAGAATTATTGTCTTTTTGTTATAAATTGAAATTTAATCATTATGAATGATTCCTTTTTAACTTTAGTGGTAAATCCTGCCTAAGATTTACTTTGTCTTCACCAGATTTCCTTTGATTAGTGTTTTCACGGTATTCCCGTTTTCAACTTTTTACTTTCATCTTTACATTTAAGATGTACATACCATATATTTTTAGTTTTTTAAAAAATCTACTTTAGCAATTTTGTCCAGCTGCATTTAATGCAGTTACTGATCTTTCATCTATATCATCTCATATTTTCTCTTTGTCTCACTGAATTTATAAATTAGTGATTTTAGAATACTTTTAAGGGAGTGCTAAAGCCTTAGAATACACCTCTCATACCTTTGTGTCATACACCTTAATTCCAAATATTATTTTAAATCTCACAAGACATTACTATCATTGTTTTGTATAGCCATTATACCACATTTTATCATTTCTGTTGTTTTCCATCCCCTTTTTGCATTTTAGAGATTTAATCTAAGATCATTTTCCTTCTATCTAAAGAAATTTCATTAGTATTTACTTCACTGTGGATATATTGGAGACCAATTCTCTCTGTATATCTTTGACTAGAAATATATTTTGCCTTTGTGTTGAAGGTTATTGTCTTCAGATATAAATCCTAAATCTGAAGTTTCCCCCCACCCCCTATACTTTGCAGATAGCACTCTATATTGTATTCTGGATCCCATCATTTCTGTTGAGAAACCAGCTGTGAGTCTTAATGCTGCTCCTTTGAAGGCAATATGCATTTTTTCCCTCTAATTGCTTTTAAGTCTTTCTCTTTGTCTTTGATTTTAACCACTTCTACTATTATATACATAAATGTGTTTTTGATATATTTTATCCTTCTTAGATTTGTGGAACTTCTTTAATCTTTGGTTTAATGCCTTTTGTTAGTTTGAAATATCTTGACCATTCTCTCTTTAAAAATTGCTCCTGTCCATTTTGTCTCCTACCATTCTGGGACTATAATTGCTTAAGCTTAGAACATTTTTAAGAAAAATGTTTCATCTATCTTACTATTTTCTGTGCCTTCCCTTTTTTTTACTCTCCATGTTTGTTTGAATAGTTTATATTTGTCTCTTTTTCTTTGTCCAATCTGACATTAAACCCATATGTTAAATTTTTAGTTTTAGTACTTGTGTTTTTCAGTTTCAGAATTTTCACTGAATCCTTTTTATTGATTATGTAAGTCTAATGAAATTACTCATTTTACTCATTTTTCTTGAACATAATCACATTTATGTTAAAATAGTGTTTTATTCAGCTGTAGATCTATTTTCACTGTTTATTTTTCCTTTGAATCCTCATTACTGGTATGTTAGGGAATCTTGGTTGAATGACATATTTTGTATGTGAGAAATTATAGACAATATATGTTCTCTTTTACTACAGAAGACTCATCTTTTTTCTATGCTAATAGAGCAGAGGTAGATATCTAAATCAATAAGGACACATTGTACATGATATCAGATTGAGTATCAGAGCTCATATTATCAATCCTACCTCTATTTGATCTCAACTTTAATGGTAAAGGCCCCTATAGTCACCAAATGAGAACTTAAGAGTGTTTACCAGAGCTTTTCCTATTTTTCTGGGTTCTGAACTCACATTTTTGTCTTCAAAGCACTGGAAATTACCAAAAGTTTTGTCAGATTTTCCATTTGCTTTTTGTACCATGCAACTTAAGAATCAGCAAATTATTCTAAAAGGTAACTAATGTGGAGTATGTCAGGCTCACTTCTCTACATCTCTCTCTCCACAATCTTGGTCTCTCAGATCCTGGTTATCTTAGAAGGCTTAACTCTCATTTTGTGTCTCCATAGTCTCATGAGGTCACCAGAAGTTTGCCCAGACTTTTCTTTGCTGACTTCTTAGTCTCAACCCTGTACTGCATAATAACTGGCATATGTTCCAAGGAAAAAAATTGAAGGGAGAGAGTTGGAATCTCCTCAGTGAACTCTCCTTCTATTCAAGATTTTGGTCCCTCAAGTTATAAACTCCCCAGAAACTCTCTGATTACAAATGAATGTGTGTATATGAATTTTATCCAGATTTTCTAATTATTAGACAAAGTAGAACTACACTAGTTTTACCAATCACATGTTTTTGTATTGTTTCTCTTTTAAGAGGCTGTATTTTTCTTATTTTTTCTTATTTTTTTTTCACAAAGCTTATGGCTTTGAAGGAAAAATATAAGCATGTAGGCTCATTTTATAAAACAGATTTACTGGGTGTCCCATTACTGTCCTGGTGCTATGATATACACTAAATATATAGGGTAATAGCACTATCTTTGTCCTGAAAGATTTGGGTGATAAGCAAGTGAGCATATGACAGTGTGTTAAGTGCTATCATAGACATGTGCATAGGATTCTCCAGTAAATGGGAAAAGATGTATTTAGTCAGGCAGTTGGGGAGGGAAACAAAATAAATCCTGTTGCTATGGCACATTCTAGTTTTCTCCATTTAAAAGGTCCCTACTGCTATATAGGATCAAAGGGCACATCTCCCCAGGTATCACAGAGATAGGTCAAAGTACTTTTAGTTTTTATTGTCCACTATATATTAGTTACAAAAACACTGTGGAAAAGAAAGGAATGTAACCTATATCAGCTGGGGCCTTCTTGCCCTTTCAGGGTGTAATTGGCCAGACTCCAGAAAATTCTATAGCCTACAATATCTGTTAATTTCTAAAATTTACTATCTCAGGGGTTCTGCCTCCTTCAACCTTGTACTGTGTTTAGAAATAAAAATCCCATCTCAAACAATAAGGGGCTTACACATTAAAGGAGCTTCAGTGACTTACCTAATTGGTTAAAGAGTGTGAAGCTCAGTTAATTCAATGTCCCGACATCATTATCTCTGTGCTCTATGTTCACATGGTCAACTTCATCTAAGCCTGGCTCCCTCATGGTCATAAGACTCAACAAAAGCTTCATTTTCTTCATTCATATGTATGTGAGCGAGTTTTCCTCCCAAACTTCTAGCAAAATTTCTAAACTCCATCCTGATTACACCCGCAAAGGTCACATGCCCATCACCAAAGCTATGGCTACGGATGAGATAACAGAATGTACTCTGTGGGAGTCATTTTTCTCAAGCACAAGAATTGTGCTTGAAGGATGGACACCTGAATGAAATCTGAGTATTAAGAAAGGAGAACAATAGACTAATGCTGTTTGGCATATAACGAAAAATGTCCACTATATCCACCCAGACATAAAAGTCAATTCCCACTAGAGTTCCTTCCAAAGACTTGAAAAAGAGTGTTACCTGAGATTTTCTAAGCAGCACAGGAGTTGCGAAATATGCCTCTCATAGCACATATCATCTCATATCAAAATTCCATCTTAGCTCTGGTTATCTCCCTCTCCCAATTTTCTTTTTCAAACTGCCCCTTATCTGTGGTCACTTTCAGGTGGAAACATTAATAGCCAGCACATGAGTCACTTTCTCTCTTCTCTCTGACTCAGTGGTCATTGGAGGTAAGTGTTATGCTGGAGCCCCCATCAGCTTGGGCCTCTGTGTGACTACAAAGAGCAGAGACCCCACCGTTCCACAGCGAACATGGACTGTGAGCAAGAAACAAATCGTGGTTGTATAAAACCACTGGGGGAAAATATCAATATATTTTGAAAACTATACATAACATAAATAAGAGGTATTGATAACATGACAGTTTTTCATTATAAACCCAGATTTTTTTTTTTTTTTTTGTACCACATAAATGGCCTATGTTGGATGTGGAATTGCTTTAGATCTTTCCTCCTATGCCACCAGATAATTAAGGCTTTGAGCATTCTATAAATAGAAGGAGGTGCCTTTTTTTTTTTTTGCCTAATGTGTGCCATAAAGCCATAATGTGACAGTATAAGTTCCTCGATTTTTCCAACCTTAGTCTTGTAATGATGAGACAAAGCGATGCAATACTTTGCGCTTCTAAAAATAATTAAAAACTGCAAGGTGTCTGCATCTTGTTCTTAAGTCAAAATGATTTATGCTACTTATTACTTAATGACTGATGCTTTGACATTATCATTGCACAGCTGCAATTGAAAATGTGATCACATTGTGATATTTATGTTGGAGGCAAGCGTTTTTGTTTTTAGACTTTGTATTTAATTCATTCGGCATCCTTTTCACTTCATTGCTCCCTCTCTCCCCTGGCAAGAATAAACTCATGCACCAAGCTTAGATCAGCTGTCAGTATCTGTGAGCTCTGAGAGGGTCCTAAATTTGGCAGAATCCCCCCCCCCCCCAACCCTCTTCACAAGAGACATTCCAAATGAACAAGCTCAAATGCTGGGCTTTCCTGCCATCATAACCCAAATTTTCAAAAGTCTTTAAACACCTTCCTTCTCCGTTCAACTCTCAAGGGGAATTGCACTGATAAGGTTTCTGTTCATCAAAAGAATGGAATGGCAGTGGCTCTGCTATTCCCAGGACAGCTTCTTTGGAAAAGGGCGGCTTCTCCCCTGAGAAGCTATTATAAAGAACAGGAGTTCTCCAGCTCCCGTCACGAATGTATCACTCCACTTCAGTTATTGTTTCTGTGGATTCCTTTTCCTCCTGTCTCTCTCCCCCACCCTGAAGCAGTTTTTAAAATCCATTACCTAGGGAGTTTCAAATTGTACCTGACCTATTGATTCCAGGAGATGGCCGTGTCCAATGGCCATGCAATACAATATACAACCAGAAAAAGGCAACTTGCTGATGAAATGAAGAATACAGACCAGTAAACCACAATTGGCAATTTCTAGGGAAATTTAAAAAACTATTTTCTGGTTAGGGTTGAAAATGAAATAGAATACGTAAAGAAGTACGCAAAGCATTAAAGCATTGTGCAGATAGGATATTGCTTTTATTAATAATAATTTTAAAATCTAATCTTAATTAGTTAGAGGCTCTATATCATGCATGTGTTTCATCCACATCTCTATTTTGGATTTTACGATGCTTCATTGCTGGCATACACCTATAATTAGAGGATATTTAAAAGAGAGGAGGGCATTATATTAAAACCTGTCAGTTCTCACTCTTGGAGTTCCAGGAAAAGGTTTTGTGGGAGGTAGCAAGAACACTTTAGAAGCAAACACTGCTTAAAGCACCCTGTAATTCAGAGCATCTTTCAAATAAGAGTCTGCAGGAAAGCTACATCTTTTTCACTGTACACTGGGTATGACTACCTGGTCTAAAAACGGCTACACCATGGACCATGATATTGGATAATTCTAATTATTGAACCAAATTTCTATTTTATGCTAACCTGTGACCCAGTAGCTATGTTTGTCTCTCTGGGGATATTAAAAATATGTAAGGCATGGTCCACAACTTTGATTAGTTAAGAACATAATCAAAGAAGCTTATGGTCAAAGTGATTTAAAAGGGGGTGGTATTACAAATTGTCATAAGAATTATTCTTCATTTCATTTCTTTTAACACATTAGCTTGATTACTCCAGAAATAGTCATCCTTTGGAGGGAAAATAAATATGTACAAATAAAAGAGACACAAGTGTTTATATTGTATTTCAAGCAACAAAGCTTCCTTTTTCTCTGTTCTTCTGTGGAATAAGTGGAGAGACCTACAGAATTAGATATATAATGTGTGGCTGCTCTTCAGTAACCACTATTGAACTTCAAAATGAGTTTAGTCATTAGCTTTGACAAATGAGGACCCTGTTATTGATTTTTACACATGTCTATCATGGGATCTATTTAAAAAGAATAGTCAATTCCAGGAAAGATTATGTTAATCTTATTGGTTTGATTTCCTGATGGGAGAAGGCAGAGCAGGGAGTAAAAAGAGAGGTCCAGAAACTGGCAATACCTGTGTCATTTTCTTAAATCCATTAAAATTTTTTTTTTGAAAAAATCAAGTGAATCTGTCTTTTCTAAGAAAGCTAAGATTATATTGATAAATCATTCCAGGCTATGTTAACCAACAGCTTGAGAAGTTCATGAAAAAGGACATTGACAGCTAAAATAAAATTACTAATTTATTTGTCTTTTTATGGTTCAGTTAAGAGTATCTTAGGTAGTCAGCATGGCAGCTCGTCAAACCTCGCAGGGTAGCTGTCAGAGTTTTGACTGATGTACAAGAGCGACTTGCTCACGTTTGCCCTTCCTTTCAGTGGCGTGCACACAGGTAAGACAGCTTGTTGGCAATTTTTATTTAATGCTCCCAGGATCTGTGGCTGCACTTTTATTGAAAGTTCTGACAATAAAATCCCAATCCCTAAAATTTCCAAGGTTTCTGCTGCGAGCACTTCTTCACTTAAACAAGATCTTCCTCTGGGATTTGACAACTCTTTAGGGTCTTTTCTGATGCTTTCTGATATGGTATGTTGGAGACCATTTTATTTTGTTTTTTTTTTGTTGTTGTTGTTGGTACTTGATTCACTGAGAAAGCATCTGAAATAAAAATAATAGAACATGAGGAATTAGCAGTGCAAAGGCACAGCAGGGCTCCCAGGAAGCCTTCATAATTCTGAACTGGCAAATGCTGAGTTGTACCCAGTTTGACAGTTTTCAGCCTTTTCCCCAATTCTTTCTCCATTCTTTACCTCCAAACCAATCCACTCTTCGAATGAAACTGCTCATTCCATAATAATCTTTGAGGTCAGTTCTAAAATTTTACCTAATTTTTCTAAAAATGAAATATTCTAGTCTAAAATTTCTTTCAAATGTGTTGAGTCCTGTGTTGTCTAGTGTTTGATCACAAGCTTTTTTAATTATAAGAAATTTATAAACCAGTTATCACACCCTTAAAATAATTGGGCAGATGTTTGAAGGCAGTAAATTAAATTATGGCCTTGAAATGCCTTAACATAGTACACCTCATCTTTGCTTCATCTATATGACATTATATCAGTGAGATAGTCAGAATATTTCAAGGTCATGAACACAGCCATCACTATGGTTCTCAAAGTGAAACCCAAAAGTTAGTTTGTATTCTCACATAGAATTTCTGAAGTGCTATAATATAAGGCTTGATTGGCAAACCTTTTGAAAGTATGCTTTAGCAATTATTAAAGATAATGATTTTCTTCTAAAGCAAGTCGTGTGATTCATTCTTATTGTATTCATGGAACTTCTTGTATTTGTGTAATTCCAACATTTTGGAATTCCATTACTTACAATGCGGTAACCATTTCATAAAAGAAAAAATATTTTATCACAGCATCAAAATGTAGGAAGACTATAAACTCAGAATAAAGTCCAGTGTTTAAACTAAACAATTTAGGTTTATGAAAAAAATCCTCATTGTTTTATCTGTAAAGATAAACTTGATTACTATGTAGAAAAAAAAAAAGAATACTAAAACCTCTGGGTCCTTAAAACAACAAAATGCAATTCTTGCTCAAGCCACATGCACATTGGTGCATTTTTGAGGGGTAAATACAGCATTTGACAATGTAAGAAGCATGGAGATAGTGAAAGAAGAAGGCAACTTACATGCCGAAACTTAACATTTCTGTCTAGAAGGAGCATATACCATCTATCTCTATTTGTATTTATAGTCCAAAGCAAACCACAGGGCTCAGCCCTAGCTCAACAGGCTGAAAGTACATATAACACTTGTGCATGGAGTGTCTCTGAATATTAGTGGGTATTATCTGGTCCCCACTTTTTACCTTAAAGATGAAAAAGCCCCAGTGGTTTTCATCTCTGTATCCTAAGTGCCTGTCACACCATCTGGCCCAGAGTATTGGTAATTGAATCAGAATTTAAACCTAGGTGTTCTTACTCATGTTCTTCCCCACCCCAAGACCTACTCCAGTAGTACTCTGATACTGTTAAATGTGCACAAAGGTAAAGATCATATTTAAAAAGAAGTCAGAGTGCAAGGAGTATTCTCTTAATTTTGTTTCAGAACAATCCCCCAAAGTAATTATGATGGGGGTTTTATCCTGATTTCGGATTTAAGGAAACCAAGGTTTAGAAAGTGCCTTATTTAAGATCCCATGATAAGTGGTAGAGCAAGAACTCACATCGAGACACCAGCCTGAATCCCTGAATCCCATTGAGTTGTCAGGAACGGTGTAGGTCAGCGGTCCAGGTGGCAGCAGGCCCAGGGAAGAAACATCTATTGCCTTGCATCTGTTGTGGGTTCAGCTGTCTTCAAATTTTTGCTTTGTGGACTTCTTTCCAAGTTCTAATTCCATTTGAATGGGAAACCTTAGTCTTGCTATCTACAAATTTGCTGTATCAGTCCTTTCCCCTGACTCCCTTGGCAAGCAGGCAATACCTGCTGCAGTGGTAAAACGCTAAAGCTCATATCCAATGCAGAGACGCAGCACAGGTTTTTCTTATAATGTGAGCTCATGACTTCAACGTAGGCCAAAATCAGCGGCTGCTTATAGAAGAAATGCCCCACAAAATCTGAATTAAAACTTCTCATGGGATTTATGTATTAGACTTTGGTTTAAAAATATTATTTTTCCTGCTTCTATTGATTTTTCCTATTTTTATATATTTTTTATCATACAAGCTTTCCTCCCTTGTTTCTGCTTACACTTACTGTTTTATTGGCTGATGAACAGGAAGATATAAAAGGATATTATTTGTAAATCTCAACTGAAGAGAATCTTGTTCTCCTATTTAAATTTCCATTGCTCTTCAGCTATAGCTACGTGCTACCAAAAGGTTGTCTCTTTTGTCGACCTATCAAACTCTCCCTGCGATTCTGTCTCTGGGTTAAAGCAAGTTTTTGAGTCTTCAGAGAAAATGTTTGTCTGAGCTCCCAGCAAAAATATACAAAGATCAAATAGAGACATTAGGAACAGGGTTACATATATTTATATTTTAGTTGTAGTTATAGAAAAATCAAACATTTTCTAAGAAAATTATTTTACCTTGATAGGAATGTGGTTGTTTTAGATCTTGAAGGATTATTTCTTACCCTGTGTTTCTGCAAAGTCCAGATGTTTTCAAGATGGTGTTATGTGTGAAAACTATGTATTTTAGAAGATTCAACCTCTTAGACATTCCCTGGTGGTAAATAAGTTTCATACTTTGAAGTTCAAATATGAATATAGACATTTTAAAATGTTGGATTATATTTATTGTATTAATTTGTATGAAAATATTTTAAAGTTTCTCCAGGTCATCCATATTTCCTCAGGCTCATATGCATAGAAAAATGGAAAGTGATTCTAAACTATTGGTTTCTTCTCTTTAATCTCCTCCCAAAAAACATTATTTTCCATATTTTCTTCTTAGCATTTATCAGTACTTGAAAGAATCAATTTTTATAATTATATAAATAATCATATAAACTTCTGGAGGGCAGGAATGTTCTTCTGTAGTACCCTCAGTGCCTAGAATAGTGCTGAGTACATAGTAGATGTTCAATCAACACTCAGCTATTATTACTTTTGCATCCTTTCCCTCCTGTTAAGTATTTTTTATTTAGAAAGTTGGGGAAATAGAATCCAGCTTGTTGTCAAAGCTTAAAATGACTAAGTCCTTAAATCCAGTGTCTTATTTTGATTGGCTGAGAAATGTGATTGGCAAGGTGGAAGGGCATCTAGACCGTTTAGCATGAGAGCTCTGCATTTAATAATTTGACTTATTTTCCTGGAGCCTTGAGGGAAATTTTTCCTTTCCCTAGTCAGCCAAGAACTAATCTGGGCTGACTCTAACATTGGAGAACACTGAATGCAGTATCTGCTGAGCCAAGGACTGGGAGTCAAGCTCTGATAGTATCTGAAGGAAAAGCCTGCATTCAAATCCTGCTATGGCTGCTGACTCATCTTGCAAACCTAGATGAATTTCTTAACCTTGTCCAGGTTATATTTTTATTTGCCTGATAAGTAATCTCACCTTTTCCTGGGGCTTGCGTATGTTCTTGGGTTAATGTTCTCACAGCTTTTTACAATACTGTTGCTGTGGCTCCCAGGTTTCCAAGAGCTGTTGGGAGCGATGTGATGCTCCAGATTGGAGAGTTGGACTCTTTTCCCTAAAGACTTTATAAAAAAGAAAGATGTGATCCTTTGGGACTTTGCTCTACCTTAGCCTCCTAATACTCATGGCAGATGAAAGGTATGTTGTTGCAAAGTTCATTAGGCCTATTTGCCTGAGGCAGCTAGGATCAGGTCCTATTTCCAGAATTAAACTGTTTTTGTCCTAAAATTTCTTCATTCAAAAATCTACCCTTTTTCTTTATTGCTGAAAGAAAATCTTTTGCCACTTCTGTGCACTTAAGAGTAGCATTCCTGGTTTTCTTGATTTTGTTAATAGCTTGGGATTCAAAACTTGTGCTTAATTTTCTTCTAGGTTCCTTGGTTTCCATTTTGTTCTTCCTTGAATTTTCAGGGGTTCTTATGTTCTCAGCACACCATTTTCCCCAGAATAGTTTGCAGATAAAACATCATTTCTTTTTTCTTCATCCTTCTGAGGTAAGTGGGTATAAAGAAGATTGTCAGTCTCAAATTTGGGCTTATGGCTTTCTATTTCCAGTTTTGATCACACTTTGAGCACAAACTTTTCTGTGTTTTAGACATTAGGTTACATCATTGAGTTACTGTAACAGAAAAGCTAGTCATTTTCCTCCTTTTATTACAATGGCACTAGAGTTTAGTTTTGTATTATCGAACCATTTTGTAAAGTCGTTAGCCTATTTGTGACATACTCTGTATAGGTCTGTCTTATTCTGAATACACACACGCACACAGCGAGAGTGGTAGTGGATGTGAGAACCAACAGGAGGTTACATTGCTTACTTATCTCTTGCTCAATTCATGACGACTTGATTCATTATTACCTTTTAGCCTGGTTTTCTAGATGGAGACCAGTTGTATTTTAGAGTGTTTGTAGTTCTGAACATAAGCAGAGGTTTAGATTCTGTATGAGCGTTCTATTTCGAGGCTTTTGGCTTCTCATAAAGGGACTGTGTATAATTTTTATTGTACAGGTTTTGATTCTGTCAAATTATTTGCATTCTGTCAGGTGATTAATTAGAGGTATGCTCCGATTGTGCTTAGTAGCCACTGTCATTTCCTTTGCATTCTCTCAGAACTTCAGGTGACCCATTTTGTGTAAACTCATTGCGTACTCTGGTTAGTGTTGGTCCCTAACTTGGCATTTATTTCAAAAAGCAGAAAGCCTGCCTTGAATTTTTGTAACCCATTTCATCTGAGATACTTCAAGGACATTATTCATTTTCCAATTTATTATAAAGGATACAGATGAGCAACCAAGTGAAGAGGTACATAGGGAAAGATCCGGAAGGGCGCCAAGCCCTGGAGCTTCTGTTCACATGGAGCTGGCTGTGTCGCCCTCCTAGCATGAGGCTGTGTTTACTGGAAAACTCCGAACATAGATGTTTATATAACAAGATTTTGGTCCTAGAAAATGAAAACAGATATCATTTCAGTTATGTCTCTAATCTCTTTATAGTTATTTTAATATCTCATTAAAACATATAATTAAGTAATGTGATAAAATGTCAGTTTATTAAATGAAACATGTCAAAGTTGGTTTCAATTTTCAGAAGATTGTGAAGTCTTGATATTTAGGAAAATAGAGAATCCACCTTAAAAAGAGTTAAAATTCATATTTTTCTTGTCTGCAGAATGGCGTGACAATCTCTCAAATGATATGAAGTTTAGGTAAATTAGTTGTTAATAAAATGGTAATTTTTGCTTACATTGGCTTAGAAACTTCTTTTTTTCCAGCAGTAACTTTACCATATATCAAGTACTTACATATCTGTGAGCCTATTTCTGGACTCTATTCTATTCCATCTGTCTATTTGTGTATCCTATACTGATAATATATTGCTAACTAGTTTAATTTAGAAGGCGTCTTGTATCTGGTAGTGTAAATCCTTTAGATGTATTCTTCTTTGAGATTGTTCTGATTATTCTTTGTCCTTTGTGTTTCCATCAAAGTTTGAAATCTGCTTGTCCAAGTCCACAAAATGGAATTTTCTATGGTTTTAATTGAGATTGTGTTTTGGGAAACCTGATGTCTACTCTATAAGCATTATATTTCTTACTTATTTTAGTCTTCTTTTATTTCTGTCAGTAACATTTTATAGTTTTCTGTACAGAGAAATTGCATACTTTTTTGTTAGATTATTGTTAGTATTTTATGCTCTTGTAGATAGTGTTGTTTCATTTTCTAAATGTCTTTTGCTAATATATGAGAAACAGTTCATTTATATATATGATTCATCTTGTAACCAGGGATCTTGCTAACCTCACTATTCTACTGGATTTTGTGAGTTTATCTGGAGTTCTTAGGAACACAGTGCTGTTTTCTATGAATAGTTTTATTTATACCTTTACTTTTTAAAGCTTTATTGGGATACTTGACATATAACAAATACTGTGTAAATTTAAGGTGTACAATATGATGATTTGCTATTACATTTTGAAAAATGATTCCCACAATAGAGTTAACAACTCTATCACCTCATATAATTAGCATTTTTTTTTGTAATGAAAACATTTTAGATTTACACTCTTTAGCAATTTTCAAGTATACAATACAGGATTGTTGTATTACATCTCCAGAACTTATTTATCTTATAATTGGAAGTTGGTGCTGTCCATGTACCTTAAATTCCTTTTTCTTTTGCTCTTAAATTTATTATTTTTTTCAATTGTAGTTAACATAAAATATTATATTAGTTTCAGGTGTACAACATAGTGCTTAGACATTTATATAACTTCTGAAGTAATCACCCCATAAGTCTAGTACACATTTGATACCAGATAGTTATTACAATATTATTGACTATATTCCCTATGCTGTAGTTTACATCCTGTGACTGCTTTTATAACTGGCAATTTGTACTTCTTAATCCCTTTACCTTTTCTACTCCTCTTCCAAACACCCCTTCCCCATCTGGCAACCATCAATTTGTTCTCTGTATCTATGAGTTTGTTTCTGTTTTGAATGTTTGTTTTGTTTCTCAGATTCCACATACATGTGAAATCATTTGGTGTTTGTCTTTTTCTAACTTATTTTGCTTACTATAATGACTTCTAAGTCCAACCATGTGGTCAAAAATGGCAAGATTTCCTTTTTATGGATGAATAATATTATACCATATATATGTACAATTTCTTTATCCATTCTTCAATCAATGGACACTTAGGTTGCTACCATGTCTTGACTATCATAAATAATATTACAATGAACATAGGGGTGCATATATCTTTTGAGTTAGTGGTTTGGATTCCTTCGGATAAATACTCAGTAGTGGGACTGCTGAGTCATAGGGTAGTTAATTTTGAATTTTGGGGGGGAATCCTCATTCTGTTTTTCATACTGGCTGCACTAATTTACAGTTCCAACAGTGCATGAGGATTCCCTTTTCTCTAAATGGTCACCAGCACTTGTTTTTGGTGTTAATTATTCTTTGAAAGTTTGGTAAAATTTACCTGTGAAATCATATAGCCCAGGCCTTTTATTTGTGAGTTTTTTTTATTATTATTACTAATTCAATTTTGTTAGCAGTTATCAGTCTATTCAGATTTTCTGTTTCTTTCTGATTCAGTCTAGGAAGATTATATGTTTCTAGGAATTTATGCATTTCTTCCAGGTTGTCTATTTTTTAGGCATATAATTGTTCATAGTGTTATAAATCTCTTCATTACTAGGGTGTCAGTTGTCACCTCCTTTTTCATTTCTGGTTTTATTTGGTACCTCTCTTTTATGAGTCTGGCAAAGATTGATTTATTTTGTTTATCTTTGCAAAGAATCAGCTCTTTTCCATTTTTTTAAATTCTATTTCCTTTCCACTTAGATCTTTATTATTCCTTCTTCTCTTTTTGGGCTTTGTTTCTTCTTCTTCTAGTATCTTTAGGTACAAGGTTACATAGTTTACTTGACATTTTTTCTTATTTCCCAAGGTAGGCAGGTATTGCTATAAATTCCTCTCTTAGAACTGCTTTGGTTGTGTCCTATGAATTTTCAGTCATTGTGTTTTCATTTTCTTTTGTCGCACATCTATTGATTTTTTCCTTGCTTTTTAACTCATTCATTGTTTAGTAGCATGTTATTTAGCATTCTCATGTTTGCGCATTTTTCATTTTTCTCTGTAATCAATTTCCATTTTCATACTATTGTGATCAGAGATTTACTTGATATAATTCCAATCTTCTTAAATTTATTGGAACTTATTTTGTGACCCAATGTAGTCTATCCTGGAAAATGTTCCAGATATAGTTAAAAATAACATATATTCTGCTGATTTTTGGTGAAATGTTCCAAGACAAGTTAATCTGCTCTCAGGTGTCATGTAAAGCCAGTGTTTCCTTGTTCATTTTCTTTCTGGATGCTCTATCCATTGATGTCAATGGGTGCCAAGTCCAGCAAGTGGTAAATCCTGCCACGTCCAGCATGGCTCTGGAGGATGTACCTGAGTTGGAATGGTGGGAGATTAAGAGAAGAAAGAAGACAGAAAGCTGGGATCAGGAGGTCCACTGTCCAATGATGGTGGAGCAATGGCATAGTCTTATTTTTGCAAGCTACTTTTATAAAAGAGCATACAATTGCTGGCTAAGATAAGATTATCCTCATCCACCTCATACCCTGCTATGATCTTTTGCACTTCCATCTTCTCCTGGCTATGAGCATACTCCCTGCCTCAGAGTAACACCTCAGTGTTCCCTGATCAGTTCCTACTTCCCCATTCTTAGGAGGGTCCCTTGGTTTACCTCACAGATTGCAAGGACCTTGTCAGTTTACAATCCACTCTCTACAAATGGGGGAGTAAAGGCCCCTACAATGACCACATTACTGTCGATCTCTCTCTTTATGTCCATCATAATGCTTTATATATTTAGAAGCTCCTATATTGGGTGCATAATTGTTTATAATAATTATCTTTTCTTGTTCGATTGATCCCTTTATCATTATAAGATGCCCTTCTGTCTCTTGTTATAGCCCTTGTTTTAAAATGCATTTTCTGATATAAGTATTGCTACCCTATGTGTTTTTTCTCATACATTTGCATAACATCTTTTTTCCATCCTTTTACTTTGTTTTTCAATATGAAGTGGTATCTTATAGGCAGCCTATGTACGGGTCTTATTTTCTTATTAATCAGCCACCCTATGTTTTTTGACTGGAGCATTTATTCCATTTATATTTAAACTAATTATTGAGAGGTATGTATTTATTGTCATTTTATTAACTGTTTCTGATTGCTATAGTTTTCTATATTAAGTTGACGGTTAAGTTCAAACATATTCTAAAAATCACTACAAATTTTAGTCTCTCTCACCATGTTAATTTTTTTTGTCATTTTTTACTTTTGTGTCTGTTTGTATCCCTAATTTATTGTTGTAATTATACATGATTTTCCTATTTTTCAATTTTAACCTTTATACTATATAGCTGGTCGAATAACTGCTTTTACTAAGTGTTGCTTTTGTCAGTGAGAACCTTATATTTTCTTATTCATAGTTTTGATATTTCTACTTAAAGAAGTCCCTTTAACATTTCCTGATACTGGTGTGGTGGTAATAAAATCCTTTCACTTTTTCCTATCTGTGAAACTACCTCTCCTTCTTCAATTCTGATAACCTTGTTGGGTAGAATAAACTTGGTTGTAGATCTTTTTCATCATTTTGAATATTTTGTGCCAATCCTTTCTGGCCTGCAAATTTTCTTTTGAGAAATTATCCGACCATGGTATGGGAACTCTTTTGTATGTAACTGCTTTCTTGATGCTTTTAAGAATCTCTTTGTCTTTAACCTTTTAATTATGTGTCTTGGTGTGGGCCTCTTTAGTTTTATCTTATTTGGGATTCTCTGCACTTCCTGGACTTGTATGTCTATTTACTTTGCTAGGTTAGAAAAATTTTCCATCGTTATTTCATAAAATGTTTTCAATCCATTGCACTCTTCTTTGAGTGCCCTTATGATGCAAATGTTGGTATGCTTGATCTTGTCCCAGAGGTCCCTTAAGGTATCCTTATTTTCTTTGATTCTTTTCCGTTTGCTGTTCCAATTGGGTGTTTTCTGCTACCTTTTCTTCCAGATTGCTAAGTCGATCCTCTGCTTCATCTAATTGTTGTTCATTCGCTCAAAAGTATCCTTCATTTCAGTTATTATCTTCTTCATTTCTGACTGGTTCTTTATGTTTGTCTTGCTGTTGAAGTGAGTTCTCAGTGAGTTCATCTATTCTAAGTTCATTGAGCATCCTATTACTATATTTTTGAACTCTGCATCTGGTACATTGCTTGTCCCCATTTTTTAAAATTATTTTTATGGAATCACCAGGGTGGGCCCTTTAAGAGGAATAGCTGGTGCTGCAGCAGCCCTTTGTCTCACTCAGATATAATATCTACTGGTCTTCATAGCCAGATGTTATGAGGACTCTTCCCCCGCTGGGGAGCCCCATGTGAATCTGGGACTCATCGCACCTCAGGTGGAAACTCTACAGCTGAGATATCCCTCCTAATTCTTAGTTGCCACACCATGGGTGTGGTACCTGCACATTCAGCAACTCTGCCACTCCTACTAGTCTCATTGTAGCTTCTTCTTTATCTCTTTAATTATAGCACTTGTGTTCAGCTAGTCATCAAGTGGTTCTCAATGATGGTTGTTCTATAAATTAGTTGTAATTTTTATGTACTCATCATCGGGGGAGATCTGTTTTCACCTTCTTTCCCATCTTGACTAAAGTATTTTAATTTCTATTTTTTTTTTGTTGTCATTGCATTAGCTAGAACCCCTTCTACAGCATTTAATAAAAGCCAAAGGTTTGTTATAGGTGTGTGTGTGTGTTAAATTATAAATGACCTCTATCAGATTTTAAAAGTTCCTCAAGATTTCTCAGTTCTCTGAGTTGGTTTTGAGTGTGTGTGTTTAAATCATGAAGAAGTGTTGAATTTTATCACATACACTCTGGATTGATTGAAATGACAGAATTTTTTACCTTTAATATTTTAACATGGTAAATTCACTTACAGTTGACTCTTGAACAACATAGGGATTAAGGGCACTGACCAACTACAAGTGAAGACAAAAATCTTTTCGTAACTTTAAGTTGGCCCTTCACATGCAGATTCCCAACTTGCAGATTGAAAATAGTATTTTTTAATATTAATCCACCTTTGCACTCCTATAATAAGCCCAACTTGATGTTGATTAGTTATCTTTTTATATAGGTAACTGGATTGAGTCTACTAATATTTTCTTTAAGATATTTCTGTCTACATTTAAAAAAAATTGGCCTGTAACATTTTTTTCACGTTCTAGTCAGATTTTTATTGCATAGTTATACTATTCTCATAAAATAAGCTGAAAATGTTTCACTTTTTCTACCCTTGGAAGAGTTTTTATATGATTACTACTTTATTTTTTAATATTTGAAAGAATTTAGCTATTTGGGCTGGAAAATTTCCTTGTGAAAAGATTTTAAATACTCGGTTTCTTTAAAAGATAAAGAACTGTGCAGTTATTCCATTTCTTCTTGTGTTCATTTTGGTAATATATATTTTTTGAGAGATTTATCCAATTCATTTAGTTTTTCAAATCTATTGATGTTGTTCCTGTAACCTCTTATTATCTTCGTAATATCTGCTTTTTCATCTAGATTTTCAAATTTATTGATGTGAAATTGTTTATCACATTCTCTCATTTGTAACATCTGTAGCATCTACAGGAATGACTGTTTTTCATTTGTATTAAGGTTATTTGTGCATTTTCTTTAAATTGTATTTCTAGAGGAGTATAGGCATACCTCCTTTTATCGTGCTTTGTTTTAGTGCCCTTTACAGATAGTCTATTTTTTCCAAATTGAAGGTTGTGACAACCTGCACCTAACAAGTCTATTGGCACCATTTTTCTGAGTCTCAGATAATGGTTAGCATTTTTTTTTTAATAACACAGTATTTTTAATTAAGGTATGTACATTTTAAGACACATTATTGCACACTAATAAACTACAATTTAGTATAAACATAACTTTCATATGCACTAGGAAACCCAAAATGGCAAGTGACTCACTTTATTGCAATATTTGTGCTAGTGAGGTAGTCTAGAACCAAACCTGCAATACTACGGGTATTGTCTATATGTCTTTTCAAAAAGCAATTTTTGGGTTTCACTATAAATTGCTTTATTTCAAAATATTTGGTGTACTTTGTTATTGATTTCAAGTTTAACTCTCTTCAGAGAACATACACTACAATTTAAATACTGTAAAATTTGTTGAGATTTGCTTTATGACCACGTTTAAGGAAAATTTTATGTTCTATGTATACCTAAAAATAATGTGTATTTTGTAGTTGTTGGGCGTAGGGTTCTATACATACCAATTAGATCAAATTTGTTAAATCTTGGGTGTCAAATCATTTAATTATTGATTTTCTACCTTCATGTTCTATCATTTACCAAGAGTTGTTAAAACTTCCTGATTGTGGTTTTATCTTTCCTTTTAGTTCTGTCAGTTTTTGCTTTTTAAGGCTGTATTATTGTGTAAAATTTAGACTTGTGATATCTTTTTATATTAACTAGGACATCCCATCATTAAACATTCTTCTTGTTTTAAATCTTGTAGATTTTAAGTATTTTACTCAATAACATAATGTGTAGTTTTACTAACTTTCCCAAGGAAAATAATGTTTTATAATTTTTTTTCATCTTTCTACTTTTGACTTTTTGGACACTCATATTTAAGGTCTGGTTCTTGTGAACAGCATTTTGTTGTTTTTAACTTATAGTTTGATAGAATGTCTTTCAAGTATCATATTTAGTCTACATAAATGGTTTGCAATATCTGGATTTATCATCTCATTATATTTTTCTGCCTGTTTTAGGTTTATATTTAACATCTTTATAAGTTAGCCTTTTTGATCACTCCTTCCATTTTACCCTAATTATATATTTTTCTTTTTAATGGTTACTCAAAGTTTGCTATAAATTACACCTTTATCACTCTCCATCACCATTTGTACTACTGTTTTGTATTGTTTTATTCTATGCATGGGTGTATATATTTACTCGGGTATTAAGCTTTTCTGGAATAGTTCCTTTTTCCTAAATTTCCATATCACTATCTGAACATTTTTCAAATTTTTCTTCTACCTGAAAGATATCCTTTCATATATTTTATAGTGTAAATTTATTAGTAAAATTTATTTTTTCTAAAATTCTTTTTTGGCCATTTTAAAGGTTAATCTTATGGCTATAGAATTCTAGGTTGGTAATTACTTTTTAAAAAACGTGTTAAAATACTTTTAAAAACTTTATATATGTTTTAATTGAAGTACAATTTCCATATACCATATCAAGTTCAATTGTACAATATTTGATGCATGCACGTATATATTGTAACATAATCAACACTAGTCTAGTTAACGTCTGTCACTGTAATAGTTACATTTTTTCTCTTGTGATGAGAACTTTTAAGATTTGCTCTTAACTTCCAAGTATGAAATACACTATTATTAACTCTAGCCATTATGATGTACAATACATCTTCATGACTTATTTACATTATAACCAGAAGTTTGTACCTTTTGACCCACTTCACCCATTTTCTCATTCCCTAACCCGCTCCCTCTGGCAACTTCCTATCTGTTCTCTGTACCTGTAGTTTATTTTTTGCTGCTGTTTTAATGTTTAGATTCTATGTAGTAGTGAGATCATATAGTATTTATCCTACTCTGTCTGACTTATTTCACTTAGCATAATTACCTCAAGGTTCTCCACATCCTCACCAACACTTGCTATTTGTCATTTTGATAACAGCCATCTAACAGGTGTGAGGTGGGAGATTTGCATCTCCCACATGATTAGTGATGTTGAGCGCCTTTTCATATAACCATTGGCCATCTGCATGTCTCCTTTGGAAAAATGTCTATATAGGTCTGCCCATTTTTTAAATTGGATTGTCAGATTTTTCTATTGATTGTATGATCTCTTTATGTATTTGGATAATAACCCCTTATCAAATGATTTGAAAATATTTTCTCTAATTCAGTAGGTTGTCTTTTCATTTGGTTGATGGTTTCCTTTGCTATGGAGAAGCTTTCTAGATTGATGTAGCCCCACTTATTTTTGATTTTTGTGTCAAATCCAAAAAATAACTGCCAAGGCCAATGTCAAGGAGATTATAGCCTGAATTTTTTTCTAGAAGTTTTGTGGTTTTAATCTTATATTGTCTTTAATCCATTTAAAATTATCTTCTTGTGTATAGTGTAAGATAGTCAACCAGTTTTATAATTTTGCATATGGCTTTCCAGTTTTCCCAAAATCATTTATTGAAGAGACAATCCTTTCCCATTGGCTCATATTCTTAGTTCTTTTTTTCATAAATTATTATAAATGTGTGGGTTTATTTCTAGAATCTCTATTCTGCTCCATTAATCTGCATGTCTGTTTTTAGGCCAATACCATACTCTTTTGGTTACTTTAGCTTTGTAATATGTTAGTAAAACCTGATGTCTTCAGCTTTGTTTTTGTTTCTCAAGATTGCTTTCACTACTTGGGGTCTTTTGTGGTTCTACATACATTTTAGGATTGTTTGTTCTATTTCTGTGAAAAACACCATTGGAATTTTGATAGGATTGCACAGAATCCATAGATAACTTCAGGTAGAATGGATATTTCAGCAATATTCTTCCAACCATAAGCACAGAATATCTTCCCATTTGCGTCTTTCATTTCTTTAATCAACATCTAATAATTTTCAGTACACAGGTCTTTCACCTTCTTAGCTAAGTTTAATTCTAGGTATTTTAATCTTTTTGATGCAATTGTAAATGTGATCACTTTCTTAATTTCTTTCGGTTAGTTCAGTATTACTATATAAAAACAACTTATTTTTGCATATTGACTCTGGATCCTATAATTACTGAATTCATTGATTAGTTCTTATAATTTTGTGGTAGAATTTTTAGGGGTTTCTATATATATCACCGGCAAATAGTTTTTCTATATATATCATCTGCAAATAGTTTTACTTTTTTCCCAATTTGAAAGGCTTTTCTTATTGCCCTATCACTTCTAATACTATTTTGTATAAAAGTGGCAAGAATGAGCATCTTGTCTTATTCCTGATCTTAGAGGAAAAGCTTTTAGGTTTTCATCTTTGAGCATGATGTTAGGTATGGTTTTGTCATATATGGCCTTTATTATATTGGAGAATGTTCTCTTTAGAGCCACTTTGCACATTTTGTTATGTGGTATATATCACAGTAATTGATTTTTAGATTTTGACCCATCCTCACATCTATGGAATAAATCCCACTTGATCATGGTGTTTGATTTTTTTTTAAATGGA